>KV908374.1:290106-352606 GCA_002005505.1 Botryococcus braunii
ACGCGAGTTAAAAGCACTACATCCACCACTGCGGCCTTGTCAGAAAAAAGAGTTGTTGTTGCCCTGCCGTCTACCATATTGTAGCTAGGTCACGTAGCTCTTTTACTTGATTATATTGGGTCTGTATCCAAGATTAGATCACTCTGCGATTGCGCATAGCCCCCAATTCATGTTGCCGCCTGCACTTTGAACTTTGATTGTTGACTAACTGCTATGTGCTTTAAAAGGCTGGACTTCTCCGGGATCCCTTGTCGTGTTGTTTGGGACTACGGGACGTGTGATTCATGTTCTCACTGAAAACCTGGATACACATAATTTTGTTCGACTCTGTGACCCTTTATTGCTGGATGTTTGTAGTTACAACTCTGGCTAATCGGTAGTACTATTATGTTGCAGTTTGAACGTGCAAACACTCCTGGTCTAGAGAACTCACATTCCAAGCCGTATGCATAGTCTGCAATGTGGGCCCCATCACATGTAAGAGAGGTCAATTGCTGCTGCCTTCATGGCCTGAACTTCAGTTCAGGCTAGATCTGGGCAGGCCGTACAAAGATTGGAGTCCGACAGCATGCACAGCACGCCGATGATTTAAAACTTGCCTGACATAACGAGGCGTATCGAAGACTTGCCGCAGTTGTGCAGGCATTGAAAAGACACAAGTCTGCACTTGATTCACGTTATCTTACCCTTTTTCAACGACTCCTAGCTCGACGCTTACAAGTTTGGCCCGAGTTGTGGAGCCGCGCTTCGAATAATCCATGTAACACAGACCCTCCTTAGGAAGGCAGAGGATCCTCTTTACCTGTAGAGTTCAACGGGCGTTTCGTCGAAAGAAGTTATGGATTCGTCTCTTTTTAAGGTACACCCGATGTTTTCTTGTTAACGTGATATTTGTTGCCGATTTTCAGGATATTAACACGTTTGTTTTGGTATGTGCTACAGGGTTTCATTTTGGGAGTAAGTATAAAGGAGAATATCTTCTTGAAGAAGGTTTTAAAGGGCATTCGACCAGGACTGGAAGAGTGCACTTTATTGCAAGCTTTTGGTGAGGACCAGCTGGTTGTAGCACCACAGACAACAGATATCGTGGTCTTCCAGCGTCACTCACTTACATTCTGATGAATGGGTATTTTGACACACTTTTGTTGTGGCAAAGTGGCTAAAAAATGAAAGGGCTCGAGGCTCCCAAATTAGTATACAAACATAAAGAAATAGAAAAGGTAGAAGACTCTACAAATACAGGGATCTAAAACCTTGGTGTGCACACAACTTAACTCGGTGGGTTGCCCACAAGGATACATGTCTTTGGGCTCACTGTGGTTGTCCAATCTGCACAGAACGGTGTGGAGGACTTCTCGTTGATTTGGAAGACGCCACTGAGCGCATGAAGGCCACGCATGTTGTGGCAAGACATGTTCGTCAAGACTCTTATATCTGGGGCAATACTCAGGGCAAAACAGTTGTCAATTGTCTGTGGATCTGGGATTGCTTACGGCTACAGAAGGTCTTCCCAACAAGAGATCAGGTGCTTCCCAAATTAGCTGATATGCCCCTTTGGCAGTCTGATATCTTGAGAACAAGACTTAACAATGGACGGGTGGACCTCTTTCACAGATCTACCAGCCATTTCCTGGCGAAGGCATCTTTGGAGCTGAAGGTATGATATTGTTGTGATTTTGGACTGTGCCAGTATTGAAGGATGTGAGAGGCATCTTTTGACGTTTGCATGATTTCTACAGGCTGCTATGTTACCATCACAGGGTACATCAGTCACCAGCGGCATATTGTTCAGCACACCATAGAAAGTCTTGGAATGGGCTTGATGCTGGAAATGAAACCTGGACGGTGCACCCATGTAATTGCCGCAGACGTGGCTGACAAAACATCTCGCAAAGTAATGGCTGCACGAGGGTAAATGCCTTTATGTCTGTCAAGCTCTTTGTGTGGGCCAAGGACCAACGCCATTGCTGTTAATGTTTCCATAGCATCCTGTTAAGCTCCCAAAAGCTCACAGTCAAATATGAGATTCTGAAGCTCATTTTGCTGCTTGTAGGGAGGAGTTTAAGCACCGCATTAAGGTTGTTAACACCAGCTGGCTGTATGACTGTGCTCGCAATTGGGACATCTTGCCTGCTGGTGAGATAAACCAGAGCTTTCCTTGACATCCTTGTATGCTTTCCTTACCTTCAAAAATGTACTCCCCCCCTGGATGTCCAGCCGATGGATGTCAACAGGGTTGTGACTCCCCAGCTTGTCTGAGACTTACACACATGTCAGTCGTTGAACCTTTGAGATTGCAAGTCGGGGTGAGAATACTCCCCTTTCGTTGATTCTACTCGTGCATGCATTATGGGTTCGGGAATTAAGCTGTGCTGGCAATGCAATCACTGCTGTTCTTTATATGCGTCGGGCCCTGATGCAGATGAGTACTTGGACAATCCCCCGTCGGATCAGGATCCAGTCCAAGGTGCACCTTTGGTGTCTCTTTCTGAGGGCAACACTGTAGCGAATACCCCGGAGAAGTCCAGCGGCATCTCACAAGATACTCCATTGCCAGAACCTCGAGCGCCTGCACGGGGGGAAATTGCAGAAGCCCACCATCCAGGCAGCCTCCACAAGAACACAGAGGCCTCTCATGAAGACCACTCTCTGAGCCCCATCAGGTGCCAGGAGGAATCAGCAAAGGGGGGAACTGCACACCCAGGCATTACGCTCCCAGTGGAACAAGTCCCACTGACCACCAGCAGGGACAGAGGTGTATTTGGGGACCCAGTGCGGGCCAGCTTTGCCCCCCGGGCCCAAGAAGTGGTTCCCGAAGAGCCATCAACTACGAGGGGGGTAAGTTGTCACACTCCAGGGGCAGCGCTCGAGGCCCGTCGCGACAGCCCTGGCCCACTTGAAGATCATTTGATGGTACTGACCACCGGAAGGCGGGAGGGGTGCACTTCTGGACAGTCTCCCTCTGTAAACCTTGCAGCGGATGGCGGCTCTGTCTTTCAGAAAGCCAGTGGAAGAGGTTTGAAGCCTTCAAAGTCCTCTGGGAGGGTGGCTACGAGATTCTCTCCTGCCGAGCCAATGTCAGAGCATCCTCCCACCAGATTGTCCCATCCTGTCGTCCCCCACCCATCGTCCTCCCCACAGCGGACGCAGGCACGTGGGCAAAGTCCATATCCTGGTGGTGCACAGCGCGTGGAAGCTCCAGGCCAAGCGACAGCTTCGTTTGCACCAGTTACCGCGGCAGACCTGTATGGCAGTGAGGTGGCGTTTGGGTGCGATGATCTTGGAGCTGCAGAGGCTATCGCTGGGCAGCTTGCGTATCAGCTCGGACCTTCACTTGACTTTGGTCCTGAACCTCCTGGTGGCTCTCCTCTGTCCATGGGATCTATTTCCCCACGTCCAGCAGCTAGTCCCCCACCTGCAAAAAGAGAGAGAATCCCCTTGTCAGAGCTGGCACCAGGTGCCGTTCACGGCGATCTTCAGGGGAGTATCCCTCTCCCTCAGCGGCTTGAAGGAACTAGAGCAAGCAGGAGTGGGACCCCTTTGCTGCTCCAGCATGGAATTTCTCATCCCAAGACCGCGGTCAAGGTCAGGCTCATCCCCGTTCCTGGAGTTGTTGGACTAAATCTTTTGGTTTGGCACATTTACTTGCTTGTGGTGCTTGTTTGCCCCCCCCCCCCTCACTCCTCGGTTGGGGAGGGATTTTGGTTTATAGGCGTGAGAGTCCAAGTACTGAGGAATATCACAGGCTTGCCCTCAACATCAAAGGCCGTCTGCTGCTGCTTTCTTCTATCCCGTAGGCTTCTGCCTATCAAGTCTGCGCTGCTCGTTCCCGATGAAGATGCATTTTTGCTTTGCCCAAAGCTCACGTTAATGGTGCATGCCGTTTTGCATTTGCAGATGTGCATATGGCTCGGAGTACCAGTGCTCAATCTTTGGTGTATATGTATGCTCTAGAACCGGCACCCCACAAGGCCCCCCCTTTTTTTGGGGGGGGGGGGGGGAGGCGAAGGTGGTGGTTTGGTGCTGGATTTTCTTATGGTGGTTGGCTGGGCCAGGACAAACTGGGAGGACCTAGAAGCCTTTCAAAGCCAAGGGGCAGAGTAGCAACCAGCAGCAGAAGCGACAAGAAAAGCAAGGAGGCTTTAGCTCTGCAGGACATAAATGGGCAGCAGACGGCCGCCAATCATGACAACCTGGGGATGGAATCTAGTGACATCCCCGTCTCTGCACCATCAGGGCATAAGAGGAGGAGGCAGGAGGGCTTGGCATCTGCACTACCAGCCCGTGCACGCCGGAAGCTGGGGGCCCCCAACCCCCTCCTAGTGGAGATGGGTCCTGCTGACAATGAGCAGCCAAGTCCTGTTCAGGCAAGCGTTGCTAGAGACAGCAGGCGCCAGACTTTGAGAGCAAGCGCCAGGGGCCAGCGTGCCAAAGGTTCGGCTGCCAGCAAGACTTCTTTGATGCAGGGACGGAAGAGATCATGGGAGGCTGCAGATGAGGCCTGTGAAAACAGCCTCCCAGCTGCTGCCACAGTTCCAAGCGGTGCCAAGCCAAGGGGCAAGAGGCAAATCAAAGAGGCCTGCAATACCGCTAGGACACATGATGCGGATGCATCCGGGGCAGTTCCAGAGGCGGGCCTTGTGAACCAGCGCTACCTGCAACAAGCGCTTTCTGGTGAGGCGGATGGAGTCACTAGAGGAGGGCCTTCTGAAGGCAGGGGTACTGTTCCAGCTGCACAGCATACCCCTGGCACACCTGCGGATGTCCGGTGGTGTGCAGCATTGTCCTCAGGGCCCAAATGCAGAAGCACCGCTCCTGAAAGGCATCGCCCCCACAGGGCGCTTGTGCTGCTCAGTGGCATGCACACAGAGGAGCAGCGGCAAAATCTGCGGGCGCTCAGCAGCCAAGGCATCACCTGCATATCTGGCAAATGCGAAAGGTACATTCTAAGTACATAGAGTTTGCAGAATCCTCCTCATCTATATCACTATGCTGCCCAGGTTACTTGCAACATTTTAAGGTCCCACCAATTGCCCTCAAGTCTACTACAGCAATCAAAGGATACTGGAAGCCCCTTGTCTGTCTGTGTGCGGTTGCGTGTAAGCGTGCGTGCATGTGTGTGTGTGTGTGTGTGTGTGTGTGTGTGTGTGTGTTTGTGTGTGTGTGTGTGTGCATGTGTGTGTGTGTGTGTGTGTGTGTGTGTGTGTGTGTGTGTGTGTGTGTGTGGGTGGGGTTGGTAGCTCCTCCCCTCTAATCCTTTTTTATGCATTACTTGCATCTCACGATTCACATCGTGCAGCAGAGTGCATTCACTCCGTTGTGTGCCAGTGGCCGTGATTGTATTCTTTCCAGGGTGGGTGGTTTTTGTCAGGGCGCTTGTGTCCCTAAGCTGAAATAGTAGGGCTGTGGCTGGTCAGGTGGCCAAACGGCGTGACACATATTGTCGAACCACAGCTGAGCCGTTCTATGAAGACTCTGGCGGGCTTGGCTTGTGGAGCATGGCTGGTCTCGACAGCATTTGTCGGGGCTTGCCAAGCGTCATGTGGACTTGTTGAAGCGGTAGGAAGTCCCTCCTTCGGGGTTTTTTCTGTGCATTTGGTGCTTGTTGGACAGAGATGCAGTGGTAGTATGGATCATAAGACCCATTTCCTTGAAGTTAAGGGAAGCTTTGGTCCTCGACAGTGCTGTTTGTCTCTCACTTTGAATTCTGAGTCAGGAATGGCCGTGCTTGATTGGAAGTGAAAATGTTTTCAAATGCAAAGGACAGGATGGACTTTGCAAGCTACTTGGTTGACAGGCACATGTAGTGATCATGACGGATCATGTGTAACAATCACTCATTCGAGTGCTGTTGATCCATGGTGACGTTTCCTAATGGAAAACGCCTTCACCTGGCTTCTGCCATGTCGGAACTCTGTGTCAGACAGTGGTCAAGTATACCCTTCACGGCACTTACCAGTCTCATCAAAGCAAAGGTCCTTACGGGAGATGGGGTAAATGTGTATTTCCATAATGTTGCACCAGACCCTGTCCTACTGAACGCAGTATTGATGCCTCATCACTGGTTCATTCAGGACAACTATGAGCTACAAACCGGCAAGGCGGGAATTATAGATGGCACCGCGCCTAAACACTGGAGGTTGCGGTGTGGACTTCTTGGAACTGGTGCTTTCCATGGTCTACAGGTGCACTTAATCTATCAGCTCAATTTAAAATTGTACAAGATTCCTGAAGCCGTTGGTGTTATATGTGAAGGACAGTGGACTTTTCAGATGAAAGAAAAAATGAATTGAGCAACCCATATGTGCATGACCGTTGATGCTGCTGCCCCGAAATGTGTTGTCTGGCTGGTGCACCTGAAATGAACAATTATTTTATGCGAAATGTTTTAGTATTGAGATTGGTGTTGCAGACGGGGAGTTTACGTTTGTTTCCCGGCTAACATGGCTCATATGCATTCAGGTCACGTTGTTTGGGAAGATAGGCAAGAGTGGAGGGCCAAGCCGCAGTGCCCTGGCTACTATCATCAAAGCGGGCGGTGGAGAGATTTGTTCCATACAACATGCACTGCGACATGGGGCTCATTTAGCTATCATGGAGGTATGTACCTCCGTTGCTGGGTTGCCTCTGGCATGGTCAAATTTCTTTAGCATTCTTAATGACCTATCCTCGTAGGTGAGATTGCCTGCTTTCTGCTTGTACATCGTGTTTCTGCATTGTTCACCTTTAAGTTGTTGTCAAACCCTTGGATAAATGGATCAAGCACATCCACGTTCTGTCACCCCCCCCTTCTGTCCCTCTTACTTGCGCACGCACGCACGCAATGGTGCATACACAGCAAGAGGGAACCGGGGATAGGAAAAGGGGATGGTCTAATGTGCAAATCCACTACTTCTGCACACAATATGTACGACTCCCACCTCCCCAAAAATGCTCCCTGGAAAGATGAAGGCGGTAATTCACGTCAAAGACGCAAAGTGACATTACTATAACAAGTGGTCTGACAGCAATCTCAACGGCTGGCAGGCTGACACAGTGGCTACAGATGCCAACATCAAACGTCTGCTAGCTCTGCAAGTTACATGTGTCTCCCCACTCTACGTAGTGGAGTGGCTTGCACGGCCTTGGAGTGACCTAGCGAGCCACGTACTTTTCGGTTCCAAGGCAGTGGGAACCCTTGCCGTGGCTGAAAACCAGCGGGGCCGCAGTGCTGATGCCGCAGCTTTGCAAGACCCAGCATCTCCTTCTTTGTAGTTTTCGATGGTGGATCTGCTCCCATGCAAAGAAGTTGGTTCCATAGCATGTGCGGTTTGTGACATGACAGAGGTTGCACCATTTGTAACTGTAAGTTGCGCATACACTTTGTTGATGTTGACAGAAGAGACCGTCTGAGATGGATTTTGATATGTCACAATGCAACCCTATACCGTTGCCCACGTGGTTGTAATTCATGAGTCCAAAGGGAAGGAAAATCCCTTCATTCATTTCTCCATTACCTGTGCAATTGCACGGGTTCACATCTCCTTAAAGCTGGCAAAGTGCCTGCATGAACCAGAGCTCTTTCAATGATACCTGATGTCCTGCTTAGCAGGTCCCTGGAGTCCCTGGATCAGCATAGTTGAAAGGCTTGATTCACAGGTCAAAGGTGGTTATTGGTACTTTCAACACATGTCAGTGCCGTCACACCTGTTCGGTAGTCGCTATTGCAGTCTACAGGCGCTTACAGGGCATTGCATGGGTTGACAAGGTCCATGCAGACACGACCTGCTTCCTAGGCTGTAAAACTTGAGAAAACTCCGCCATCGGTCAATTGATCACTTAATATCATTAGCTTGGCAGGTGATATCTCTCACCTGTCTGACACTTGATCCTCCTTTTTATCGATCCACACCCAGCCTTTTAGCCAAGGGAGGTATAAATTTCAAAACATTCAGGACCGCTGTCATTGATGCAGCAACCCACGTGATGTTGTCTTTCCGCTGGCGTAAAATTTTCAGGGCATCCACCCCATTCTTAGCACCTGTTCTCTCCATCATATCGCTGCTGGTGCAGCGAAGGAAGACGTTGTACTCTAGTTCTCCCTGTAGAGAATGAGGGCAAGCAGTGAAAACTCAAATATTGCTTCAAATAGTACTCACCACACGTCAAAAATTGGGGCATCACACTGAACTAAACCGTTGGTGGGACTCTTGGCAACCTCTAAATTTTGAAGGAGAATAGTGTTGGAGGTCCCACTATATGCAAATGGAAATGTTTGGTCTTTTGTAGCATTCACCGTGCACTGAGACACCCAGTTTAACATGTGCCATCTTCTGACAGTGTGTCCAGCCACGCATTGCATACATTCAACCGCACATTACAAGCAATGGTGCCGTCCTTAGCAATGTCAAACACAACACAGCATATATTTGGCTTTGAACCCTGACATTGAAAAATCACACGCACATCAGACAGTATGTAGGCACGACCATATGCTGCTGCAGAGTAAGCTAGAGTTGCAAGTGATTCAGCTTGGTGCAAATGCCACTATGTGCACTACAGCCAGCTGGGCAAAGTGAAGGGGTTTCCTTCAATTTCTGAGACACAGGCTTGCGGAAAGAGGGTTTTGATGTGAGAACCAAGACACTTTTGTCTCAGTAGGAGCATATGGCGACAGTTTGTCCCTACACCAACTTCAGAGACACAACCAATGGGCCCCAGTGCACAAATTCGTGACATACCCCAATCGTGGAGGGGACGGTCGGTAAGCCCCGCTCTCGTTGTTCCCTTGCCCATATGAGCTTTGCTCGAGTCGCTGGATTGTTCCCGTCTGGACACTCATAAGTCCCACACACAAAGTCAAATCACATCTGTTGTTGATGCAGGGCACCAAGTATGTATGTCATTACCCTGTGTATTGGGGGTCACCTTACAAAACAAGGAGCCTCCAAAAAGAGGTCAAATATCAGAGGGACTGTGGTGTGGAAGTGTTGTTGTTAGTGGCTTTGTCGCCATACCTTGTGTCAAGCAGAACTCTAAGTTGGCGACAGTGTATTCATGGCCACAGTACACTTTGGTGTCTGGTGGTAACTTTGCAAGGACCTCCATTAAACTGTGGTACATTTGCTCATATGTTCCGGCAAAGCACCTGGACGACAGAGACACTCAGTGCACCGAAAAGATCAAATGTCTGTAGTCAGCAAACAAACGAGGCACTCAGGGGCTGAATGACACAGTCATTTGAAGCCTTGCCAAATTATGAGCGGGTTGCACCTTCCACAGCCACCAATGAACAACGAATCGCCAGTAAATACTGCTGCTTCGGTGTTTCCATCCTCATGACATAGGTAACAGACGTGCCCCAGCGTGTGACTGCAATACCCCCCCCCATGTCCGCAATTTCTCATTTATTGCTGTAGTCACTGGCAGGTTACGACATGAGGTGCAGCAGGCAATCTGGTTGCCCCTGCAGATAGCAGTTACCAAAGAATTTTCTGAGGCAAACCTTTAAGCCATGGAAGTAGGGTACAATATCTGCTGTGTAAGAGATACGCACTATGGAGTCTCCAGGCATTGGACAGTAATATTTCCAACTTTGATAGTGTCACCGTGACCGACAGTTGTGTTGCAAGCAGCCACGCCGTCATTCTTTCCCCCGATAATGTTAATAGAAGGGAGGAGGCTACTGAGCTCTACATTTCCACCTGCATGATCCCTGCAGACCGTCGTAGGCTCCCTTAAGTCCCTTCAGAGATGACACTTTCAACTCGGATGGCCGACATACCGACACTGGTAGTCAAAGTTCCGGACACTAGCAGCCTACCAGTGATGATGCGTCGTTAAGCAATGCGTTAGAGTGATTCCTTCGGCCTTTGCCTTGTTAATCACAGCCTGAGGTTGGACGGGGTCCACAACGAATCCAGTCTTATATTTGTCCGCAACCCTACAGGATATCAGCTTTTCACTTTACCACTGGAAATTCTACTGTTTCAGACATGACGTTACTCTGGGCGTGAACATACAAGTATGCATAATTATCCTGTAGGACGGGAACCGGGATCACACGCATCCTTCCTGCTGCCGACTTCTCCCGAAAACACAGATCGAGAGATGAAGTGTCGTCAATACTAAAGTAAAGATCTGGAAATGGACGTAGAATAAAAAGTTTTATCCCCTAAAAGCAATGAATGAAAGTGACGGACATGTTGGGTAAACATGTCAACCGTTGAGATATGCAGTGAAGCATTTTCCCTTGACAGTCTGTGTGTATGTCAATGATAAACTAAGAAGTGAAGATTTTCGTGTGTTCCACCACTACTTAAGTCAAATGCAAAACTTTCAAAGCAATGCACATGTAGAAGCAGCTACATCCCATCTGAAGACGTGGGAACTGCAGCATGTGATCGCACATGTGATCACTGATCAGTAATCATCAGAGCCCTGTACCGTACACACTTGCTTGCTGATATGACCCTGACACAGAGAACCAATGCATGCATATACACGGGACACTCTGGTGCAAGATGCTGGCCACATCTCACACCGGGAATCCCAACCAGACTTCCAGCCACAGGTATGGTACAGAGACAGTAACACTGATATTTCCTCCGTGTGCGCCCACCTCACTTTTTCCCAACACTGACTGAAACCTTTAATGAGCACAATTAAACAAGGCATAATGCATTACCGGGGCCGGCTACATGGAAACTGGACGCACACATCCTTCACATACGGTCCCGGGGGGAGCGTAATAGTCGCCCAAGTATCGGCAAAACGCTAACACTCCCAGCCTGGTTGTCCATGGGGGATGTGGGTGGGGGTTGTATGTGTGTGTGTGGGGGGGGGGGATAATGCGGATGCAGGTTGCGACTCATGAGACTGATCAGGCATACGGCGGTGAATTTTCCCTACTTATGTGTTTGTCCCGCTACCCCTGGGATACGCACCCTCATTTTACCAAAAAAAAAAGAAAAAAAAAGAAAAAAAAGAAAAAAAAATCAATAAAAAACACCTGTGCCACAACTTGCTCCCATGCTTACACATTTTCCTATGCCACAACCGGGAAAGCGCCATACACCCATTCAGTCCTTCAGCTTCAGCTCCAGCCCCTGCAACTTCAAATCTACCCAGAACTCGAGGGTCAATCGCTGGGTCTGAGACAGGAAGGTCTGAATGGTAAGAGTCGCAAGTACGTGATGGTAAGGGAAACCACTACCGTATGTTGTTGCAGACATGCTCCTGTCCTTCTGAGGTACTCCTGTCTCCTGAGGTGCTCCTGTCCTTCTGAGGTACTCTCCCTTATATGTTTAAACTTTCGGGAGTTGTTAATTGTATTTTAGGAACCACTAGTTTTAGCTTTATTCTGGACATCTCGGGCTGTCCTTAAATGTTAGGAGGGCAAGTACACATTTGAAAAGAGACTATGGAGACCGTATGTACAATCAAGCAAAACTGGGCATCCGACAGTACTGTTGCATGCATGGGAGGACGACGAAACAAGTTGGACAAGGGCCCCACAAGACCAATTTCCCGAGAATTTGAGAGGTAACGAGCCCGGGCAATTTGTTAGGTTGTTTCACGATCAACATGGATGGAAGGGTCAGGACTGGCTTTTGGCACCATCAGTGCAATCATGTGAGGCAGGCCTTGTACATGTAAGGGCCGCGGAAGGTGCCACTATGGTCCATGGGTGCCCAACAATGCCCGATTTATGAACTAGTCTGCTGCATAAGGCGGCCATGATATAATCAGGATTGCAATACATGCTCAATGTCTGGGGAAGGCTTGGGACACACATGTGTACGGATACAGGGGGGAACACTTTCAGATAAGGCCTAGTGCCCTTTATATGACCCCCGCCCCTTTCCAAAAAGATACATGCACGTCTGCAATCACGTGATTCGTGATTCATTCATTCTAGTGCACTAGAATGAATGAACGAGTGTTGTTTCATAGATATGACTCATAGTAGCGATGCAACTCGCTGGTCATATTTTTTTTTTGAGATCCATGTTTTGGAAATCTGATACTCTCCCACGTAGGTGCACCCTAAATCCACGAATCTGCTAGATTTCCACGGGGTCCTTGCTCCCGAGACAAAGCCTTCATGTCCTTCTGGGTAAATGTTTCCCCATGGAAAAAAAGTGTGCGTGTCTGTCCCAGGGGTTCCGGGCAAACACCATCAATCGGCCATGTGCAAAAAGTGAGGGCGGTGCCGTAAACAAGATGGGAAGATTTTACCCAAAAGGAAATGAAGACCGGTCTGCCCCTTCCAAGGAATCCAGCTGCCTTTCAATGTCACCCAATGCAAAAGTTTGGCCGATCCGAGTTCAGGCGACTTACTGTTCCCAACCGTCGTCTACGTTGCGATGATATACAACAGTAGGGAAAATATGGTGGCTGTACGATGAAGTGCTCGAGGAAATTACTAGGTTTCCGATGCTGATGTGAGAAAGCTCATTTTCAGTAAAGGCATGTGTACTGTCCGGATTTTCTGCATTTGCTCTTATCAAGGCCATGTTTCTCCGTGATATAGCACGACAAACAGGACCGCAGTTTTCTATATATCCTTATCTAGAAAAAATCTATATATATCCTTATCCTCATCTTATATATTTCTATATATCCTTATCCTTATCTAATTAGTTGGCTTACTCTTTTCTCCCCCACACAAGACACCCCCTCTTTCGCAATCCATTGACAATCAAAACCACTTCGTGAATCTCTCTTTGATCTTCAAAACGGTGGACCAATTTTGAGTACTTTAATGAACACCTGCGAAAGATGCCTGACGGTTTCCTTTCAAGTTGAAACAGCTGGACCTCGTCAATCCTCTTACATGATACCAGAAAAAAGTGTACAGCTAGAGGGCTGCCGTCCAGTTGCATTGCCTCAGTCTTGTCCACTAGTTGTCAACAAATACTCTCAAAGCTTAGACCCAATATTGAAATTGACCAATTTCAACCATAAAACCCTACAGCTAAACCCTTACTCATGTGGATTACCTCCATCATGAATTACTCTAAGTACTGCAACTGGCCAGTTGCAGTTGAGTGAGTCCCATGGGCCAGGGACTCACTCAGCATGATCTAGATCTACAGCAGTTCAGATTTAGTGAGGACAACAGCAATTAGACTTTGCCTTGTGCATTGACTTATTGCATTGACTTTAGTGAGGACGACAGCAATTAGACTTTGCCTTGAGCATTTGCCTTGTGGTAACGCACTCGGCATATGCCATGTGGCAACGCACTCAGTCAAATGGGCTACCAGATCAGGCTCCTTACCATATGAATCTCCTTCTAATCCCCTCTTTCTTACACCGCTCGTACTCCAAGGTGACATAGTCCTGGCAGTATTTTTCTAATTATCAGTCTATTTCTGGCAGAAAAGCATGCATGACATAGCATCCGCTGAGTCCATCTCAGGATCAGTTGCAAATTCTCATAGGCAGATACCCAGAGACCCTCACAAGGCAGCAAATCTATTAGTGCATTCCACATGACAAGCATCCAACCTTGCATGCCGCGCCCTATCAAGCAAAACATACGCTGTTTCACTCTCATAGGCTCAAGAAGCTCAACTGAGATCATTAACGCAAAGCAGCATCGTCTGAATTTTTCATAATTACCTCTAGAGAACCACGTCTAGGTCGCTAAAGCTGCTGCGAGGTCAATAAAACAACTATAAAATTATGCCCTCTGGTCTTTATAAATGGTACGGTATGGGGTGCGGAAAGCTGCGTATACTGTCCCTGAGGCCATCACGGGCACGTCTCACTAAACCCATACATTGGCCCAAATTAGGCATTGAAATTACTTCCCAAAGCTAAGCCAGGTGAGTACTAGGGCATGATTCAACGTTGAACTTAACGCAACTAACGCAGTTAACTGGGAATTAATATTACATGTCATAAGAGACACGTAGTAGACACATAAGAGTCTGAATAAGTTGTCACGTCTTGACGGTCCATCAGGATTTTGTATGCGACCTGCCAGGGCTCAAAGGCTGTCCACGATTTATAACCCACAGTGGCCACGGTAGCTACTTTGGCGGTATGCCCACCTCCCCTTAGTCCTCTGTGTGAGATGTGTCGACTCTCATGAGAGTAACAGAGTGATATCACTCTGTTACTACGAGGGCCATTGATCAACGGAGGGCGATTGATCCCATCAGCCCTTAAAAGAACGAATGAGATATGACGTGCAGACGTTAGTACACATATGTCGTATGTCACGGACTTAACATACGCGCGTCCTCAGGTTCTAGAAAAAGTGTTAAAGTGTGCATGACCCGGCACACGCGGAGAATAAAAAAGTGGTACAGCAGTACCGGTACTGCTTCACATGCTAAACAATGTCGGTCTGGAGGTGTTGCCTTCCGGCCCACACTCATGTGAGGTCATTCTCACACCAACTTACGGGCACTATTGGTGGCAAACGGTGGTGGCTTCAACAGCTGGTTTTAAAACGAACCCTCGTGATAGTCACTGCCCTCTCGGACGACAATCCCCCTCAAAAGCACATTTAAAAGAATTCATAATCGCTCAACGAACCTCCTATGCTTTGAGACCCCAACGAGACTTCCACATTGCCAACCTCCTGTACATCGCCACATGGGAGGTTCAACCAATTGGTGGGTCTCACGTCGCCAAGTGGTGGGTGTCACGTCACCATATATGGGTTCACTATGTATGGGTGCTCAGCCGTGGGATGCGCGCTAGACAGTACATGTACAAGGTGAAAAGCGTAATACAGCTGCACAAAATAATTGCAAACTTTACAACACACACCGCTTCCTCTCTCTCCCCAGGTCACGGACCTGGTGCCCGCGACAACTTCACGGGCACTCTCATTGGGTACTATGCTGGACGTCTTCTTGCCTACCCATATATATATCTATATATTTGTCTATATACAGATGTCTATACAGATGTCTTGCCCCTCCACACATGTTGCTGCCGTTGTTTCCATCTGGAGAGAGGGCTTCCAATTCAACTGGTCAAACAATTCCTCACTACCCAACAGCCTGCCACCCTCAGCTGCACACAGCTCAAGGCGTGGGACACCCGCCTGCAGTAATGCAGGGCCCAACCAAATTTTGGGACAGCATTCCTGCATAAAACCCTCTTCCGTTTCGGGTCAGCTGCTACCTGATTGGGGTTTGGGGTGCGGCAGCCGATAGCCCACTCCAGTCTGGCTGGGCGCAGGAGGGGAGAACAACCAAGAATAGAGGGGACAACGAGGGACAGAGAACAGGGACGTATCATTTTAGGCAAAGGCGGAAGGCTTGAGTCCGTGGAGGGAAAGTGGGTCATGTTCAGTCGTGCTTGGCAGATGCATTGGAGCTCGGCTCCATCACGTAGGCCTCCACGGCAGTGAATATGCTTCGAGTCTGCATCTCCTCCACCAGAACGTTTTAGCCTCTGACAGCTTTTGTGCCTGGAGGTCCTGCCAGATGTCCCATCCTTTCATCCCATCCCAGGACAACCCTCTTGTGCCTTTCTCAGCTGTGCATCACTGGCACTCATATTATGCGAAAAGCGTGTGGGTCCACAGTGTGCGCAAGCGCTCTCTCTCCCTCTTCCCACCACCCCCTACCCCCTCTCTCTTCCCCCCCTTGTCCCTCTTTCCCTATCTCTCCCTCTCGCCCCCATCTCTTCCTCCACCAACCCCATTCTCTAACTCTGTCTGTGTCCCCCCCTCCTCTCCCCCCCCCCCAGGGGCTTCCTCCCTCCCTCCCTCCCTCTATTTCAGACAACAAACTCACACACCCACACACGAACGAGAGAAGGGGGAAAGGGAGAGGGAGAGAGATGGCGGGGGGGGGAGAGAGAGAGAGAGAGAGAGAGAGAGAGAGAGAGAGAGAGAGAGAGAGAGAGAGAGAGAGAGAGAGAGAGAGAGAGAGAGAGAGAGAGAGAATCTTATATCTATCAGGATGGTACGCCAGCACAGGGGTCCACCAGCCCCTGACAAGCAGCAACATTGTCACACCTGGTGCAGAGCAGCAAGCCGGAAGCCCGCAGAGTTCAACAAGGCCTCCAGTTCCGTTTTGCGGCGCTCTTTGCCTTGTACAGACACCATCATGAGCACGTCCGAGGTCAGGCATCCGTAATTTACCAAGTGGGTTGTTGGCTCATGCGGCATGGGCTGCATTCACCCACCCTCCCCCTTCAGATTCACACCTTTTTACAACATTCTCACTAGTATACGGAAGAGGAAACCCCAGGTCGTAATAACGGGGCCCATGTGAAACTATTCATTATTTCGTACACGGGGACAGTGATGGACAACCACGAGCTCGTGTGGAGTGATGTTTGGAGGACTTCAAACCGCCCCCCCCCTTTCCTCCTCCTCCTCCTCCTCCCCTGGTCCTGTGGTCGGTCCAAACTTCGGAGGTGAACATTTGTCTTAAGGTACCGGCTTTCACAGCCTTTAAACAACGTAGTTCTCATCTCTTTGACCACAGAGCACACCTTGTGCCGATGTGAGATTGATTGAATTTACATCCGTCACATTAGTACGACTCTGACTTTCGAAGGAAAATCGGCTTATCCCCTGTTGCCTACCAATCAAGGCGCCTTTTGACTGGACACACACACACACACACACACACACACACACACACACACACACACACACACACACACCACACACACACACACACACCGCGCGCGCGCGCGCGCAGTGCTCCTTAAAAGCTGTCAGTACAAACAAAGCATCTCCAGTCCGGGACATGAAGCAGTAAACACACACGCACACACATAACGATGAAGGGTAAGGGCGTAGAAAGAGAGAGGGATAGAGAGAAAAGAGGGGGAGAGGCAAGCGAGGGAGGTAGGGGAGAGAGAGAGAGAGAGAGAGAGAGAGAGAGAGAGAGAGAGAGAGAGAGAGAGAGAGAGAGAGAGAGAGAGAGAGAGAGAGAGAGAGAGAGAGAGAGAGAGAGAGAGAAAGAGAGAGAGAGGGAGGGAGAGAGAGGGAGAGAGAGAGAGGGAGAGAGAGAGAGGGAGAGAGAGAGAGAGAGAGAGAGAGAGAGAGAGAGAGAGAGAGAGAGAGAGACGGAGTGCAAATTGGCAAGGGGGAGGTTCAGCAAGTCGATGGAGTGAGGGATGAGGGCGGCGAGGCGGGACTGCACGTCAACGAGGAGAAGAGTTGCCCCGCTGGAGCCAATAGCCGTGTGCAGGGCCCGCAGAATTTTGCTGCAGGACTCGTCGTCCCAGTCATGCAAGATGCTGCGCAGGAAGAAAACGTCCTTCTTGCCCTTGCCTTTTGGCAAGCTCTCTGCATTAGGAGCACCCCCCGTTATGACTCTTTCAGGAGTGCAACCTTACTGGCAATGTTGGAAAATGCCTTGATGGTGACTCATGCGCGCGGGCGCGCGCGCGCGCGCGCGTGTGCATGTGTGTGTGTGTGTGTGTGTGTGTGTGTGTGTGTGTGTGTGTGTGTGTGTGTATGTACGTGTGTCACTTCTCTCTTGAAAGCTGCAAGTTACACGGTGACTCACGTGTGCACACCCGCCGACTGGCCGGGTGTGGCCGGAGGCAACACCCGGCTTTCGTAGGAAGTAAAAAGGGGGCGAGAGCCCTCGACTCCCACCCTAATGCTTTCTTGCTCGGTGCACTTTCTGTAGCAACGGCAGCGGCAATAGTGACATTGACCCAACGCATGACAAATAACACATCTTCGTATCCCTCCACGTCTTCTTGTGCAATTTTTCTTTACAAGAGTGGGATAAAGAAGGACCAGCCCAACCTTTCCTTGCTTTCCTTGCATTCTTCCGTTTCACACCTTTCCTTCCGTTCATCCTTTCCTTTCCCTTGTTTTACAAGTCGTTCTCAAGTCGATCGCAGATCTTAAATGATATCGACAGCTGTATCTTTGTTTTTCAATGAAAGTCTAGGTTAGGGTTTGCTACTGCCACCATTCGTTGATGCTACGGCACGAAGGGTGTAAGAGCGCCATGCCTCATCCTCCCCAGCTGTTTCTGATGAGAATATTGCCGAGACAGATATGCCTTCTTCCCAAATAAAGCACGAGTTTAGACTGTCATGCCGGGTTCCTCACTCATTGACACTGTCAAACATTAGCACGACCATGTTCAACAGCTGAGAAAACTGTGGATAATCAGAAAATCGTTTCAAAGTCCAAAAGTCTTAGTATCTTGGCCTTTGCGGAACATCCGGGGGGTTGGGAGGTCCTGCAAATATTTTGGGGAGAGGGATCTCTCATTGTGGATCCCCATTATCGCAAACAGGCCGTCTTAGCCAACTCAAGGCCAATGCTGCCAGGCTGTGGCCAGTCCTATCCAATTCAGCTCTCATTGGCATGGCATCATGCATTCAAGCAGAGCAACAGCTTACGTGGCCTTCTCTCTCCCCTGCAGAGGACTTGACCCCAAGCAAGCAAGAGGCCCGACGCCGCCTTCTTCGACAAACGCTGGCCTTTAAGGCACAAGGCTATCCAGCCTTTGCCATGCAGGAAATGCACGGCTACCACCAAGCAGATGGAAAAATCCACCAGTGGAGGTCCCCCTCCTGGGCCACCTTCCCGGGCAGTGGGCGCCCTGCATAGCCCCTCAGGGTACCAATACAAGACCTGTGGTGGTGCCCTGAGGGGTGCATGTGCTGCCCGAGGAGATGGTCCAGGAGGAGGTGGTCCAAGAGGGGGACCTCCACTGGTGAATTTTTCTATCTGCTTGGTGGAAGCCGAGCACTTCCTCCATACCTAAGGACTGGATAGCCTTGTGCCTACAAAAGGCCCGTATTTGTGGAAGAAGGCGGTGTCGGGCCTCTTGCTTGCTTGAGGTCAAGTCCTCTGCAGGGGAGAGAGAACGCCGCGTAAGCTGTTGCTCTGCTTGAATGCATGACGCCATGCCCTTTGAGAGCTGAATCGGATAGGACTGGCCACAGCCTGGCAGCATTGGCCTTGAGTTGGCTAAGGCGGTCTGTCTTTGCGATAATGGGGATCAACAATGAGAGACCCTTGTCCCCAAAATATTTGACTGACCTCCCAACCCCCCGGATGTTCCGCTACGCCAAAGATAATGACATTTTTGGACGTTAAACTGTTTTTCTGACGCTCCACAGCTTTCTCCACCTGTCGAATATGGCCGTGTTGTAAGTGAGGAGACCCAGCATGGCCGTCTAAGCTCGTGCTTTCTTCGGCAAGAGTTTACATATCTGGCTCGCCATTTTCCTCTTCAGAAACAGCTGGGGAGGATGAGGCATGGCGCTCTTATACCCTTCGTGCAGTAGCATCCACGCATGGTGGCGGTGGCAAACACTATTCTGGAGTGTTCATTGAAAACAAAGGGACAGCTGTCGATATCGTTTTAAATCTCCGGTCGCAAGATGGGGAACAACTTGTAAAACATGGAAAGGAATGGAGGAAAGGATGGAAAGATGTGAAACGGAGGAATGGAAGAAAAGCGAGCAAGAGTTGGGCTGGTCCTTTTTATACCATTCTGGTAAACAAAAATTTGCATAAGAAGATGTAGCAGGATACGAAGATGTGTTAGTTGTCATGCATCGGGGGTCGATGTCATTATTGCCGCTGCCGCAGAAAGCACACATCCCAGCAAGAAAGAATTGGGTTGGGAGTAAAAAGCTCTCGGCCCCATCTTCCTTTTTGTAAGAAAGCCAAGTGTCGCCTCTGGCCACCCGGCCAGTAGGCGGGTGTGACTCACCGTGTGACTTGCAGCTTGAAATATTTTAAGAGAAAAGTGACACACGTACATACAGACATACAGATGTACATACATAGATACAAACAAACATAGATACAAACATACAAACAAACATACATACAAACATACATACATACATACATACATACATACATACATACATACATACATACATACATACATACATACATACATACATACATACATACATACATACATACATACATACATTACATACAGACATACATACATAAATACATACACATACACACACACACACACATACATACATACATACATACATACATACATACATACATACATACATACATACATACATACATACATACATACATACATACATACATACATACATACATACATTACATACACACACACACACACACATATATACATACATACAGACATACATACAGACACACACACACACATACACACGCTTACATACATACATACATACATACATACATACATACATACATACATACATACATACATACATACATACATACATACATACATAAACACACACACACACACACACACACACACACACACACATATACATACACACGCACCCAAGGAAGTGCAACTCTGTGTGTGTGTGTGTGGGGGGGGGGGGGAGGGGGGTATGGCAAGTGCACATGCATGCGCTGGGGCATCGGCAAAGAACATGAAGCAACTGCGCTGGGAGTACGGTGCAATGGGCGGTACTTTGTGTTGTCACAGGCTCTTGAAGGTCATTTCTTTGACTGATCACGGAGGAAATCCAACTTTAGACTGCTTCATAGGGTTGGGAGGTATGGAGGGCAGGGGTCCCTACCAGCATCAAAAAAGCTCCCGCCCGCGAACTCCACTCTCTCCAGAAGCTTGCTCTGTACAGGGTCTGCCCTCCAGGCCTCCTCACCCCGCTCCACCACCTACCACAACCAATCATCTGATCCAATCCCTTCCATTAACCTCCAGTGCCTGGCCAGACTTGATGTTTTGCATGTGCACACCCCCGAGAGAGAGAAAGAGAGAAAGAGAGAGAGAGAGAGAGAGAGAGAGAGAGAGAGAGAGAGAGAGAGAGAGAGAGAGAGAGAGAGAGAGAGAGGGGGGGGGGGGGGAGAGAGAGGGAGAGGGCGAGGGAGAGGGAGAGGGAGAGGAAAGGGTTGCAAGAGTTCTAGCAACGTCTTCTTCTGATAAAATCTTCCGCTTGGCCTTCACCATTGCTAGGGTCATTCCGCCACACGTACCCAACCCTGCACCACAGTTCTGCCTGCGCAACTCTCGTTTTGCACTTCCACCCCCTTCCCTTTTCCCCTTTTAAACCTCATGCTTTTACACGTCCTCAGTCTCGCACGCCCCTCATCGCCTTCCTTGAGTGCCTCAAGTAGAAAGTATATGGCATAAGCAAGCACCCAGCAGCCGTGATTGATATGACGGCAGTGCTTCAGGTAGAAAGGATAGGCATAAGCAAGCACCAAGCTCATCATGGCTCTCTTCACCCCGCCCCCCCCTCCCTTTTCCCTATTATTTCCTCTTTCCCTACTATTTCCTTATGGACCGATGGTCTTCTCATTTCCAGTAACTAGCAGGGAGGCCAAAGCCACAGCCAAGTCAGATGTTTCAGCATTTAAGAATGCGTTCAAAGGGGATGGGTCATTGCCAGTCCATTTTGTCTTCACGAATTGGAGGCCACTGGGGGAGGTGAAGATTATGCAAGGAGCAATACATTAGAGTCAAAAGTTGAAGACATTGCCTCTTTGACAGTGCATTGCTGGCATTGAACATACCAGTGGGAATGTCACTTAGGACGATGCAGAGCATGATACAAGAGTGTTACACACAAGGGATGCGTCATCAAGGGTCCGCTCTAACGGGGGCATCGCAGGGCAACTGGGTCTTTGAAGGCATGGGGAGTCAAAGAGGGTTATGCAGAGTCTGATATGAGACTGCTTTCAAATGAGGCTCTTCTTACACTGATATGATATGAGACTCTTCTAACCAACACATGCATCAAATTGAGGGCAATTGCTGACGCGGGAGGCACCTGGGGGCGGTCAAAAAGTATGCCGGAGAGGTGGGAATGCTGCCCTAAAATGGAAGCCAGCACACTCCCGTAGGCACCGCCCACGTCCACCACCCGATTCCACCGCTTCCAGGGAATGTCGTGTAGCATCACCCCCGCATCTGCATCGCCACCCTTTCTGGCTAATCAGTGTTGCGCTCCCTGCACATGCTTGCTTCCTGCACGTGGTTGCATCGTACAAATGCTGGTTGCGTTCCAGCATATTGGGTTACAATTGGATTTCTTGCAGGTAGCAGCACCGCACATGTGCTCTGTAGTGTCCTGCAAAAGAGGCGCGGCTGCCTCCCCCCCGCGCACGACGCCCGTGTGTGTGTGTGTGTGTGTGTGTGTGTGTGTGTGTGTGTGTGTGTGTGTGTGTGTGTGTGTGTGTGTGTGTGTGTGTGTGGGTGTGTGCCTCTAACAAACATGGTGTTGAAATTGAGTCCTGTATATGTTTGCATACCGCATGCGTGTAATTTGCTCAAAAGATTGCACATCAGGTTACTACATAAAACTGAACGGCACGTATGCTGTGTGTCATTCTAACATATGTGGTTACAAATGGATTCTTACATATGGTTGCAGAGCACCTGTTGTGCCATGTCAAAGAGGCTGCTTGCATACTTGAGGTTTCTGCGTATGTTTGGAAGCCTTCACCGCACGCAATGCTTTGCAAGTGTGCTTGCGCTTCAAACTCTTGCATATGTGGCTGCACGCCATAATGTGTGTTGGGCTAGCTTGTATTTGTGAGGTTGCACTTGAGTGTGTGTTTGCAGACCATGCATGCTGTGTGCTTCATAGCAAACATGGGTACAACTGGGTTCTAACATACGCATGCAAAGCATCATGGCAAGAACGCCCTTTGCAAAACTTCGCAAAGCCAGGAAAATTCTGTTAAAAGCCCCCACGCTCCCTGCGTTCTTTCCCCTTCAAGCGGCAGTGTACCTGTACCTGTAATGCACTTGCTTGTGCTCTCGCCCGCGCGCATGCACACGCACACGCACGCACGCACACACACACACACACACACACACACACACACACACACACACACACACACACACACACACACATCTGTCTACGGCTTATACAGGCTGGGACGGGCAACCTTACATAGTTTCTCAATGCTGGCCATAGATTGAGAGAAGAGATTTTCCTTATCAGGATCCGCCTTCAGATCACTCCAAAAATCGGCGTTCTCCCTACAACCCATCACATGCCTCTGGTGCAAATCAGGCCGACCACACAATAAACACAATTGAGATATGCCACCAAACTTGGAACCCACCGGACACGGAAGGAGGAAGAAGGGCTGACATACACATACTCACTACCCAGGTGAAAAGTCCTTGAAAAAGTTACTCTGGTTACCGTTCCGTGCTTAGGACCACGCATGTGCAGCGCTGTCCCTGCTGCAATTGCAGAATGGCAATGCTTTTGTGAATTGTCATCTGAACACGTCTGTCCTGCTTCATCACCGAGCGGACTTGCTGAACAAAATCCGTACCAGAGTCTATAGTTGCAAGGGAAGTACTACAGCAGCATTTCGTTTCACTAGTTCGGTATGGATAGGGACGTCAGCAGGAGACAAATACCAGCTGCATTTCCCAGACCTGCTCAAGGTCCCTCCTAGATCTACACGTGCTCATCATGATGAGGTCCCTGCCGCCATCTACACAAATCCTGACCTAATCGTGTCCCTTCTACGATCAACATGTACTCATCATCATGGTGTCCCTCCTACGATCTACACCTGGTCATCAGGTTGATGTCCCTGCTACAATCTACAGATGATCATAGTCAGGATGGTGTCCCTACTACGAGGTTCAGATGATCATGAATATGATGATGTCCCTGCTACGATCTACACATGATCATCATGTTGATATCCCTGCTACAATCTCCACATGATCATGATGATATCCCTGCTACGATGTAAACATGATGATGATGATGTCCCTGCTACGATGTAAACGTGATCATAATGTGGTACATGCCTCAACATAGCCCCATTCGGTTTTTGTAGAGGGGCCCGTACCCATGAAAGATCTTGTAGGCAGGCCGCTTTTCTTTTAAGGCAGTGGGGAGGGCTGCCAGGGAGGTGCATACCAGTGAGAGCGATTGGGTAATCTGCATGAAACCCCGCATGCCAAATTCAAGGCCACGTCTGCAAGAGCTGCAAGCTCAATAGCCTAAATCTACCCGATTTATAAATGTAGGCTCAAAGACTTTCCCTGCCTGGTTCCTAAAGGCAAGCTGATAGCCCTGTTTTACCTGATCCATGGACATAACCTTACCAGGCCTCCTATACCTGATCATACATGTAAGCTCAACAGCCCTTTTTATTTTATTTTCTTTCTTCCTGATACATGTCTGTGAGGTCAATAAACAGCCATCTCAAACCTGATTCATTGACTGTACGCCCCGAAAGCTCTCTTCTACCTGATTCATAGATGAAAGCTCGATGGTCCTTTTTTACCTGATTCACCATTTGAATCGGGCAAAAGACTCAATTCCTACAGCCTTCTGTTACCTGAACCAGTGAGTGCACCCTTGGAAGCCTTACCTCATCAGACAAATAAAACTCGCTTGCACTCTGTTTCCTCACTCACACATGTCAAATCGATAGCCTCCTTCTACTTGGCTCCCCACCCTATACCACAAGCGCCAGGCCAGGAGTGAGGGAGCCCAATTGACACACCAATGCTATGGAGCATTGGCGTGTCCACTGGGGCAATGCTTGGTAGAAGGCCATCACACAGATTCCAGGGGCCTAGGACGAGAAATCTGGTGGACGGGAAATCCGGTGCCCCCCTATTCCACAGATAGGGGCAGCCCCGAAGTACACGTCAGCAGAGGGTGTGACCGCTTGTACTTTGCTTTGTAACTGGTACGGAACAGCGATTGAGTCAATCTTAAGGAATGAAGGTGGTGATATGAAGGTGGGTGGGGTCACAACAGGTTTGGGTCAATTATAAAAGAGAATGAAGAAGGAAGGTCTGATCGGGCCATAACAGATGCAATGCAATGCAGAATGTAGTCCTGGTAAAAAACAAAAGGATGAAGGTGAGTTGGGGTCATCAAAAGATAGAAAGCATGTGCAGAACACTATTGCACTGGGTTTGAGCTTGATTCCATGCTATGAAAGACAAGAAGGCAGGTGGAATGGAGCCACAAAACATGGAATGCGTTTACCACCCTTCCTCACACAGAACTTCCAATTCCAAGGACCAGCCGTGTATTCCACCCAAGGTGACCCCTGTCCAAGGAGAAGACTCCTCTTTTGAGGAGAACGCTCTCCTTCAAGGAGAAGACCCCTCCTCTTAAGGAGAAGACCCCTGCTTACAAGGAGAAGACCCCTCCTCTTGAGGAGAGAACCCCTTCTTCCGGGGAGACCCCTGCTTCGAAGAGAAGATCCCTCCTTTGAGGAGAAAACTCCTCTTTCAAAGAGTGATCCGTCCTTTGGGTGAAAGACACCTGCTTTAAGGAGATGAACCCTCCTCCGAGGAGAAGACCCCTCCTTTGAGGAGACGACTCGTCCTGGAAAAAAGATTGGGTGTTTGTCCCAGGGGTAGAGGGCAAAACACCATCGAGGGAGATAAATTTGGAGTCATATACCCGAGTCCCCCAGTCCAACCGGCACCCCTCCTCGAAGCTGTACCACCTGTGATCAACACACTTAAGGCGGTGCTGCGGCTTGAATAAAATGACAAGTAGCAAACTCCTGGTTGATCTCTCAAGTAAAGCCGCCGCCAAAGCATCCTCAATGTCAAATTTGAGCCAGCAGCATAGACATGAGGCTCTGTTTTACCCAAAAGCGGCACACCGGCACAACATTGCAGGATGGCAGTGGGAGAGGGGTGTGAGCGCACAAAGGCTTTCTGGGTTTGCAAGTGATTCTCCCGCAGGCAGGCTGACAGACGGTTGTTGCGGTACCGTACCGGCCCCACCCCAGTGTTCACCTCAGCGAAGTAACCAAGGGCAATTGCAAAAGCCAGGACCCTCCCAAGGCCCTCCACATCCTTCACCCCTGCACCTCCCAGCGCAACTCAGTGTACCACATACACGGCAGCCATGAGACGTGCTCCAAGTCTGCTTCCGGCATCCCTGACGGTGATAATTGCGCCCCCCCCCCCCCATTTGACGCAGACTTTGGCCAGTGGTGTCAATTTTTCTTTCGTATGTGTCTCTCCTGATCCTCACCAATGCTCAAGAGAGAGTCTATTCTCTTCTCTTGCTCTCGCTCGCCCCCACCCCCCCCCTTTTGTCTCCCCCACCCTCCCCTCCACCCCCCATCTCCCTCTCCCCCCAATCTCCCCACCCTCCATCCCGCGTACATCAATATCTCTCCCCACTTGAATCCCTTACTCCATCTCCCCCCCCTCCCTCCCCCCCTTCTCTCTCCCTTCCCCCTCCGCTCGCCCCCTCTCTGTGTGCGTGCGGGGGTGTCGGTATGTGTGAGAATGTCTCCCTGTTTCTCCCCCCACCCTTCCTACCTCTGCCCCCCTCCCTCTTTTACTCTCTCTCCCTCCCCCATTACCCTTACCCTCGCTCACACCCCTCCCCACACACATTGACACACAAAAGATGCTCTCTCTCTCTCTGTCTCTCTCTCTCTCTCTCTCTCTCTCTCTCTCTCTCTCTCACTCTCTCTCACTCTCTCTCTCTCTCTCTCTCTCTCTCTCTCTCTCTCTCTCTCTCTCTCTCTCTCTCTCTCTCTCTCTCTCTCTCTCTCTCTCCCTCCCCCCCTCTTCATCCATCTCTCTCTCTCTCTCTCTCTCTCTCTCTCTCTCTCTCTGTGTGTGTGTGTGTGTGTGTGTGTGTGTGTGTGTGTGTGTGTGTGTGTCTGTCTGTCTCTCTCTCTGTGTGTGTGTGTGTGTGTGTGTGCGCGCGCGCGTGCGTGTGTGGCGTCCGTGCGTGCGTGCGGGGGTGTGTGTGGGTGTGTGTGTGGGGGGGGTGGGTGTCGGTGTGTGTGCATGCATGCGTGTGTGTGGATGTCGGCGTGTGTGAATGCGTGTGTGTGTTGTGGGGCAGAAGGGGTTAGAAATTTGCTTTTGCACGCGGACAGGGAGCGAGCAAAAGAGATGTGGATTCAGACAGAGTGCGGGGGCTAGAGCTCCCAAGGCGAGGGTGGAGCACCGTATGGGTACCTCGCAAACATGGCACTTGCACACACACACACACACACACACACACACACACACACACACACACACACACACACACACACACACACACACACACACACACACACACACACACACACACACACACACACACACCCACCCACCCACACCAACACACACACACACCCACCCACCCACACACACACATACACACACACACACACACACACACACAGAGAGAGAGAGAGAGAGGGAGAGAGAGAGAGGGGGGGAGAGGAAGAGGGGAGGGGGAGAGAGAGGGGAGGATACAAATGGGCAACGCTAATACAGTGGAGTACACCTACCAGGTAGCTGTAGTGCACAATGGGTTGTGATGCAAATGAAAAAGGTGCTTTGCAACTGTCAATGCTGCTCCCCTTCAACTCTCTAGTGCTGCTGCTTTGGAGACAGCGCGCAATGGAGAAAGGGCAACTTCAGAGGGACTGAATAGAAGCTGCATCATATGAAGCGAAATGGCAGATGGACCCATCACAAGATCATCAGACTCTACAATGTAGAACTCTACATCACAAGATCAATCCCTGTGAATGCAACACTCCAACGTGTGCAGCTGTATATTATCTTAGCAGGGCGATCAACTGCTTCGAGATCAGCTCAGCAACCGGAGCAGCAAATCAACAGTGTTACCCAAGAACCGGGATGCGAGGAGGAGGCGGAGGTAGAGAAGGAAACCCACCGATGACCTTTGCCAATTCTGTGACTGTCAGGGGCCCATTTCCGAGAGCCTCCGGTACCCCTAGAGAGGTAAGTGCCAGGACACATTGACTGATGGTACAGCCCCCCAGCAAAGTCTGCTGAACGCGGAGGCCAGCTGGCATGAAATTGTCCATGAGCCACAGCAAGAGTTTCACACAGCACTGCCCCAGGATGAATATTGGCCAGGACATGCCAACCCCATAAGAGTCTCTGCGCAATCGAATACACAAACTCACTCAACTTGGTCCAGATCAGACATCAAGCTAGTGTCAGCTAAGAGACATGATTGCCTCTAAGGATGCAAACTTCTGCACCTTGTGTGTGTAAGGGAAGTTTCATCTTTCCTCCAGCTTTCCAGGAAAATTTGCAATAGTTTGTATCGTTTCATGGATGCAGGACAACCCAGGAGCATACCTCAGCAGGTTGAGGGCCCCCCCCAAAAAACCCACAATGTGCAAGCATGCCCAAACACTTGTCCTGAAGTGGCCGATGACAATACCCCTTCCACACTCACCCTTCTCCTCCGCCTATACTGGGAGGATTTTTGTTATATCTCTGCCTCTCACTGGCTGCTTGGATATCCCAGAAAATTGCTTATATTTTTCCATCTTTCCTCATACAGTGCATGGGGAGGCCAGCCCTTGCCAGGCCTTCCCTTTCCTCCTGTTGTGCGGGCGCTTGTAGGCATAAACCCAGAGCCAGCACAAACCCTTATCCACCCCACTTTGAACCCAGCAAGAGTACACGTCTCGATGACCACATAACCAAATATACGTTCAAAGATACCCCCAATCCCCCTAGGTAACTATACCTGGTCCCCCTTGTAACTGAAGTGCGTGTGTGCGTGGACTTCAAACGCGACATGCTGAAATTCATGCCCATTTAGACGCATGTTCCAAAAGTACTCAATATGACGTTTTTATAAAAGTTACTTCAAACCACACTGCATCGACACCAACACGAACTGTCTGTCCAGTGCCGGGATGAGGGATCATGCAAAAATTGCCGGGTAGATAGTAAAATACCAAGACCTCTAGACAATTTTCCTACAATCACTTTTAAACAAAACAGCTCCGTCAAGTCCAATCTGCCACTATTTTCACAAGCACCAGCATATTTGACAACCTTGTTCATCGCCAACGGCACCATGGAAGCCGCAAACGCTATTTTGAATAAGACACACACTTTCTCAAGCAGGTTAGTCACCTCATCAGCGCATCTTCATCTCTCTTACTCCAATTGCTATGGTTTGGTCTCCACCATGCGCCGAGCTTGGCAAGACCTTTTCCGGACAGGGTTCCGACGCATACAGCCATACCCTCAAGCTTTTGACTGCGATAATAACCTCTAGTAAGAAACAAGCGCTGGAAAGCGGCGCTCTACAGAGTTAGAGATCGCCAGGCATGTCCCATGATCTCAGCGTGCCTTGCTCCGAGGAAGCAGCCAAAACCGGGGGGGGGGGGGGGGCGGAGCGCTGGCAATGCAGTCGTGGAAGACCAACATCGACAGGTGACGTGGAGGCCGGTGGGAAGGGGCGGTGATATCGTCCATATGAATCATATCATGTCATGATCTGGACCTCAAGATCGTTCCTCACTGCTCAAGCGGTGAAGGGTGCAGAGTAGCTAGTTCCATATTCCTTTTCCCAATGCCGATATACATGAAGTGAACTCATGGGGTCTCAGCATAAAAAGCTTTAATGAGTCAATTGGGCAGTTAAAGCCCCGCTTTGGGAGACAAAGAGAAAAGGGATATAAGTTTTAAAAAGGGAGTCTGTTAGGGGTGTTTATCCTGGGTATGTGACTAGTCATCCCGAGCCTGTTAAAAATAAACCGAACAGTTTGAGCTGGGTGGCTCAGTTCACGAGCAACAATTTTAACGACTGTTTTTTGGGTATTGAACTGGTTCGTGGACATGAAGCACCAAAGGGTCGGACGCCTCAGGTTAAACTCGTATGGGTATCCCCGTGTATATCCCGGAAGAAGAAGAAGTGCCTTGTGCCTATCTCGCCTCCGTCACGCAGACAGCCCCCCTCCAGGACCGCCTTCTGGGGACATCCACTGCCCCTCTTGTCCCCGCTGCCCTAGCTGCCAAGGCTGACTACTGCGCCCTTGTTCCTGATTTCGATGCGGCGCTCTTCGAGGATCCGGATTTTGTCCGCAGCAAAGTTCAAGCCCGGCTGTCCAAACCCTTGTCTCACCGCGCATACCGGGAGGTTCTTGATGACCCTGCTCGCTCGGATCGCGACCGTGCTGTGCTCCAATCTCTTACACAGCCGGGAGCGTCTGATTGGCTGCTGGCTCTCCCAGTTCCCCATTTGCAGCAAACCATGCCCCCGGAGTCGTTCCGCTGCCGCCTTCAATACCAGCTCTTGATCCCCATTTTCCACCCTGGCTCCCAATGCCCGTGCTGCTTGAGGGAGTTGGATGTCTGGGGCGACCACGCGGTCCACAGCACCTCAGGGGGGATGTTGCCATTGTCGGCCGACATTACTCCGTTCATAACGGCCTGGACGCTGTCCTTACCTCAGCTCGTCAGCGGGTCACCCGGGAACCCGCCTTTCCCACCCCTGTCCCTGGCCAGGAGCGCCGTCGCCCAGACCTCCGCCTCCATGCGTGGGAGGAGGGGCGCGACCTTTATATCGACATCGTTGGCTCTTCCCCACTCACAGTTGCCAACTTGCTGCACTTCGTGCCGGGTGGGGCCGCCGCGCGCGCTGCCCAAGACAAGCAGACCCGCTATGCTGTCTTGTTGTCGCGTCAGCAGCCGCCTGTGGCTTTCCAAGCCTTCGCTTTTGAAACATTGGGAGGGTTGCATGCTGATGCGCTGGCCTTGTTGCAGAGGCTCCAGGGGCTTTTGAACCAAGCCATCATTGCTCAAGAAGATGTGGAGGGATATTTTGTCATTCGTCGGGTCAGTTTCATCATTGCGGCGGCTGTGGGTCGCCAGCTGGCCGCTCGCTGGGTGTGACTCATACCTTGAAACATTGGGGGTTTGGGCTGGTCTTTTTCACTCCACTCTTGTAAAGAAGAAGTTTGGACTCTGCCGAAAGGAAGGAAGGAAGGAAGGAAGATAAATCAATAATCAAAATAAATAAATCAAAATAAATCAAAGAAGATAATCTGTTTCGTCACCCATAGTATTGATTTTATCTTTTTTCTCAGATTTGCCTTCGCCTGGCCAGTCTTTAAGCGGGGCTGGCAGCTTCGCCACTTTCAGCGTCCAGCCTTTGCGGAATTTCCAGTGTTTTTCAACACTTCATTCTCAGTTTGATACCACATCGTATTGGTTTTCCTGTTTTCTTCCTCGGATTTGCACCAGCTCGGCCAGTCTTTCCGCAGGACTCGTAACTTTCTGGCGTCTGGCATCTGCGGAATTTCCCGTGTTCTTCCCCACTTCCTGTGTTTCTTAACACACAGTATTGGTTTTTTCTTTTTCTTTTTTGGCCCCTCAGATTTGCCTCCGCCGGCCCGTCGTTCACAGGGACTCACAGCTTCACCCCTCCCCAGCATCCAGCACTTACGGAGATTCCAGTGTTTTACAACACTTACTCCTGTGTTTCTTCACACATCATCTTGGTTTTCCCTTTTCTTCTCCGCTTCGCCTCAGCCCAGCCAGTTTTTCAGAGGGACTGGGGGCTTCACCACTTTCCAGCATCCAGAACGGTCTTGGGGTTGGGTTGCCCAGCTGGTGATGCCATGGCCAGCGTTCCTCTCTTTGACCCCACCTGCCCTTGGAAGGCATCATGCAAGTCTCGTAAGATCACTACGGGTGCTGGGCTCCTACGTCACTTGCAGAGGTTCCACAAGCTCGGCGATGCTGGGCGGGATGACTGGGTGTCGCAACTCAGATCCCCAGCAGAGTACAGGAAGCTTGAAGCCATCTTGCGAGCTACCTCCAGCTGGTTGTGCACCACTTGCTTCAAAACCCATTCCCTGGGAGTTCTTTCGTGCGCAACCAACCCAGACACCTGCCAGCGCTTGTGGAATCTGGAGGATGGCCTGGTTCCCCCTGATGTTAACCTTCTTCCTGGCCTTCCCCGCCCTGCACCGCCGCCGCAGGATACTTCAGAGCCCCAGGGCCGCCTCCATTCGCAACCCCGAGGACGACCGCGTGCATCCGCCGCCGTTGCTGATCCTCCGCCCTCTGCTTTCCCGGCCCGTGTCCGCCGCCATCCCCTGACCCCTGCCCTTGTCCATCAAGTTTTCACCCTTGGTCACCATTCGTACCGCAGGGTCCCTAGGTCAGCATGGATACCTTGGGCTGCAGCATTGCGGTCCGCTCTCAAGGCTGTTGCGGACTCGGGCTCCGAGGCTGCCTGGGTTGAGCTGTTGATCCTTCCGATGTGCGTCCTGTCAGCTCGTCGCAGGCCTCGGGGTGAGGGAGTTGCGCAGCACGTCCGCCGTCGGGCCCGCGCATGGTTGGATGGGGATATTGATGGCCTAATTGATGAACTCTTGGCCACCGCGCCTGCAGCCACTGCCCCACCCCGCCCATTAGACGATGCGGCGCTTGCCGCTCGCGTCTTGCGCAAGGTTGCAGATGGCCATTTATCAGCGGCTGTTCGGATGTTGGAGCCTGCCACCATCGCCCCAGCCACGCCTGACACATGTGCTGCATTGGCAGCGCTTCATCCTATCCGACCGCTTCCCGTTGGCGCCCCGCCTGCGCAGGCCCCTTACCGTGCCCAAGTGGAGGAAGTCTTGGCTGCCCTCAAAACCTTCCCACCTGGTACCGCTGGCGGGCGGGACGGCTTGACCCCATTACATATAAAACATGCCTTCTCTGTAGGTGGCTCAGACCTCTTATTGGACAGCCTCCTTGGCGTGGTCAATCGGGCCTTAGCTGGGGATGTTCCCCCTCCCTTGCGATCTTATTGGGCCAGCGCTCCCATCACCCCTCTCTTGAAGCCCAATGGGGGTATCCGGCCCATTGCAGTGGGGCTCACCCTGCGCCGTCTGGTTTCCAAGATAGCTGTTGCAGCCGTCTTGCCCGCTGTCAGTGAGTATTTGCAGCCACACCAAGTTGGGGTTGGAGTCCGAGGGGGTGCAGAAGGCCTCGTCCATGCCCTCAACCGCTTGGTGGCACACCAGCAAGATTCCCCCGACCTCGTCGTTGTCAGCTTGGACTTCCAAAATGCTTTCAATACGGTCGACCGCAACCGCATGCTTGGGGAAGTCGCCCTCCATTGCCCCAGCATCTGGCAGTATGTGGCGACGACGTACGGCTGCGCGGCCCATCAGTATGTTGGGCCCCATGTCGTGGACTCCACAACAGGGGTCCAGCAAGGGGACCCCCTCTCTCCGCTGCTTTTTGCGCTCACTGTCCAGCCACTCCTCCTTGACCTTCATCGGGAGTGTCCCGACGTACACCAAGGGTGGTATCTGGATGACGGCACGTTTGTTGGTCCCGTGCCCGCAGCGCAGCAGGCAGTCCAGTTGGTTGTTGACCGGGCCCCCGCATATGGCTTGAGCCTCAACCCTCACAAGTGCTGTGTGTGGTCGCCGCGCCCGAACCCTCAGCATTTGGATGGGTTCCCTCTGGGCTTCGTCAATGAAACTCGTGCTGGTTTGATAGTGTTGGGGGCAGCGGTCACCGTGTCAGTCGAGTACGCGGCTTCCGTAGCCCAGGCGCACGTTGATGCCGTGGCAGCCTCGCTCCAGCGTTTGCCGATTCTCCGCCACCCCCAAGCCGAGCTTCTCTTGCTTCGCAGTTGCCTTGGGACCTGCAAGGTGGTTTTCACAGCCCGGACCATGCCGCCAGCTGCAGCTGCGCAAGCTTTGGTGACCTTTGATATGCTCCAAACCCAGGTCCTCCAATCCATTGTCACAGCTGGTGGTGGTGGTTTTGGCCCTTTGCAGCAAACCTTGGCTGGCTTGCCTATTGCCCAGGGGGGTCTAGGGGTCACTAAGGCCACTTCCCTTCTGCCTTGTGCCTATCTCGCCTCCGTCACGCAGACAGCCCCCCTCCAGGACCGCCTTCTGGGGACATCCACTGCCCCTCTTGTCCCCGCTGCCCTAGCTGCCAAGGCTGACTACTGCGCCCTTGTTCCTGATTTCGATGCGGCGCTCTTCGAGGATCCGGATTTTGTCCGCAGCAAAGTGCAAGCCCGGCTGTCCAAACCCTTGTCTCACCGCGCATACCAGGAGGTTCTTGATGACCCTGCTCGCTCGGATCGCGACCGTGCTGTGCTCCAATCTCTTACACAGCCGGGAGCGTCTGATTGGCTGCTGGCTCTCCCAGTTCCCCATTTGCAGCAAACCATGCCCCCAGAGTCGTTCCGCTGCCGCCTTCAATACCAGCTCTTGATCCCCATTTTCCACCCTGGCTCCCAATGCCCGTGCTGCTTGAGGGAGTTGGATGTCTGGGGCGACCACGCGGTCCACTGCACCTCAGGGGGGGATGTTGCCATTGTCGGCCGACATTACTCCGTTCGTAACGGCCTGGACGCTGTCCTTACCTCAGCTCGTCAGCGGGTCACCCGGGAACCCGCCTTTCCCACCCCTGTCCCTGGCCAGGAGCGCCGTCGCGCAGACCTCCGCCTCCATGCGTGGGAGGAGGGGCGTGACCTTTATATCGACATCGTTGGCTCTTCCCCACTCACAGTTGCCAACTTGCTGCACTTCGTGCCGGGTGGGGCCGCCGCGCGCGCTGCCCAAGACAAGCAGACCCGCTATGCTGTCTTGTTGTCGCGTCAGCAGCCGCCTGTGGCTTTCCAAGCCTTCGCTTTTGAAACATTGGGAGGGTTGCATGCTGATGCGCTGGCCTTGTTGCAGAGGCTCCAGGGGCTTTTGAACCAAGCCATCATTGCTCAAGAAGATGTGGAGGGATATTTTGTCATTCGTCGGGTCAGTTTCATCATTGCGGCGGCTGTGGGTCGCCAGCTGGCCGCTCGCCGGGTGTGACTCATAGCTTGACACATTGGGGGTTTGGGTCCCTGAACATTGGGCTGGTCTTTTTTACTCCACTCTTGTAAAAGAAGAAGAAGAAAAAAAAGAAATATGGAGTGATAGAAGCCATCCTTGGCTTTAGAGAGCAACTGCCTCAAGTTGCCACTTTCATAATACATCAGTCGGTGCTGCCTAGCTTTGCCAACCACGAGTGGTCTCGAGCAGTAGCACTCCTGCACGGTGCAGGCTGCCCGGGGCACCTTCCCAGTGTGAAGAAGAAGAAGAAGAAGAAGAAGATCAAGAAGAAGAAGAAGCATCTGTTTCGTCACCCATAGTATTGATTTTATCTTTTTTTTCTCAGATTTGCCTTCGCCTGGCCAGTCTTTAAGCGGGGCTGGCAGCTTCGCCACTTTCAGCGTCCAGCCTTTGCGGAATTTCCAGTGTTTTTCAACACTTCATTCTCAGTTTGATACCACATCGTATTGGTTTTCCTGTTTTCTTCCTCAGATTTGCACCAGCTCGGCCAGTCTTTCCGCAGGACTGGCAGCTTCGTAACTTTCTGGCGTCTGGCATCTGCGGAATTTCCCGTGTTCTTCCCCACTTCCTGTGTTTCTTGACACACAGTATTGGTTTTTTCTTTTTCTTTTTTGGCCCCTCAGATTTGCCTCCGCCGGCCCGTCGTTCACAGGGACTCACAGCTTCACCCCTCCCCAGCATCCAGCACTTACGGAGATTCCAGTGTTTTACAACACTTACTCCTGTGTTTCTTCACACATCATCTTGGTTTTCCCTTTTCTTCTCCGCTTCGCCTCAGCCCAGCCAGTTTTTCAGAGGGACTGGGGGCTTCACCACTTTCCAGCATCCAGAACGGTCTTGGGGTTGGGTTGCCCAGCTGGTGATGCCATGGCCAGCGTTCCTCTCTTTGACCCCACCTGCCCTTGGAAGGCATCATGCAAGTCTCGTAAGATCACTACGGGTGCTGGGCTCCTACGTCACTTGCAGAGGTTCCACAAGCTCGGCGATGCTGGGCGGGATGACTGGGTGTCGCAACTCAGATCCCCAGCAGAGTACAGGAAGCTTGAAGCCATCTTGCGAGCTACCTCCAGCTGGTTGTGCACCACTTGCTTCAAAACCCATTCCCTGGGAGTTCTTTCGTGCGCAACCAACCCAAACACCTGCCAGCGCTTGTGGAATCTGGAGGATGGCCTGGTTCCCCCTGATGTTAACCTTCTTCCTGGCCTTCCCCGCCCTGCACCGCCGCCGCAGGATACTTCAGAGCCCCAGGGCCGCCTCCATTCGCAACCCCGAGGACGACCGCGTGCATCCGCCGCCGTTGCTGATCCTCCGCCCTCTGCTCCCCCGGCCCGTGTCCGCCGCCATCCCCTGACCCCTGCCCTTGTCCATCAAGTTTTCACCCTTGGTCACCATTCGTACCGCAGGGTCCCTAGGTCAGCATGGATACCTTGGGCTGCAGCATTGCGGTCCGCTCTCAAGGCTGTTGCGGACTCGGGCTCCGAGGCTGCCTGGGTTCAGCTGTTGATCCTTCCGATGTGCGTCCTGTCAGCTCGTCGCAGGCCTCGGGGTGAGGGAGTTGCGCAGCACGTCCGCCGTCGGGCCCGCGCATGGTTGGATGGGGATATTGATGGCCTAATTGATGAACTCTTGGCCACCGCGCCTGCAGCCACTGCCCCACCCCGCCCATTAGACGATGCGGCGCTTGCCGCTCGCGTCTTGCGCAAGGTTGCAGATGGCCATTTATCAGCGGCTGTTCGGATGTTGGAGCCTGCCACCATCGCCCCAGCCACGCCTGACACATGTGCTGCATTGGCAGCGCTTCATCCTATCCGACCGCTTCCCGTTGGCGCCCCGCCTGCGCAGGCCCCTTACCGTGCCCAAGTGGAGGAAGTCTTGGCTGCCCTCAAAACCTTCCCACCTGGTACCGCTGGCGGGCGGGACGGCTTGACCCCATTACATATAAAACATGCCTTCTCTGTAGGTGGCTCAGACCTCTTATTGGACAGCCTCCTTGGCGTGGTCAATCGGGCCTTAGCTGGGGATGTTCCCCCTCCCTTGCGATCTTATTGGGCCAGCGCTCCCATCACCCCTCTCTTGAAGCCCAATGGGGGTATCCGGCCCATTGCAGTGGGGCTCACCCTGCGCCGTCTGGTTTCCAAGATAGCTGTTGCAGCCGTCTTGCCCGCTGTCAGTGAGTATTTGCAGCCACACCAAGTTGGGGTTGGAGTCCGAGGGGGTGCAGAAGGCCTCGTCCATGCCCTCAACCGCTTGGTGGCACACCAGCAAGATTCCCCCGACCTCGTCGTTGTCAGCTTGGACTTCCAAAATGCTTTCAATACGGTCGACCGCAACCGCATGCTTGGGGAAGTCGCCCTCCATTGCCCCAGCATCTGGCAGTATGTGGCGACGACGTACGGCTGCGCGGCCCATCAGTATGTTGGGCCCCATGTCGTGGACTCCACAACAGGGGTCCAGCAAGGGGACCCCCTCTCTCCGCTGCTTTTTGCGCTCACTGTCCAGCCACTCCTCCTTGACCTTCATCGGGAGTGTCCCGACGTACACCAAGGGTGGTATCTGGATGACGGCACGTTTGTTGGTCCCGTGCCCGCAGCGCAGCAGGCAGTCCAGTTGGTTGTTGACCGGGCCCCCGCATATGGCTTGAGCCTCAACCCTCACAAGTGCTGTGTGTGGTCGCCGCGCCCGAACCCTCAGCATTTGGATGGGTTCCCTCTGGGCTTCGTCAATGAAACTCGTGCTGGTTTGATAGTGTTGGGGGCAGCGGTCACCGTGTCAGTCGAGTACGCGGCTTCCGTAGCCCAGGCGCACGTTGATGCCGTGGCAGCCTCGCTCCAGCGTTTGCCGATTCTCCGCCACCCCCAAGCCGAGCTTCTCTTGCTTCGCAGTTGCCTTGGGACCTGCAAGGTGGTTTTCACAGCCCGGACCATGCCGCCAGCTGCAGCTGCGCAAGCTTTGGTGACCTTTGATATGCTCCAAACCCAGGTCCTCCAATCCATTGTCACAGCTGGTGGTGGTGGTTTTGGCCCTTTGCAGCAAACCTTGGCTGGCTTGCCTATTGCCCAGGGGGGTCTAGGGGTCACTAAGGCCACTTCCCTTCTGCCTTGTGCCTATCTCGCCTCCGTCACGCAGACAGCCCCCCTCCAGGACCGCCTTCTGGGGACATCCACTGCCCCTCTTGTCCCCGCTGCCCTCGCTGCCAAGGCTGACTACTGCGCCCTTGTTCCTGATTTCGATGCGGCGCTCTTCGAGGATCCGGATTTTGTCCGCAGCAAAGTGCAAGCCCGGCTGTCCAAACCCTTGTCTCACCGCGCATACCAGGAGGTTCTTGATGACCCTGCTCGCTCGGATCGCGACCGTGCTGTGCTCCAATCTCTTACACAGCCGGGAGCGTCTGATTGGCTGCTGGCTCTCCCAGTTCCCCATTTGCAGCAAACCATGCCCCCAGAGTCGTTCCGCTGCCGCCTTCAATACCAGCTCTTGATCCCCATTTTCCACCCTGGCTCCCAATGCCCGTGCTGCTTGAGGGAGTTGGATGTCTGGGGCGACCACGCGGTCCACTGCACCTCAGGGGGGGATGTTGCCATTGTCGGCCGACATTACTCCGTTCGTAACGGCCTGGACGCTGTCCTTACCTCAGCTCGTCAGCGGGTCACCCGGGAACCCGCCTTTCCCACCCCTGTCCCTGGCCAGGAGCGCCGTCGCGCAGACCTCCGCCTCCATGCGTGGGAGGAGGGGCGTGACCTTTATATCGACATCGTTGGCTCTTCCCCACTCACAGTTGCCAACTTGCTGCACTTCGTGCCGGGTGGGGCCGCCGCGCGCGCTGCCCAAGACAAGCAGACCCGCTATGCTGTCTTGTTGTCGCGTCAGCAGCCGCCTGTGGCTTTCCAAGCCTTCGCTTTTGAAACATTGGGAGGGTTGCATGCTGATGCGCTGGCCTTGTTGCAGAGGCTCCAGGGGCTTTTGAACCAAGCCATCATTGCTCAAGAAGATGTGGAGGGATATTTTGTCATTCGTCGGGTCAGCAGCCGCCTGTGGCTTTCCAAGCCTTCGCTTTTGAAACATTGGGAGGGTTGCATGCTGATGCGCTGGCCTTGTTGCAGAGGCTCCAGGGCTTTTGAACCAAGCCATCATTGCTCAAGAAGATGTGGAGGGATATTTTGTCATTCGTCGGGTCAGTTTCATCATTGCGGCGGCTGTGGGTCGCCAGCTGGCCGCTCGCCGGGTGTGACTCATAGCTTGACACATTGGGGGTTTGGGTCCCTGAACATTGGGCTGGTCTTTTTTACTCCACTCTTGTAAAAGAAGAAGAAGAAAAAGCAGAAGAAGAAGGAAAGAAGAAAGAAAGAAGATAATCTGTTTCGTCACCCATAGTATTGATTTTATCTTTTTTTCTCAGATTTGCCTTCGCCTGGCCAGTCTTTAGCGGGGCTGGCAGCTTCGCCACTTTCAGCGTCCAGCCTTTGCGGAATTTCCAGTGTTTTTCAACACTTCATTCTCAGTTTGATACCACATCGTATTGGTTTTCCTGTTTTCTTCCTCAGATTTGCACCAGCTCGGCCAGTCTTTCCGCAGGACTGGCAGCTTCGTAACTTTCTGGCGTCTGGCATCTGCGGAATTTCCCGTGTTCTTCCCCACTTCCTGTGTTTCTTAACACACAGTATTGGTTTTTTCTTTTTCTTTTTTGGCCCCTCAGATTTGCCTCCGCCTGCCCGTCGTTCACAGGGACTCACAGCTTCACCCCTCCCCAGCATCCAGCACATACGAAGATTCCAGTGTTTTACAACACTTACTCCTGTGTTTCTTCACACATCATCTTGGTTTTCCCTTTTCTTCTCCGCTTCGCCTCAGCCCAGCCAGTTTTTCAGAGGGACTGGGGGCTTCACCACTTTCCAGCATCCAGAACGGTCTTGGGGTTGGGTTGCCCAGCTGGTGATGCCATGGCCAGCGTTCCTCTCTTTGACCCCACCTGCCCTTGGAAGGCATCATGCAAGTCTCGTAAGATCACTACGGGTGCTGGGCTCCTACGTCACTTGCAGAGGTTCCACAAGCTCGGCGATGCTGGGCGGGATGACTGGGTGTCGCAACTCAGATCCCCAGCAGAGTACAGGAAGCTTGAAGCCATCTTGCGAGCTACCTCCAGCTGGTTGTGCACCACTTGCTTCAAAACCCATTCCCTGGGAGTTCTTTCGTGCGCAACCAACCCAGACACCTGCCAGCGCTTGTGGAATCTGGAGGATGGCCTGGTTCCCCCTGATGTTAACCTTCTTCCTGGCCTTCCCCGCCCTGCACCGCCGCCGCAGGATACTTCAGAGCCCCAGGGCCGCCTCCATTCGCAACCCCGAGGACGACCGCGTGCATCCGCCGCCGTTGCTGATCCTCCGCCCTCTGCTCCCCGGCCCGTGTCCGCCGCCATCCCCTGACCCCTGCCCTTGTCCATCACGTTTTCACCCTTGGTCACCATTCGTACCGCAGGGTCCCTAGGTCAGCATGGATACCTTGGGCTGCAGCATTGCGGTCCGCTCTCAAGGCTGTTGCGGACTCGGGCTCCGAGGCTGCCTGGGTTGAGCTGTTGATCCTTCCGATGTGCGTCCTGTCAGCTCGTCGCAGGCCTCGGGGTGAGGGAGTTGCGCAGCACGTCCGCCGTCGGGCCCGCGCATGGTTGGATGGGGATATTGATGGCCTAATTGATGAACTCTTGGCCACCGCGCCTGCAGCCACTGCCCCACCCCGCCCATTAGACGATGCGGCGCTTGCCGCTCGCGTCTTGCGCAAGGTTGCAGATGGCCATTTATCAGCGGCTGTTCGGATGTTGGAGCCTGCCACCATCGCCCCAGCCACGCCTGACACATGTGCTGCACTGGCAGCGCTTCATCCTATCCGACCGCTTCCCGTTGGCGCCCCGCCTGCGCAGGCCCCTTACCGTGCCCAAGTGGAGGAAGTCTTGGCTGCCCTCAAAACCTTCCCACCTGGTACCGCTGGCGGGCGGGACGGCTTGACCCCATTACATATAAAACATGCCTTCTCTGTAGGTGGCTCAGACCTCTTATTGGACAGCCTCCTTGGCGTGGTCAATCGGGCCTTAGCTGGGGATGTTCCCCCTCCCTTGCGATCTTATTGGGCCAGCGCTCCCATCACCCCTCTCTTGAAGCCCAATGGGGGTATCCGGCCCATTGCAGTGGGGCTCACCCTGCGCCGTCTGGTTTCCAAGATAGCTGTTGCAGCCGTCTTGCCCGCTGTCAGTGAGTATTTGCAGCCACACCAAGTTGGGGTTGGAGTCCGAGGGGGTGCAGAAGGCCTCGTCCATGCCCTCAACCGCTTGGTGGCACACCAGCAAGATTCCCCCGACCTCGTCGTTGTCAGCTTGGACTTCCAAAATGCTTTCAATACGGTCGACCGCAACCGCATGCTTGGGGAAGTCGCCCTCCATTGCCCCAGCATCTGGCAGTATGTGGCGACGACGTACGGCTGCGCGGCCCATCAGTATGTTGGGCCCCATGTCGTGGACTCCACAACAGGGGTCCAGCAAGGGGACCCCCTCTCTCCGCTGCTTTTTGCGCTCACTGTCCAGCCACTCCTCCTTGACCTTCATCGGGAGTGTCCCGACGTACACCAAGGGTGGTATCTGGATGACGGCACGTTTGTTGGTCCCGTGCCCGCAGCGCAGCAGGCAGTCCAGTTGGTTGTTGACCGGGCCCCCGCATATGGCTTGAGCCTCAACCCTCACAAGTGCTGTGTGTGGTCGCCGCGCCCGAACCCTCAGCATTTGGATGGGTTCCCTCTGGGCTTCGTCAATGAAACTCGTGCTGGTTTGATAGTGTTGGGGGCAGCGGTCACCGTGTCAGTCGAGTACGCGGCTTCCGTAGCCCAGGCGCACGTTGATGCCGTGGCAGCCTCGCTCCAGCGTTTGCCGATTCTCCGCCACCCCCAAGCCGAGCTTCTCTTGCTTCGCAGTTGCCTTGGGACCTGCAAGGTGGTTTTCACAGCCCGGACCATGCCGCCAGCTGCAGCTGCGCAAGCTTTGGTGACCTTTGATATGCTCCAAACCCAGGTCCTCCAATCCATTGTCACAGCTGGTGGTGGTGGTTTTGGCCCTTTGCAGCAAACCTTGGCTGGCTTGCCTATTGCCCAGGGGGGTCTAGGGGTCACTAAGGCCACTTCCCTTCTGCCTTGTGCCTATCTCGCCTCCGTCACGCAGACAGCCCCCCTCCAGGACCGCCTTCTGGGGACATCCACTGCCCCTCTTGTCCCCGCTGCCCTAGCTGCCAAGGCTGACTACTGCGCCCTTGTTCCTGATTTCGATGCGGCGCTCTTCGAGGATCCGGATTTTGTCCGCAGCAAAGTGCAAGCCCGGCTGTCCAAACCCTTGTCTCACCGCGCATACCAGGAGGTTCTTGATGACCCTGCTCGCTCGGATCGCGACCGTGCTGTGCTCCAATCTCTTACACAGCCGGGAGCGTCTGATTGGCTGCTGGCTCTCCCAGTTCCCCATTTGCAGCAAACCTTGCCCCCAGAGTCGTTCCGCTGCCGCCTTCAATACCAGCTCTTGATCCCCATTTTCCACCCTGGCTCCCAATGCCCGTGCTGCTTGAGGGAGTTGGATGTCTGGGGCGACCACGCGGTCCACTGCACCTCAGGGGGGGATGTTGCCATTGTCGGCCGACATTACTCCGTTCGTAACGGCCTGGACGCTGTCCTTACCTCAGCTCGTCAGCGGGTCACCCGGGAACCCGCCTTTCCCACCCCTGTCCCTGGCCAGGAGCGCCGTCGCGCAGACCTCCGCCTCCATGCGTGGGAGGAGGGGCGTGACCTTTATATCGACATCGTTGGCTCTTCCCCACTCACAGTTGCCAACTTGCTGCACTTCGTGCCGGGTGGGGCCGCCGCGCGCGCTGCCCAAGACAAGCAGACCCGCTATGCTGTCTTGTTGTCGCGTCAGCAGCCGCCTGTGGCTTTCCAAGCCTTCGCTTTTGAAACATTGGGAGGGTTGCATGCTGATGCGCTGGCCTTGTTGCAGAGGCTCCAGGGGCTTTTGAACCAAGCCATCATTGCTCAAGAAGATGTGGAGGGATATTTTGTCATTCGTCGGGTCAGTTTCATCATTGCGGCGGCTGTGGGTCGCCAGCTGGCCGCTCGCCGGGTGTGACTCATAGCTTGACACATTGGGGGTTTGGGTCCCTGAACATTGGGCTGGTCTTTTTTACTCCACTCTTGTAACAGCAGAAGAAGTTACATCTGTCCAGCCACGAGGGCATGATGAGATGTCCACAACACACACACAAGCCAAAACTAGGAAGTGGCCAAGCGAAGAGCGAAAGCATAACTGAGCAAACGAAAAGGGGAAGGAAGGGGGGATAAGGGGGGGGGGGGGGGGGTGGGCACCCACAGACGTGGCTGCGGCCAAGTCACCGTAGGCGGCGTAAATGCGGAAGCGGGTTCCCATGGGAAAGCCCTCTCCGACTCGGAGAGGGCTTTCTTGTGGGGTTTGCGAATTTCCTGTAAATGTATTAACAGTCCAAAGGTTCGCCGAACTAGGGATTGTCCATTTTCCTCTTTCCGCCCCAAATATATATAAGATATTTTCTTCGCAACCGGCCTTTCCCGAATATGTGACACAGTCAACCATGAAGACCGTTGTTAACAAGCCTTTGTTAGCATCACGGCAAAGAAGGATTTTTAGTCGCAAATCAATTGCAATCAATTTTCTTCACCTTTAGCGGAAGAAGGTTGTTGGAAGGCCCTGGTGCGCGGAGGAGTTTTCTTTGAATCTGTATCTTTCTTTAAAATATTCGAAAAACAACCTATTTCGCAGGTATTCTATTCGAAATTCGATCCCGACGTGCGAGGAAACTATGCCCGCATAAACAATCCGATAGCACTTCATTTCAAAATATGTTCGGTGCCTCTATTGCGACTGTCACTGTTATCCTGTCCCTTTGAAGCTACAGTCCATGGTCTTGTCGCCCGCATGTGAAGGATAATGGCTTGCCCTTGTTGCCGCTGGTCAAACAGCAACTTAGTATTAAGCATGGATAATCGTCAAGAAGAAAGTCATCAACCTGAGCGAGCTAACCTCGGGGCTTCAGGCTGGACGGCTCCTCGCCGGAAGTTTGCTTTTCCATATTACATCAACACCAAATTGCTTTCATCGCATGTGAAAAGGGATGGGCACTCGGGATGCCGACGCTCGAGGATTCCTTTCGGAAGACTTGGCAGCCCCGCCGGAGACAGCTTTGGACTTTGTCCAGGCTTCTACCAACTCGGGGCTTGTAGTAGCCCAAGCGGGGCCAGAGGGTTACCCAGAACAAAGGACCAATAACCTTGAACAAACAACACCAGATGGGCTCCCTGGACCAGACATCCTCCAGGTTCCACCAGCTGATGGAGGCTTGCTTCAGCTCTTGCAAGGAGGGTCTGCAGATGAGGGGGAGACCAGTGTTGATTTGTGTGCATTACCGCCGCCCCCTGCCCCTCTGCTCTTTGGGCAAGGTACTCAAGTTGAAACAGTGGCTGAGCTACCGGTTGACAGTGTGGACATTGAGGGAGCATCTCTTGACACTGGTGCAGACCCAGCATTGCTGCAGGAAGGACAACCTGCTAACAGCCAGTTCCAGGCAGATGGATCTGTTCCACCTCCAACCTCAGATGCACCAGCCGGTCCAAGGTGCAACAGCTGATATCGAGATTATTTGTGTGATTGCGTTGTTCTCTGTTGGGGCTGGCGTGGCTTTGGGCGCAGCCTTTAAGCATTGCCGGCTGCCAATGCAAGTTTTATGGCTTGGGCTTAGTGCATCCAAAGATGTTCCTGGACCTGCAGTGAAAGATGGGCGCACACTCCACGGTCCAGCTTTGTTTTCCATGTGCCGCATTATGGACCTTTTGTTAATGGATAAATCGAGCTTTGTTTTTTATGGTTGGACTGGGAAGCAGTTTCATCCCGGGCCAATGCTCACAAACAATCCGGCCATGGGCATCCCACCTCTGCCCCGTGCAATGCACATACCAAAACGCTTTCTCTCCTACCGTTTTGCATCCCCTTCTTCAGTGATCGTCACCCTTTGAGATGAAGGTTGCGATATGAGCTCCACAATACCCTACCAAGATTTTCGCAGCTGGGGCATCGGTGTGACACATTTGGTTGTCTTAGTATCACCCTGCCTGCTGAATGCGCCCCGGCCTGTGGTGTTTTGCAGTGACGAGGATCAACCACAACTGGCTGCCTCAGCAGAAGCCCCAGCCAGTCCAGAAAAGAGGAAAAGGGGCCGTCCAAAGGGCAGCAAGAACAGACCCAAGGAGGAGAGGCAGGCGTCCCTCCTCCAGCGAAGTCCGCGAGCAGCGGGCCAGGTCCCAGCCCCCCCGGCCCCACTGGCCCCTCCAGTGGGTTTCAACTGGGGGAGTGGGGCAGTAAACACCCCTGTGAGTTTTTTCACTAATATGGGACCCTTGGGGACACTGCTTGCTCAGAGCTTAGCCCAACAGCAGCAGGCCCCAGCATTGCCTCCACCAATGCCAACCGGCGGGTCGCCGGAGTCATTGCCGCGGAAACGGGGCCGTCCTCGTAAGTCCGCTCCACCTGTTGCAGCACTTCCGCAACCGGTCCCCAACTTGCCAGTCCCCAACCTGCCAGTCCCCAACCCAGCCCAGATGAGCTCTGCCAGCTTTGAAGCGCCTGCCCTTGAAGGTGCGTTCTGCTTCATGTGGGCGCTGTGCGAGTGGGTCAAGGGAGGGAGGGCTCCGCACTTCCGCCGTTTCGATTGTCTTTCTGTGCAGCAGGGTTTCCACCTGTCCCCTTCTCCCTCCCCCCCCCCCCCCCAACCTTTTTGTGTACATATTTTTTATTTTCTGTGTCATGTTTGTCAAAATGAGACGGTGCTACTTGTAGAAAACATGCCAGTGTTATGGAGAACTGCGTTCTGTGCACACGCACACACACACACACACACACACACACACACACACACACACACACACACACACACACACACACTCTCTCTCTCTCTCTCTCTCTCTCTCTCTGTCTCTCTCTCTCTCTCTCTCTCTCTCTCTCTCTCTCTCTCTCTCTCTCTCTCTCCCTCCCCCCCCTCTCTCTCTCTCACTCACACACACACACACACACACACACACACACACACACACACACACAGACACACACACACACACACACACACACACACACACACACACACACACACCCACTCACTCACACTCACTCTCACACATACAAACGCACACACAGACAAACACAGCAGATGTTATACGTTGCTTGTAACACTTAATTTGCAGGCTGTCTGGTGCGTGCTGCAGGCTTGTCAAAGGCTGCACCAAATACCTCGGCTGATGAGGAGATTGATGCACCATCATCAGAGAGAGACGAGCATGGCGGGGTCCCAGCGTTGCCTGCAAGCCCTCACGAAGTCCCTGGGGAGGCATCTGAGGCAGCCCCTCCCCCAAGTACAGAGCAGCGTGAACAGGTGTACACCACTTACACTTCTGTGCTCTACTATCCTCTGTAGATTTCAGGGGCATGTGGCATGCCAGTCCCTTGCCTCTTTCTTTAAAAGAGGAGAAGAAAAGAAGAAGAGGAGGTGGAGGAGGAGGAGGAGGAGGAGGAAGAAGACAAGCGTCTGCATTAGTCGGCATACATGGGGGGAAATTGAATCGAGACCATTGTCAGACATGTCAAAGAGAGTGCATACCCAATGCAACACCACCCCTTGGCTAGAAGAAGAGCGTGTGCATTAGCCGGCACACATGGAGAGGTAAAGTTATTGAGACTACAACACATGTCAGACAGAGTGCATGCCCCCATGCAACACCGCCGCTTCGGCTACTGGGGTTTTGTCTCCTGGGTCCTCTGTGCGTGGGGTTTTTTTTTTTTTTTTTTTTTTTTTTTTTTGGGGGGGGGGGGGGTCTTTTTACCCTTTTTGGGCGGGGGGGAGGGGGCGAGAAGTGTGAAGTGATGGATAAGGACTCCATAGAACGCTTCAGCTGCCTCAGCCGGGGGGATTCCGCTTTTGATCATCGGACGTTATTGTACCAGAGCCTGTGCGTCTTGCGTGGGTCTGCCAGAGAGGTGCAAATTACTGTCTAGTCATGGGGAATTGCACAGCATGGCCGAGTTATCGCCTTGGCTGCCTTTGGCAAGGCTACGCGTGAAAAGAAGCTCTTTGTGCCGGGTCCTCAACAGGCCAGCATGAGCATGTGGGAGCTGTAGCTGATTGCTGTGAGGCGAATTGCAAGCAACGAGTGTTTCCCCTTGCTAGTTCCTTCAAAAAGGCGCTCCCACGTGATTGAAGAGGTGGGCTCGACAGACACGCTGCTTGGAAGCAGGCTGTTCTGACTGGCTGTGTTGTCCCAGTGGTTGGCTGCGGGTTGCGCCCGTGTTTCTGCAACAGAGGAACGGACTCTGGAAAGAAACCATGGAAAGGGGGGGGGGTGGGGAGGGGGGAGAGGAGTGCTTCCGCTACACAAAGATGTAGTGTGCGTTGGTGGAATGTGAGGAGATATGGTCTCCAATGCGCAAAGAGCCCAGTGCTGAAGTGGGGCATGGAGATGGTCTCAGGACCTCCTGGACAAGTATGGAGCGAATGTGCTGGAGAGGTACCCTATTCTGCGGGAGCAGTTCTCGCCTGCGGTGCCGGCGAACCCAGCACAGGGGCCTGCGCCCGACGTGCCACCAACTGGTCGCCGCAGGTGAACATGTCCTCCACTCATGTCTTCCCTGTATGCGTGATGGCAGCATGTGCATTCTCTTCTTGCCCCCTCCCCCCACCCGGGGCCCCTCATCCCTAAAAATACTTAAAAAGCCTGCGCGGGCGCGCGCTCGCGCGCGCAGACACACACACACACACACACACACACACACACACACACACACACACACACACACACACACACACACACACAAGCGCGCGCGTAGAACGTATACCTTAATCCCGTAGGTCCCCCTCTTTTTCGCGGGAGGGGAGACGCTCTCTTAATTCCATCGCCTCTCCCTCTCCCTTGCTTGCCTATATGCTTGTAAGCCCCACCTGCTTTCCCCCTTCTCTCTCTCTCTCTCTCTCTCTCTCTCTCTCTCTCTCTCTCTCTCTCTCTCTCTCTCTCTCTCTCTCTCTCTCTCTCTCTCTCTCTCTCTCTCGCCCCCCCCCCGGTCATTCTCTCTCCTCTACAAGATGGTTTTAAGAAAAATTACTTGTAATTCATCTCAACCCATCATCCCCCCCTCCAAAAAGAGGGGGGGGGGGCGGCACAACAGCAATCAATAAAACAACAAAACAGAAAATAAACCAAAAAAGCTGCCGGGAAAAAGTGAGGCTTTTGGAGCTGGTGCAGGGGCCGCCCCGTTGGATCCAAGAACAAGCCGAAACAGCCGCCAGAGGCAAAAGAGGGCGGGGAAGAGCCCCAGCAGCCCCGGAAGCGGGGCCGCCCGCCCGGCTCCAAGAACAAGGTGCGGGTGCGCGTCGAAAGCCAGGCTGTGGTCAGCACACCCCTGGCGGTGGCAACCCTGCCCTTCCCGTTCAACGTCCCAAACCCCTTCATGTTCCAGGCCCCCACCGCGGAGGCCATGTCCCCAGCGCTCGTCGCAGCCCTGGCCACCCAAGCCCTGGCCAATCCCGGCATTACTGCTACCTACGCAAGCATCGCCGCTGCCGCCGCCCTGCAAACGCAACAGCAGGCCTCCGCGCCCGACCTCGGCAGCCCGCCACCCAAGAAGCGGGGCCGCCCGCCTGGCTCCAAGAAGAGGGTCACCCCAGCGCAGCCCGCGGAACCACCTGCTGTTCCGTCTGACGCCCCTGGTGTGGACCTGGGAGACGGGGCAGTGGGGCTCCCCTTGGGCATGGCGGCTGACGCGGCGACTTCCGAGTGGCCCTTTGCAGGTTTTGAGGATGCGGCCCACAGTGCTGCGGAGGCGCTGCCACCTGGCGATGCTGCCCTGAGCGAGCTGCAGCTGACGGAGCCCCTTCTGGTCCCCCCTGTGGACGTTGGCGAGTACGGCCCGTCCTACCCTGTTTTGATGCTGCCGCCACAAGTGGCACCACTCCCCGGAGCGGGGATCATCCCCGGCTTGCCGATTGCTGGGAGGAAGTACCCCCCCTGAACAGGGGCTCGGGGTCCTCCTTGGGCATTAGAAAAAGCGTAACGTGTGCATGGCCTGGGACCCGGCAGGGGTTCGGGTCGTCCTTGGGGCACTACTGTAAATTCAAGGGGTTACTTTTGAGAGGGAGAGGGAGGGGAGAAAGCATACGAGGCTCTCGAGTTCGAAGTTTGGCAGAGGTACAGGCAGTGTATGAGAACAGGAGAGAGTCGCTGAGACTGTTCAGGGGTCCACCTTGTGGACTGGGAGTGGTGTTCTTTCTTTTTGGAGCCGCGGGCTTGTGCCTGATGGTTGAAGCCGCTCCTTTAATTTTTTTGCCCTCCCGTGCTTTTATTTATGTTTGCCGGGGGGGAGCAGAAGCTGGGGCTCTGTGTGCATTAACGCAGGGGTAGGTGTCCTCAGATCTATGACTACTCCCGTGGGACCATTTGCACGAAATTGTCAACGCAATAATGCTGATGTCAGGCCGCCTCTGTGTGTGTGTGTGTGTGTGTGTGTGTGTGTGTGTGTGTGTGTGTGTGTGTGTGTGTGTGTGTGTGTGTGTGTGTGTGTGTGTTTGTGTGTGTTCTGTTTATTTTTGGGTCTCGTAGCAAGCTCGTGGCAGGCGGTTGAGATTGAAGTCCCAGCCTTACCGGGGGCAGGGGGCTGGGCGGAAGGGAAGGGGGATTGGATCCTCTTTATGCCAGATGAAATGGACACGGGTGTGTTGCTGTACTACTGCAGGATGTGGGCACGGATGGTTTCAGGTGTATGGCAGCCTCAGTTCGGGCAACGAATGGAATGTTCAGAGGCAGGGGTACCAATGATCTGTCATCGGGCACTATCTGGTTGGTTTGCTTCGGAGTAGGCTCTTTGCATCGGCATGTTGTGCAGGCCTTGATGCAACTAGCCGACATTTGGAGCCGCCACTGTCTATCCCCCCCCCCCCCCCCGGCGGCATGTGCATTTGTTGTATTACATCCTGGGCCTTCTCAAATTTGGTATCTATGTCCAGTCTTGCTAGCATTTCCGATCAACATTGACATGCACTGCTGCTGCTCTGTGTCTGCCTACAGGGTGAAAACTGCCCTTTCTTGTGCAATTTTTGCCCTGTAGGTAGCGTTCAAACCTTTGACCTGATGCGTGCCCATTGCACCTGTACGTATCCTTCTGCAATTGTGCCTTATGTTTCTAAAACACGACTTGTTCTTTTTAGAATTACTGTACTGAAGTGCTTGGGGAGTGCAATCAAAGTCGATCACCTCCCTAGTGGTAAGTACATCCGCTGCGGGGTAGCGGTCTGTACTGCCGTCTTCAACTTTCCCATGGAAAGTCCTCTGTATAGTTGAAGAAGACAACTTTATGGGTTGTCTGTATTTTTTTGGGGCCCCACCGAACATTACTGGGGGACAGTCTGCCATGCCTGGAGTGCCAGGCAGAATTCCCAACCTGGTTAAAGAAGTGTTTGAAACCCTGTTGGGGGTATGTTCTGATGAAGGCTATACATGCTTCAAATAAGAATTAAGTAGATCATACCCCATGATTGTGTGTGGTGGGTGTCTGTACGTAGACCTCCATCTCTTGTACAATGTTCAAATTGTAGACGTGAATGGAAAGAGTAAATGGCAAGAGGCAATGTAGGGAGGAAAGACGGAAGGGAGGAAAGTCAAAAAAAAGGGGGGAATGGGAGGCGAAGGGATGGAGGCAGCGACAAAGCGGTTGTTGGGATATTTTATCCGTGTGTGCGTAGTGTGCCAATATTGGTAGGGTCTCCAGTATTGTATGATGTGAACGGTAAGGTCTTACTGCAAGAAACGCTGCATGTTCACGCGTACCATGGATGATTCGTTTGTGTTCTGTATTGCTGAGCCGGCATGCCTTCATAGGCTCGGCATCTTGAGACGCTGTATAGGGTAAAAGAGCTTTTTCAAAACGATTAGAAAACGTCGTATGCAGGAATGCAGGAATTGGAGTTGCACAGCAGTCTACAGCCAACATCAATCTGTATGTGACAGGACCACATCTACCAGCTATTCGGGCCTCTCTTGGAAATCACCCTGTTTCCAACCTATTATGGATGCAACTCTGCAAGGATATGCCTTGTACACAAGCTAGCAAGCATACAACCCCTGTTGTCATCCCAGAGACGAATGTACGCACATTCGTCTGTGGGATGATCAATAAGGTTCTATGCTTGCTAGCTTCACATTGACGCCTGTCCAGGAGCTTGGTGGACTGGGGTAACAACATATGCTGGTCAAAAAAGGTCAATTCTCACGGATATTGCAATGCCAATCATGCCAGAGACCCTTCCCGTGCCCGGCACTACCGCAGGGACCTCACGGATACTGCTATGCCGATCGATTCAGAGACCCTTCCCATGCCCGGCACTACCTCGTGACGAAATCGAAGACTCACCACTTCGTCTCAAATGCTAGGTATGCAGCCAGGCTTCCCGAAAGTATAGCACACCTTCAAAGCGCCCTCAAATGCCGCACATCCCTCCCGACATCCAGGTCAATATGGAGAGCTTCACAGTGGGCCGCTTGCTAACTCCTGTGCCTAACGCACGCGCGAAGGCCGTCAGGAAGGCATGAGTTGGTGAAAGCACGGCATCATTGGGCCAAGGGGCATGTGGTGCAACCCAAATGCCAAAAATGTATGCCGAAATGCAACCCCCCCCTCTCCCCCCAACCTCCCCACCTGTGAGAGGGGGGGGGGGGGGATGGATTGCAGGTGGAATGGAATTCATTCAGCCTGGATTAGTCAGGGGAGGGGCCTGTCTGACGGCATCTAGGCATACACGACATCGCTCCGCAAGACGTACTTGATACCTTTCTTCACAGCAGCCGCCTCATGCTCCAGGCAGTCGTCCCCGTGCAGATGCAGCAAGGCCAGGCCCGGCTTTGGTACCACCTTAACCGTCTTCTTGCCCTTCACTCCTGCACACGCTTGAACACGATGCATCGGAACTTGTTGTCCCAAGGCGCACGGATCACGGATCCTCATCAACACATGGTTATGCTGAGTGGTGGAAAGGAGGCTTGAGTATGAACAGTGGGAACGGGGCTATTTGCGGTACTTACGCAATATATTCTCCGCATGTGCCGGGCCATGCACACTTAACACTTTCTTCTAACACATGTCAAATGAAACTCTTAGAGAAGGGTCCTCAGCACGTGAGAATGGAAGCTAAAGGCAGTGATTTACTCCTCAGGAAAGGCTTGCTAAACATGGATACCTACCGTGTCTTAACAAGTTCAAGGCCTAGGCAAGGCCTAGGTGTCTGTGGAAAGGATATATTTATGCATATAGTATCAGCAAATGGAGCGCATGTGCAACTGAGAATCTTATTGATATCTTCCGTGTCAATTCTCTTTTACAGCGGTCATGGGACAGGGAGGGAAACACAATATACAAAGAAAAGTGAAATAGAAGAACAACAACGACGACGAGGACAACAAGAACGCCATTGACAACGATAATGCACAGCTAGGGACTAGAGGGAAGGAGGGACACACTCTCAGAGAACAAAATAATCATATGAGAGCAGGTTCTGACGCTCACCATAAAAGACTGTTTCGCCTCCAACGAGGCCTTCATGCGCCCCAGCAAAGCCCTGCATGCCCGCTGCTGATCCGCATTGCCCCGACAAGTAGATAAGCAGCGTATAACACGTTGTTCCCATTCCCGGCACATCCACGCTGTCATCGATGTGCTTGCCAAATTTCTGGCCAACTCTATACCTTTGCCCAACACAAGTACCCCTTGTATTGCTTGGCTCTCCAGCTCTTTCAACCCCTTCTTGGCCAAACCCCCAGTCTTAGAGCATCACATGGGATCCACAAGACACTCCAACATGTGTGCTCGGCCATGCATGACTACACATTGGTGCATCCCTCCCCATGAACACACGCACACACACACACACACACACACACACACACACACACACACACACACACACACACACACACACACACACACACACACACACACACACACACACACACACACACACACACACACACATTCCGCGGAGGAGCAAGATCTGCAGTCTGAAAGGCAAGATCAGCGCTTTGAAATGCAAACGGGTTGAAGAAAATAAAAGCGGTCCCTCCCAGTGACAAGGAGCCAGATTCCACCTGATAAGGAACCAAATCCCACTTGTAGATTCAACGATAGGAAAAGATATTTTTTGGGGGTCGGGCGCGAGCAGAGAAGGAGAAGAAGATCCCACCTGTAGAATCGCAGGTTAGGGTTGAGACCCACGGCATGTCTGCTGCCGATGCATATGTCTTTCATGATGTGCGACAGCCCAGTTGCCTCCCACAAGTGCTTTGCCAGGTGGGCGCTTGCGACCGCAAAGCGATCGTTGTCCCGAAAGGCCTGCCCTGACAAGACCCTTGCATCAGCTCCCTATGGGGCCTTTTGGGGCTTTTTCCCCATATTTCTGTGGAATGTTGAATAGGAAGGAGGGATGGAAATAGGGAAGCATATGTATGCTGCTGGGCATGGAACCAATAAGACAGTCCTCTGGTCACTCCACGTTGTCCAAGCAGGACAGCGGCCACATGTTCCTGCCCCAATTAAATTACTCAGGAACACTGGACAGTTGATGGTGTCCAACACATGATGGTCAGAGGTTGTGTACCTTGTGCGTTTGTACAGAGTACACTGCCACTTCAAGCCCTCCAAGAAGACAACACCACAGGGGTCAACCTTCCCAAGATCTCCCGTGCCGCCCCCCCCCCCCCCCCCCTTGGTTCCCATCATCGACATGCAACCTGATTGCTGCGCAAATTGACTTTCACAGTCATGCTAACGTCCACACAGACTGATTCCTTTGTGATAAATCTGCGGTGCGGAAGCGCTCAGACGATCTTCATCGTTTATGATTCCCATGTCTGGTGAAGGACTATGCAGGGGCTGATGTGGCGATTTACTTACACATTGACGCCATAAAGAGGTTGATCAAACACACCTCACCCTTGGCAGCCCCACAGCTTCCCTGATGTTGAAAGCGTCCAGATGTCACTGCCGTTGCAACCCAGCGCTTTGCCTCATCATCTGTGAAGACCCCTTCAACCTGCCACACACAAACAGTTGGGGCAAAAATTGCCGCAATGGAACACTGAGAGATTGTATCGGAACCCTGATATTGAAGAGCGCGGTGTGTGCAAATGTGCCTTGACTCACAGTTATCATGTCTTGACCTGCTATGTACTCCACTTGCAGGCCGCTCTTTCGCGAGATAGAACAAAACAGTTGTACGACGTCCCCTGTCAAGCTCCATTCGATTAGAATGTGAAGTTTTCGAGATGACATGTGAACCAAGAGCATAGGATCTATCGGCACCTTGTAAGGAGTGGGAAGCCGACTTTGTTCTGTCCTTTCCCATATCAAGGTCGTAAGTGAACAGGGCGTAACATTTGATATGAACCGTACGGAGCCAGTTGCAATTTGAAAAGAACCAATCTGACGGAATGGCCTAAACTACGTACACGACCATGCCTAGATCGTGACCGAACGAGTCAACAGCATCAGGTGTCTATTCAGAAAATGGTCATCACGTCAGCTTTCATCAGAGATACACATTGATGATCGTGTTCCTGTTCAAGTGCCCGTCAGTGCGGCAATCTTTTGCTGAAGTGTACAGCACCACCGTACTGCAGGTCCAAGGTCAAACGAGTTGGGAATGCTTTGCCCTGCGCAACTCAGCCCTTGCTAGTAGTCTCAATGTTGTACCTTTACTTACCTTCTCGCTTCTTTTCTCTTCATTGAGTAAGTGGCGTCTGTGAACACTAGTAGTTTTTGCCGTAAATAGGGATTGTACGTGACAAAGGTGGCAATCAAGCATCAAAGTATTTTCCTGATACTTTTGAAGTGGATGTTCAAGTTGATTACCACTTCCTGGAGTGAGATTATTAGTCTTGGTTACAAACCAGACATTGAGTAAAGAGGGGGTCCGGGCTGTCGACGAGGTGAATAGAGGGATGAGCGAGACTGAAAGGCCTGAAGGCAGGAGTGCATTGCAAATCAGGTAATCAATGCACAAACCCTCGCCTTTGGCGTGTTCTACCCCCTGTTTGTGGGTGCGGGGAACGGGCGCCGTGCTGCACTGGAAGCTTCAGTCTTCAGCTGTACTATGTGTTACCAGCGGATTTTTTCCGATTGATTATAGTATATTGGTGACGTTGTCATCGCATATCTGACGACTTTACACCATACACATGCTTCTGCTTTCTGCACGGAAGCTTGGAAGCCTCCGATTCCAATATGACCACAGACTGTCGTGTTCAGAACTATGATGTGCGAACGTGGAGTCCAGCGGAACGCAGATGGGTCTGCAGAATGGACTCAAGATCGCACCCGGGTGGTGGCGGCAGTGTATGGGCCACAGCAGACAACCTCCTGGAAGGAACATCCAGAGCGGGCGGTGGTTGATGTCATCTTTCGGCAAGCAAGTGGAGGAACAGGTGCTGCACCTGCTGATGGGAGTGTAAAGTTGCTGATGGAGAAGAGTAAAGTTTGTTCCTGAGGCCCACAAGCCAAAATCTCTTGCTCCCAACGCGCTCCAAGCAGCAGGGGGTTGCTTTGACCACGTCCCCTGGGATGTTATGAAAGGGCAGATGGGAACATGCCTGACAATGTGTTTTGTGGTGTGTGTGTGTGTGTGTGTGTGTGTGTGTGTGTGTGTGTGTGTGGTGTGTGGTGTGTGTGTGTGTGTGTGTGTGTGTGTGTGTTGTGTGTGTGTGTGTGTGTGTGTGTGTGTGTGTGTGTGTGTGTGTGTGTGTGTGTGTGGTGTGTGTGTGTGTGTGTGTGTGTGTGTGTGTGTGTGTGTGTGTGTGTGTGTGGGGTGTGCACGCGCGCGTGCGTGTGCTCATCGTTTCTTTCCCTTTTGGTGGTCACTTTGTTTCCCATTCCCAGTTTTCATACAAATAATCTATTACAGGGCGCAGCGGAAAGAACCCTTTCAATGCATCCAACCGACATGGCACACACCTCCTTTCTCCACAGGAGATCGGGCAGGTCAAGCGACTATCAAGTGCTGCAGGTCCCAAACTCCCTCCCAGTGCATCTGGATCACAATCCGCCAATCCAACATCAAGGCAGGAGCTACTGAAAGAGCTATTTTCCCTACAATGGGCTCTTGCGGTCTACATGGCTAGGGAGCTGCATATCCATCCTGCAGGCATGAGCTCTAGAACAGGAGGGTCGTGTGGAACATCAATCAGGAGCAAACCAATAGAAGCAAAGAAGGGTGCCATTGCACAATCACAGGGTTGCATATGGGGTAGCAAAGACCGCCCTCAACAGCTTAACCAGAGGGCACACCGAGGTATTTGGGCATGCATGACACAGACCAGGAGGAATGGCGTGCTTTACAATGTCTGACAAAAAAGGAAAGATTCCGTGAAGGGGGAACATGTGCGGGAAACAGCTCAGGAAGTGGAAGGAGGGAGAGAGGAAGGAAAGGACAGAAAATGGTAGTTTCTCTTTAACGACATTAAGGCATGCTCTTACCTTTGGTTGCAAAGTCGAGGGTAGAAGCGCTTCAGGCGTTCTTCCTTTGGTTGCAAAGATGAGGGTAGAAGGGCTTCAGCGGTTCTTCCTTTGGTTGCAGAGGTGAGGGTAGAAGGGCCTCAGAGGTTCTTGATGAGTCTGGACACCTTGGAAAGGAAACATCCATGGGATGGAATCGTCGAGTTCGCCAAGGGATCATGTAAACTGGTAAGGATGAGGGTCAAGGGTTTGGGTGCTGGGTTTGGGAGCCCACAAGGATTGGACTGGGAACCCGAGATTGTTGCCAGAAGTTGTGTTGCGTGAGGAAGCAGCCTTGGAAGCCTGTGGTAGTGCTTTCCGTACTGCTCTCAAGGTGTGGTGACTCGGTGATCGCTGGGCTGCAGGGGCAGGAGCTGAAGAGAAGCGGTATGAGAGCATGCTGCGGAAGACGTTGGAAGGTGTAGTGCTGGTGGGCCAATTCCCCCGCACCCTCATCCTCCTAGTCCTCCAGGTCAGCCACCATCTTCCCCCCCCCCCCCCTTTCTTGACATTGCCCTGCCCATCCGTCTGCTGTCGCGGCAGACCCAGGCGTAAGCCGCCCGCCCGCCGCTCGTTTGATTCGATCGGTGATAAGAGATGGGATTCCGTTCTTCTTCTTTTCTTTTTTTTTCCCCGGAATTCATGTGAAATTGTTTTTATTCCGGGGTTCATGACAGAGTATTATTATTTTTTCCCCAAATTTGTAAGAGATTTCTTTTTGAAACGCCCGTGACGCTTTGATGCATTGGGAACGAGCGGGAGGGTGCAGGTGGTTTATGATGACGGGGGGGTGTTAGCATCTGCCTTGAATGCAGCCTGTTTAGCGCTGTTGGATGCAGGCATTCCCATGAAACACCTCTTTGGTAGGCTCGCATTCTCCACACCTTCCTTTGGAACTGTTTCCTTGTGTTCCCATGCATGCACCCTTCCCCTTGACCCCTGACCTTTTCCTCAAGCCTTCAGCTGCACGGGCTCCTTGCGCTTGTGAGTCACTCACCAGTGAAAGATGGGTAGAGTGGAAGATACGGAGGTGGCAAACGTTCAAACCTGATGTGGGATACCAGCACAAACCCAGCAGTCGTAAGGTAAAAACTGCTGCACTATAAAGGAGATCCAGCTCCCCCTGTCTCCCCCCCCCCCCATTCGTTTCCTTCCTTCTCCTTCTCCTTCTCCTTCCTTCCCGCCCCTCCCCCCATCCCTCTCTTTCATACACATGCCTGGGTGCGTACACACACACACACACACACACACACACACACACACACACACACACACACACACACACACACACACACACACACACACACACACACACACACACACACACACACACACGCGCGCGCGCGCGCGCGCGCCCCACGAATGGGGGTGTATGTGCCCCGTTCCCAAGCCCTTGCCTTCTGATTCTCTCTATGTGGGGCGCTCAAGGAGAGTCCATCCCCACATCTGATCGGCGAGACCTGGAATCTAGCAGCAAACGATGCTGACGTTCTTGAAAACATTCTTTGTTCTGTTATTTGTTATGTCTACGCAATCATCCCACACCTCAAGCGGGAACCTCAAGGGCACGCTTAGAGATTTTTATGAAGGATCCCCACCGATCAAGGGTCAACGGCCCTTCCGAAGAGACTCTGGATGCTGTCCAAAGTATGTTGATGTTGGTGCTGTGTTGGGCTGAACGCAGTGACGGGGACAGTTGCATTAACAGGGAAGGATGAGCTGATTGTGGATCCGGACGCCCGGGAGTCCCAGGCATGTCCTTGCCCTTCATGTGCCTGGCCTTCACATGTCCCAAGAGGCACGCTTCTCCACTGCTATGCAAGCCGAAACACGTGAATTTGTGTGTTTGTGTGTGTGTGTGTGTGTGTGTGTGTGTGTGCGCGCGCGCGCGCGCGTGTGCGCGCGCGCGCGCGCGTGTGCGTGCGTGCGCGCGCGCGTGCGTCAGGCCTCTGTGTGTCTGAGCTTATGAAGCCAACATACGTCAGGCAATAGTGGAAGTGAGCGATTGTGCAAATTTGGGGGGGGGGGGGGGGCATGGCAGCAAAGCAGGTGCCCCACGCAAAGAAGGCACTTCTGCCACTGCATAAGGCAGTACGTATCCAAGTGCATATCCATCCGTACTCGGAGTGTGTAAGGCCATGTGCAAAAAGGGCAAGTGCATGTGTATCCATATCGGAGTCTGCTTGGCCAGTTACAGAAGGGGCAAGTTCAATTTCATTTGTGCTCAGAGCATGCCAGGCCACTTACAGATTGCAATCGCATATCCATCCGTACTCAGATTTTCTCATGCCACAATTACAGATTGCGGCTGCATGTTGTGTCATGAGCAAAAGGGTGGGGGCCAGAATTACCCAGCAAAGGCCATGGGCAAACTTGCCATACTTATTTCCTGCACCCTTTCGAAATTTGTTGCAATGTGTACTTACTTGGGGGCTCAAGGCAGATTAAAGGAAACAGAAAGCCTTTCCATGCAGGAGCTGAGTCGTGAAAAATAACTTGCGCAGCTTCTTGATCCCTCACCCAGTAATCCCTGACATGATTCAGTTTCAACTGGGGGGTGGAGAGGGGTTATCGCAGGGGGCCAAAGCGATGGTGGTGGCAACATATGCGGCTTGGCGACCACAGGCGGGGGTACCAACTATGGCGGTCTCCCAGGATATCTTGGCCTGCCTTACTGTAGGGGCTCCCATTGACCCTGTACAGCTTTTGGCGGGACTGGAACTGTCCCGCAACTTTGCAGTCAGAGTGGCCAATCTGGCTCGTTCCTCCCTGGAGAAGGCCCTGGCTGCTGCCTGATTACTGGGGGCAATGCCCTCCCAACACAGCGGCAGGGCCAGGAGTCGACATTCAAAGGTAGAAGTGAAATATATCAGTCGCAGGGCCCTGATGCCCGAAAAGTCACGTGTTGCCATCCGAATGGCCGCAGGAGTCGACTTTTAGGTACAGAGAATGCAGAGGGGAAGGCCAGATCTGGCCCAACGGGGGTTCGGAAGGTTGCGAGGATGGAAGACCATTCTTCTCTCTTTGTTTATGTAGGGTCATGTTGTGCACGCGTTTTGTGGGGGGAGAGGGAGAGGGAGGGAGGGGGGGGGGAGAGAGAGACTTCTGAAGACACCCAGTAGCGATTGTATGTGAGAAGAACAGTTTTGTGAGGCATGCACTTGGCATCAGGATGGAATGCTATATTAAGTTGATTAGTGGCAAGGTAAGACAGACATTTGAATTGGAAGTGGACTTTCGCTTCAGTTTGAAAGTTGTTGAAGTTACAGTGTAACTTCAACAACAGGCCGTGTAACTTACACGGCCCTACCTGACTCTTTGGAAGAGTGTGCAGGATCATCAAGGCCCATTCTTCAGAAATGGCGCTTTTAAAGAAATGTGCATGCTGCAAGCATGTCTTGCACCAGAAAGCGCAGTGCATACGGGCAAGACAACCAGCAAAATTGCTTATAAATCATTTGCTCCTGAAACAGCCCCCTTGTGTATTCAAATGCCATGATAGAGCTCGCAGGGGGCCTTAACTTTTGCCCCCGTCACATATGTATTTCGGAAGACTCTGCGTCTGGTTAACCCTATCTTTTGGAGTTTTTCTTGAGCCAGCCTGTGTTACATGTCATGATGTAGGCTGCTGCGTCCTTTCCCACTGCTTGGGCATTAGGTGACCTTGTCCATGGTGGATTATGCTAGGTTGAACATTTGCAGTAGGAATAAATTTTACTTCTTTATATGAGTTACATGTTTTGTCGAATTCTGCATGCAAGAACCTGCTACCGCCTCAGAAAAGCACAACCTTTCCTGAGGAAGAATTCGATTTTGATCGGTACCTCGATGGCACACCTAGGGGTCTCGAGAGGTTCTTAAGACCCTTGCCACAGAAGGCTACCCTACTAGCCAAAGCATACGCTTTCAGCCTTCAGCCATGCTTCTTCCTGTGCTGAGTTGCCCCCAACTGTGTCCTTCCTGTGCCCTTAATGCGAAGGGTTCAAAGTCAACTTGAATTTGGGATCCCGTCAAGTGCCCCCCAGTTGGGCAGTCTGAAAACTCTCCTTCTTCGCTGTGGGTTCCCATGCGAAAAAGGATATGGAATCCCACGGTGTACCATACATGCACGGTTGTCACAAAGTTTTCACCGTGAACAATCCGGTACTGGTCTAATGTATGCACTCCAATGGGATCAGCCCAGTATACATGTGTCTTTTCATATGACCCTCATTCCAGGAGATGACCTAATCTCATGGAGCCTCGACTAGAATAGACCAAGCTTGCATCTCATCAGGGCCTTTGGGCTGGGTTGAATTCTTTCTTCATTCAGTGCAAGTATAAAATGGTTTACGTGACTCACATTTCAATCGCGGTGTTTCCACTTCATGGACTGCGTCGCACGTGGCTATAAACATGCCTCGCATGAAGCGGGCACATCGACACAGTTTGAATCCGTCAGCGGGGAAAGGCGCAACTGGCGTTCCAAACATTCCTCCTAGCCAGCTTTCTTTGAGTAGAAACTTCAAAACTTCTGCTGATCCAAGAGAAATCTAATCTGGCGGCACAGTTTTTCTGGAAGATCGCAAGGCGCCAAACGTCCCATCGTTGTCCTGTTGTTCTCGAAAAGTCTGCAGTAGTGCTGTCGTGCTGCAAGTTTTGTCCTTCTTTAAACGCACTTAGAATGGCAACTCCACTGTCCGTTAACACCGGAATTATGAATTTCTCGGCGTCAAAGGAAAACGTCAGCGCTTCACCCCCACAAAAGGCCCCCAGGGTAGACGTCAGCGAGAGGTTCCGGGTTAAAAAAATTTCAGAAGATGCTACATTGCCCAAACGTGGCTCAGAAAAAGCAGCAGGGTATGACTTGAGCAGGTAAACTGAGGCCCCTTCGAACCACTTGAGCATGGAGAAGCCGCTCGTGTTGTCACATGTCATGGCTAGTGCTAAGGTCCATACATGTTTAGATAAGTAATGTAAGATGGCATGGCCGTCATATGCTTCCACTCCAGGGTGCCAAGTTTCAAGTTGCCTGCATCTCTTACAAAGTGTTCTCTTGCAACAGCTCTGTGGACGCGGTCGTCCCTGCACGGGGAAAAGCAGTCATCAAGACAGGGCTTGTGATTGCTATCCCATCTGGGACGTATGCTCGCATCGCGCCACGATCTGGGCTCGCCGTAAAGAACTTCATAGACACCGGTGCAGGGGTTGTTGATGAAGACTACAGAGGCGAAGTGGGCGTGGTTCTCTTCAACCATAGTGATGTTGACTTCATAGGTATGCCAAGGGCTGTTTAATGTATTTTCAGTTGCATTTGGTGACTCATGGTGCATAGATACACATATTTTGGAAGTAGTTTTTTGGATGAAGCTAAGAAGTCAACACAGGGGAACACAGCTACGGCGTCAAACTTTGAACCTCCTCCACTGCTTTAAGTTTGCAATGGCTGATGCAATTTGGAAACTCTGTATGTTGCTTTGGTTGTGGGTGCATAAGCGCACACACACACACATGTGTGTGTGTGTGTGTGTGTGAGTGTGTGTGTGTGTGCGCGCGCGCGCGCCCGCGCGCATGCGTGCGTGCGTGTGCACAGGGGCGCATGTGTGTGTGTGTGTGTGTGTGTGTGTGTGTGCGCGCGCGTGTCCGCGTGTGTGTGTGTGTGTGTGTGTGTGTGTGTGTGTGTGTGTTTGTCTGTGGGTGGGGGGGGGGGGTTTGTGGGTGTGTGTGGGTGTGTATCTCACACACAGACACACACACACACACACACACACACGCACGCACACACACACACACACACACACACACACACACACACACACACAGAGAGAGAGAGAGAGAGAGAGAGAGAGAGAGAGAGAGAGAGAGAGAGCATGCGTGCGTGTGGGTGTGTGTGTGTGTGTGTGTGTGTGTGTGTGTCCGTGCGTGCGTGCGTGAGGGCATGTGTGTGTGTGTGTGTGTGTGTGTGTCTGTGTGTGTGTGTGTGTGTGTGTGTGTGTGTGTGTGTGTGTGTGTGTGTGTGTGTGTGTGTGTGTTCATGAGTATCTGTCTGTCTCCTTGTTTCTGCACCTTTCAATATAGCATTTCAATGCTCAGATCAGCTCCTACCTTCTTGCACTGTCCTTTCCTGCCATATTCACCTTCCCACCTGTGGCTTACACACGACCTGTTCCCTTCAGCGCTTTGTGGAGAATTTTGTGGTGGTTTTAGCTTCACTGTTCTGTCTCTGAGTTGTGCCCATGAAGTGAAACATTTGAAATCAATGGTTGAAGACCAAGTGGTCAGAAGGCAAGGCTTGCTGAACCTTCTGACAGGCTACTGAAGCCTTTGTCCTCATGTAGTCATTCAACGCTACACTGGGTAAG
>KV908374.1:357606-362606 GCA_002005505.1 Botryococcus braunii
GCAGGGCCTCGTTGTACATGTTCAAGACTCTCTTTGTCTCCCCACGTGACCAGAGAGTGCGAGCATCATTGGGGTCCAGGGTGACTGCCCGGTTCAGGTCTTGCAGGGCCTCGTTGTACTTGCCCAAGACTCTCTCTGTCTCCCCGCGTGACCAGACAGTGCGAGCATCTTTGGGGTCCAGGGTGACTGCCCGGTTCAGGTCTTGCAGGGCCTCGTTGTATCTGCCCAAGACTCTCTTTGTCTCCCCGCGCGACCAGAGAGTGCGAGCATCCTTGGGGTCCAGGGTGACTGCCCGGTTCAAGTCTTGCAGGGCCTCGTTGTATCTGCCCAAGACTCTCTTTGTCTCCCCGCGTGACCAGAGAGTGCGAGCATCTTTGGGATCCAGGGTGACTGCCCGGTTCAGGTCTTGCAGGGCCTCGTTATACATGTTCAAGACTCTCTTTGTCTCCCCGCGCGACCAGAGAGTGCGAGCATCCTTGGGGTCTAGGTTGACTGCCCGGTTCAGGTCTTGCAGGGCCTCGTTATACATGTTCAAGACTCTCTTTGTCTCCCCGCGCGACCAGAGAGTGCGAGCATCCTTGGGGTCTAGGTTGACTGCCCGGTTCAGGTCTTGCAGGGCCTCGTTGTATCTGCCCAAGACTCTATTTGTCTCCCCGCGAGACCAGAGAGTGCGAGCATTATGGGGGTCCAGGGTGACTGCCCAGTTCAGGTCTTGCAGGGCCTCGTTGTAGCAGCCCAAGACTCTCTTGGTCTCCCCGCGTGACCAGAGAGTGCGAGCATCATGGGGTTCCAGGGTGAATGCCCAGTTCAGGTCTTGCAGGGCCTCGTTGTAGCAGCCCAAGACTCTCTTTGTCTCCCCGCGTGACCAGAGATTGCGAGCATCATGGGGTTCCAGGATGAATGCCCGGTTCAGGTCTTGGAGGGCCTCATTGTACCTACCCAAGACTCTATTTGTCTCCCCGCGCGACCAGAGAGTGCGAGCATCATGGGGGTCCAAAGTGACTGCCAGGGTCAGGTCTTGCAGGGCCTCGTTGTACCTGCCTAAGACTCTCTTTGTCTCCCCGCGCAAACGGAGAGTAAGGGCATCATTGGGCTCTAGGGTGACTGCCCGTTCCAGGTCTTGGAGGGCCTCTGCGTACTGTTTCAGAGACATTTTTTTAATGGCGCTACTTTGTAAAGCGTGGAAGTGCGGCACCATGTTCTCCTCGTGCGTGCACATCAACCTTGTGGTCTCCTTCGCCTCTGACCGTGAAAGGATAGTTAGGCTCTTGGGCCTTCCTTCAAGTACCATATATGCCTCAAAATGAACTCAAACTGCGGGTTTCTAACGGGGACGAAGTTGTATAATACGGTTCACGTTTGATTGGAGGTCTCGGCGCTATCTCATTCATTTGCAGGAGTATTACGGTAATAAAGCAAGCATCAGGAAAAGTTGTGTATTCAAATTGAACTGCAGGGCCGCATTAAAAATTTGAATGACGAAGTAGACGTGGGTTTGAGTCAAGAAATGAAAGCTGAAGTGGTGTTTGAGTAGAAATCATTTTGACTCCTGTAAATAAGACTCACGGGTAGCGCTAGCACAAGAGAAGCTGCTCAGCTAAAGTTAGGGACTCGAGTTCGTGGTCCCGTCAGGGAGCCGCATCTGCAGAAATGAGCTTCGCAAGATGAGAAGGCAAACGTATAAATGTATAGCCTCACCTTGTCAAATGCAATTTGGAAACCGAGCCTCAGCAACCCCCTAACGCTCCTGATATGGCTCGGTTCAGATCCTGTGACACTGTCTTACTTGAGATTCTCGAAAATAACAGTTTTGAGATTGATGGCACACTTCCTTCGAGCAGCCGCGCAGCTGCCTTTGTCGGCGCACCTGGACCAGTCAACTTGACCTCAAACAATGCTGCATTGATTTCATGGCGCTCTTCAGAAGTTGTTACATATTTTGAGTCAAAACATCAGCTCTCGGAAAAGCAGTTTCGTACCGTCGGTTAACAGACCTGGCCGACCAGGATCCGCTACTGCCTTATCGGTGGAGCACCAGCAATAGCAGTTGGATCCCAGGTTAGCGCTGTTTTTCCTTATTGCAAGCACAGTCGTCAAAAATGTATGTTTCGAGCCTCAATTGCAGCGCCTGGATCGATGTATTTGTTCTGTTATGAACACTTGTGCGATTTTGCCGGAGACAGTCCGAGTCACTCCCGAGTAACTCACGAGTGACGAGTCGTGACTCACGAGTCGGAGTCCAAGCGTGACGGTTGGACCGTCGGACTCGATGGGCCCTCGCATTCCGGTACCTAAAGGTACCCATCGGGGACCTCGGCTTGGGTACCATGACTCCGTACCGAGATCGCGGACCCGTTTGACGGATGGGATATGAAAAATAACAAGTTGAACAAGGAGCCAGAAACCGGAAGAATACTCATCTTGAAAGTCTCTTGAAGAATTTGCATGGCACTTTCTACTCTGGACAAACCGTCTATATGGTTCAGCGATGTTCAAGTTCAAGGCCCTTGAGCCGCATCTCACAAGTTTTGTCTCGCAGTCTATCGTAGAAAACGTTGATTTAGAAAACAGGTTTGACTCCTTTAAACTCCGTTCTTGACTCAGAAGCTTGTCCATTTGCATCTGACCTGTCTACCTCTGTCTCCAGGAAACCGAACAAAAATCAGAGCCACAGACAAAAGCCCCACAACTCATCACCACGGAAGCTGCGCACAAGGAATTGGGTTGCACAAGGTTTAAAAGCACTTGGAGAGCCCCAACGGTTTAGGTCATCTGTGATAGAGTTTGAAGTAAGACTAGCACAAGCACTAGAACAATGCAGTCGCAACCTCAACGGCAAAGACGCCTTAAAGGATGCTCCTGGGAAACCAGACGTTGCTACGACAGCAGTACATTGCCAGGTGAACAAGGCAGCTGTAGCATGGTCCGAAAAGCCTTTCTGAGGCCAATTACGAAGTCTGACAAAACCTTTTGCCTGCTAATGACAAGAAGAAGTCTTGGTCCCCATTTTCATCAGGCAAATTTGAACCTTTGGGAGTGGGCGAGGAACAGAACTGAACAAATAGAAATCGTTTTCATCTTCAGCAGTCTGACAGAATGCTTGCAACCCCAGAGTAACCCATGTTCATGACAGAAAGTAGTGCATGTTTAAACCAATGGCTTTGCTGGTGAAAATAGGATGGGACTGAGCTTGCATTTAAGGCAGTAAGGTTCAGTTTCAAACAAAGGATGGAGCGCCGAGCTAACAATGTCCAGGTGGTCCCAGATGCTGGACGAAGTGTGCGAGGCGTGTGGGCCATTCCAGACAATCTTAAAGAAGATCCATTCTGCCCTAGCACGGGCCATTTACAGCAGTTACTTTGTCTCCGAGGCAGGCTCTCTGCAGTTCGACCAGACCCCTTACTTTGTGGTGGTCGAGCGCTTGGAAGAAGAGAAAGCGTTCCTACTAAGAGAAAAAGATGACTTTAGGGACCTTCTCCTGAGGCGTGAGGTGGGACACCCTTCCGGCAGGCTTTCCAAGTCATTACATGGGACATCTAAGTGACTACGTGTCAATAGGGCCGAGAAAAAGCAGCGGGACGAATTTTTATAAGAATGACTGCCAAGGAACTGTGTCTAGGCTTCCATGGCCTTGAAACGCGTCACAGCGTGTGGGACCAGCAACTTCGACATTGGTTTGAGATGCAAAATGAAGGGGGGGAGGTTGGGGGGGGGGGGGATCTGTAGCCGTCCAGTCAAGGACACGCAAAGGGCACAGGGGATGGTGCGGGAGAGGTGAAGGAAGACAGAGCTAGGAGTGACAAAGAGGAAACCTAAGGGATGGTGGTCTGGGAGACAACAAGTCCAAGAGGAGCGGAGGGGGTGGGAGAGGCAGACTTTATGCCCCCCCCCCCTCCCACACACACACTACCAGCAGTACACAGAACGGAGTATCAGGAGAACTTGGTGCCTGTCTGAGGCACTTACCGCGGCAGTTTTCTGTCTCTTGCGAGGAATTGCCAAGGGCGGGCTACATACAATCCTGTGCCATTGCTGATGTGTGGTCATGCTCCAACAAGAATCAAAGCCTGCCCCAATCACTGCCCTGAATAGCACATTTACTGACAGGCCCGGAGGGGTGAAGCCCTCGGGTGGAAGGTTTCTCAACGCATGCCGATGTTTCTAACCGTATATGAGGACCCTCAAGGCATGTTGGGCTCCTTCAACTTCTGCATCTCAGGCCAGCTGCGTGAACCTCCCCACGCTTGGGCACATGGATACAAACCGTTAGTTCCCTTGAGTCTCCAGGAGGAGCAGGGCCTGAAAAGGTTTGCTCTAGAAATGGGTAAATTTGAGGCGCAGTTGATAGTGATCCGCATCGTGTATTGGTGATGCTGGATTGTAGCATTTGACTTCATCTCGAGAGCCAGCACACTCTCCGGTTGGCTCTCCTTTAAACAACATGGGTTTGGGCTGGTCTTATGGGTCAATAACAAATGAAAGCAGTGCAAGAGTGGGATTAAAAGAGCGTTTTAGTGATCAGATCTGGCCCTCTAGAGCTCGCACCCAGAAAAGGGGCCGGGGGGGGGGGGGGGGGGGAGGGAGTCAACAGCACAGAGTGCCGGGTCATGCACAACTTTACACTTTTTCTAGCACAGAGACTAAACAAGATCTGGGCCGGGTGGGCAGAGCCTCAGTGAGCAGCGCCCGAATAATTGCGTCCAGGAGCCCAATGATGCTTTCATGTCCTTGCACTTTCCAAAATGGGGAGACACTCTTTGGGAATCTGCACCGGCACGGCCTTGGGCCTGCATGGACATGCATGTGTCTCGTGTCAAGGGCGATGGGGTGGAGCAGAGGAGTGGGGAGTAAGAAGGCTTTGCAAGAGACCCATGGATAATATCCTGAACAGAAAGATTACGTGAAGTCTGACAAATCGGAGAGGGTTGCACCATCGTGATTTGAGCCAACAGTGTTGCTGGTGACGTGGCATGACAGGAAGACATATGCGAGATCGAGAC
>KV908374.1:367606-390106 GCA_002005505.1 Botryococcus braunii
AATGTAGAATGCCCAAAGATGAAAATCTGGGTTTACCCGCCCTCACGCTGTAGGGAAAGCCTGAATTCACTTACACGTTCAGTGCTCTGAAATCCGTAGTTTCTGACCTGGATGGGGCTCTTTCATTTCCAGCCCACTCTTCCATTGAATCCAACTCAGTGGTGGCTTCTGTAAAAGCAGTCAAGGGAACGGTTTCGTTATGCTACCCAACCCCTCTTAAGAGCCCTCGTGGCCAGGGAATCCCGCCTGTTTTACTTGTGGTGGGGTGTTTAACCATTGTGAGCACTGGGTGGGCAGGCGGTGGGTCTTTGACAGGTGCAGCGGCACGCTCGGACGTTGAGAGAATGCTGTCCCAGCTTCTCCCCGGCATTGAGGGGGGCCGCTTGTCTTCCTACCTACCCCCAGGCCGGGGAGACATCAACCTCCAGGACATTGCTGCAGACACCAGGCATGCCTCAGTCCTTGATGTTGTATATGCTTTAAACTAGTCATTGTCCGGCATGTTGTGTTTCACACCCTCCCTTGCTAATGGGCCAGCAGCACCCGCTTCAATAGGGCGGTAACAGTTGGCTGCAGCTTCATGGAACGTTTGATCTACTTGCGAATGGCGAGTGTGGCCCCACATGTGGAGGAAGCTCCTGTCCTGATCTATACAGTGAAACGAGATCCTTGCAGGAGCTCATTTGAGTACTCACATGAGCTTGGAAGCTTGGGACCCTAGAACGACCTTGGATTCCTTTGTTCCAAAGGAGCTTGGAAGGGGCCGGAAAGGCGCCACAGAGGTGTGCATAATGCTGGCTTGGCCATACAAATGAGCTGATTGGTGTGCGTGACCGTCTGATCAGGTTTGGAGGGCCTTCGGCAAGCAATGTCTTCACATCGAGATTGGTTGAAGCCATAACGCAGAGGGCGTTGGACGAGGCTTCAGCAGTGCAGAAGGCCTTGAACACCCTCTCGCCCGACAGGACGACCCTTGTCCAGTTTGCAGATCTGTGCAGCCTCCTCGAGCCCACATTGTGTGATGGCGAGGAGTGTGTAAGGGCGGCTTGGAGTGTGGGAGAGCAAAGAGGCGGCGGCACCATTTCTGCGACCAACAAACGGCTGCTGGCTCCAGACCTTGTTGCATTTGGGTTCAGAGCTGTGCGCATGCCTGTCTGCCGGAGGTTCTGGAACCGCGCTCTTGGTATGGCATTTTGCGAGACACTGCATGCCGATACTTCTGGCTCAAGGAGCCAAGCAGGGCTGCCGCCAGGGGCATAAAGACAATACAGCAAGGTTTAAAACGTTTTCTGACCCCACGACCTTGGAGGTTTCAGATGTTTTATCATTTTTTAAACGATAAAATATCTGAAACCTCCAAGGTTTCTGAGTGATGACGAGTGAGAGTATCTTGCGCGACAGCTGCCTGCTCGTGCGAGAACCTGCACACATGGTAAAGAAAAAAGTATACATCTAACATGTTCAAGTGCGGTTGCACAAGCTACGATCTAACTATCTATCAACCATGTTTGTAATGAATAAAGAGCGAATGAAGTTACATCTGTCCAGCCTGTTGAAGCTCGTGAATCGGGTAGCTCCCTTCTCGACTAGCAGATTCAGAAGAAGAAATCATACTCGACCCTCACCCGGGGGGAAGAAGAGAAGAGAAACAATTCGATTTGTGTGGTTGGACTGGTATGTGCTATCCCATTCTTGAAACGAGAAGAAAAAGAGACATTTTCTGGGTTGACGTTCGAGTTTAGGGTTGAGGGGTTTTTGCGGTGAGGAGGTTTTGATTTCCTCTAATGTAATCAAAACATTTGGGTTTGGGTCCTTTGGAGGAGGCTCATCACCGCTCACCGTCGCCAATCTGCAGCACTTCATGGCAGGTGGGCCCACCGCGTGCCCTGCCCAAGACAAGCAGACCCGGTATGTTGTCATGCTGGCGGGTCAACAATCACCCGTGGCCTTCCAAACCTTTTCGTTTGAAGCAATTGGGGGGCTTGCATCCTGAGGTGCTGGCCTTCTTCAATACACTCCACGGGCTTCTGAACCAGGGCGCCATTGCACAAGAAGATGGGGAGGGACATTTTGTCATGCATCGGGCCAGTTTCAGTATTGCGGCCGCTGTGGGTTGCCAGCTGGCTGCTCGCCTGTAGCTTGAAACATTTGAGGGTGGGTCGTTCCAACAGGGGCTTGCCTCTTTCTTCCTACACTTACCAGGAAAACGAACATGCATCTCTACAGTCCAGAGGGCGTGTACGTCACGTGATGAGGGATGACGGACCACAATACCACAATACTGTTACTTCTTCACCTCGGTAACCACAATACTGTTACTTCTTCACGTATCCTCCAGACCCGTCAAGTGTTTCAGCGGCGGTGACTTGGCCAGTCTCCAATATCCAGTTATCAGTATTGTTATCCGTGCTATAGCATAGCATTATTACAACTAGGTTCTCACATACCGTTGGTTCATCCGTCTGCATCTCATCATGCCCTCTGGGCTGGATTGATGTGATTCTCGGATAACGGGCTACTACAGCAATCCTCAGAGTAGGTAGGTGTGTTTGATTCCGTTCGGAAGGGAAAGTCTCTGTAACTCCACGTGGACACTGCGATCTTTCCTGTGGCGGGGACCACGTCAGGCGGTGCACACGGAGCGTCTTATTTGATCTGGCAAATGGCTGAGACTGGAATCTCCTTCCGAAGAGAACCCACAATTCAAAAGAAAAAATATCTGTATGCAATGTCACTTACTCTAGCTAGCTTCGAACTGCTGGAAATGCCCGAAACGATTTACTTATCGGTTTTGCAACAGTGATGAGCGCGACAGCCAGGACAGTTGTCTTTCTCAACAGCATCAAACTCGTAGAATGGATCGTTTTAATGTAAGATAGATAAATCCAAGTCATGTATGAAGATGTGCAGCGTATTTTGTTTATGCATAGATTAATCGGCCACTCAATGCCGCTCACGGCCTTGTAGTAGACGTACATCCCATTGTGCACTGTCTCTCCTGGTGTACTTCTTTGTCAAAGTGTTGTGTTGAGACTGTTTATCTAGATGTTTTCAAAAGTATGGACGGCTATGGTGTGGACGGCAGTTGCTTGAGGACGGATCAACAAGATTGTCTTCTGTGTGATGCATATATTCGACCTGCTAGATCTGCGTTTGACTTTTCTTCACATTGATTTTAAAAGTTGAATCACTGCCAGTGTATAAGGATGACTTCTGAGCTGGCATCTCAGTGTCCTGTCGTTGTTGCCACCGTGAGGATCTCTGAATCAGTGGGCCGCGCAGGAGATCCACGGTTGGGGCGCAGTGGACATAAGAACGACCAAGGAGCGCTGCATCGGGGATCTCAATTGCAAGCACCACTATTAAACACTTTGTGAAGCAGCTTAGCCATGTGGAAGCCAACACTGGTGAAAGCGCTTGCTAAGCACAATGCCAGGGCCACCCGCCCCTCTACATCAGTGGATATGGTTGCAGGTTTGCCTCGGCCATGACTACCCATTTGATAACCCCACAAAGCTTCCACCATGGTTTTCTTTTTTTGGGGACCGGCACATCATCAAAGCGTTTGGCAGCAATTCTCCAGGGCCAGATGTGTTAGGCGATTCCACACAAAACGACTGTTACCCCTTTGAATTCAGTGAGAGTATGTGGCCTGGTGGCCTGTCTCCTCTTCCGAGAACCTTTGGAACAGGGTTGGTCACTGCCCGTCGTGTCACATGTAATGCACATCTACATTAGCATATGTAAATTGAAGCCAGCAATGGTAGTATGCTCATATGCTGCAAACCATGCCTCCAGTCCTGCTTTGCACACAGCCCAGCACAGCTCCAGTCCCACCAACCCCACATACACACACACACACACACACACACACACACACACACACACACACACACACACACACCACACACACACACACACACACACACACCACACACACACACACACACCACACACACACACACACACACCACACACACCACACACACACACACACACACACACACACACACGCGCGCGCGCGCGCGTGCGCGCGCGCACGCACACGCGCATGCACATGCGCGCGCATACACACACACATTTACAAACACACACACGCTCTTGTCCCACACTTGCACACACAACAATAAATCAGACTTTTGAGTTATCCACCTGGAGTTTCAGTCCCCCTACCGGAACCCCCGGCCTGTTAGGGGGGGAGGGGGTGAGCAGCGCACGTCACACCATAGGCACCATCAGATACCTCCAAGCAAGTGTCACTATGTCCCAGATTGCGCCTGCGCTCACAAGGGCTTTGCTTAAGAGCGGCATTCTGGACACGTCGTGGCACTGCCACATTTGTAGAAGACATGCTCCCCACTTGGGTGTTGGTATCTGGAACATTCTGAGAAACGTTTCCTTGCGGGGTGGCCTCTTACTCGGCTCATTGGTATTAGTAAGCCTCCCAATCCGGAAAACACACACACACACACACACACACACACACACACACACACGCACGCACGCACACACGCACACGCACGCACGCACACAGACACAGGGGAGAAGGGGTGCAGGGCACGCTCGCCGACGTGGATGTCACCCCGCGGCACCTCAGCCGACCAGATGGCACGATCCAGGAGAGACCAAAAGGCCGTTGGGGGCGGCCCCGAAGGCTCAAAGCAGATTTCTCCTGGACAGGCCACAATGTTGTGCTGGCATGAGGAGGGACTCTCTGGGCCCACTGGCTGAAGGCCTCCCTCTTGATGTGGGGATGGGGATGTCGACTTTGGCCCAGCGCAGCGCAGATTTTGCATCCCAGCCTCTGCGCGGGAAACCGCCGAGCGCCGCGCAGTTGGCCCTTCGGGTCGGGGATGGCGGAGCCACGCAAGCGTCGGCGGCGTATCTTGGTGCGGTCCGTGGGGAGGCGCATGGCCCGCACGTCAGCGGGGGACGGGGGGCAGAGCCGCTACCCGAGCTGAGGCCCGGGGGTGCGGAGCAGGGCCGGAGGCTGGCTTCTGTCCCCGGCCCCGCAGGGGGGCTCCTAACGGGGACGGGAGATGGCGAGGTTCCCCTGCGAGGGGAGACCCGGCCCCTTGGCCCGGCCGATTTACACGAGGCTGCCCGCATGGCTCGTCTCAGCGGGCTCTGCTACCTCCCTGGGGACCATGGGGACCAGCACCTGGGGCGCCGTCTCGCCGCTGAGGGCTTCCGGCTCGTGGCCTCTGGGGACACTTACTTCACCAGGTGGCCTCCGCTCTCCCGATAACTCCAAAGTTCTTAGCGACACAGCCCTGCATCTTCTTGGCCCACCCCTGCCCCTCCCACCTTTTGGCCCTCCAAACGTCTACCAAACCAAAAGCACGGAAACAAAACTATGGGAGGTTCAAAGAGAGAACACCAACCGTAGCGTGGCAAAGGCTTTAGTTGAATGGGCGGTATGCCAGCCACCCATCTACACACTACCCCCCCCCCCCCACACACACACACACACACACACAAAAGGGGCCAGCAAAGCACATGTTTTGATGATGAGCAGTTGAGCGTTGGCATCTCGGCCGCTGAAGGAAGTTTTGCTGGAGGCTTCTTGTAGTTCAAGAGGCAGGGGCAGGGCTACTTCGCAGGAGCTCCATCTGAGATTCGTCTTTTGAACCTTTCACACACTGCCTTTGTGCCTGACGTGCAGTGCATCCTGCCTGGATCAGGAAATGATGTCCGTTACCACCCCCCAAGAGCTGCAATGGCTCGAACGGGCTAGAACGTGGTTGCACTCGTGCCTGTTATCTGATAAAATCAGACAGCTGCAACTGGTCTAAGCGGCAGAGGCGCAAAAGGAAGAGATGCTGGAAACGAGTGCTTAAAATCAAACGTGGTTTAAAGGGACAAAAACAAGAGCAAAGGTGCTGGAAGAAGGTTCTTTGGAGGCAAAGGTGCCTGCTGGCCATGCTGTGCCCTTGAGCCAGGCCTGCATCTCACTTCTTGAATGCAGCCAAGCTGGGGCCCTTAGGATGTAGGCAGGTGTGAAGGGCATTTCCGCTCTGTCGGCAGATGGGGCAAACCTGCGTATGGTATGCGTAGATTAGAAGGAAGACAGCGGAGGGGCCCAGTCTGGCCCTTTCAGAGAGAGAAAGGCCTGGGATAAGACAAAGGCCCCCACAGATGATGATGGCGGCTGCTCTTTGCTGAACCGACGGCGGTGCTGCAGATGCGTCTGCCCTCATCGGGCCATTTGTGGCACTAAGGAGGGGCTCTGGGCGGTACAGGTGGTACATTGCAGACGAAGTACGACGGAGAGACGACGCGACACCAGGGTCGGACGAGTTACGCCAACAGGAGCCAGGGGCCATGGAAGAAGGTACACGTGAGGACAGGGACGCTTCGGCGGTACACAGCGAGGGAAGCTTGCGTGCACGGGAGGATGGCACAAGCACGAGTGGAGAAGGGAATGATGAGGGGGCCCGCATCCTGGTGCTGAGGGGGGTGGCCTGGCGGGCGGATTCCGTTGAGCCGCTGAGGCTGTGGCAGGGCTTAGCTCGTTTTTGGCCTTCTCCGCTGGGCCCTAAGGGACCCGCTGCCTCCATCCTTGCCCACTCTGGTATGGAATCTGCTCCCCCCTTTCTCTCCATGTCTCTGTGCGTGCGTGCGCGCGCGCGCGCGCGCGCGTGTGTGTGTGTGTGTGTGTGTGTGTGTGTGTGTGTGTGTGTGTGTGTGTGTGTGTGTGTGTGTGTGTGTGTGTGTGTGTGTGTGTGTGTGTGCACATGCGTGTGCGCGCGCGCGAGTATGGGAGTGCAGGGGTGCGGGCGGGCCTTTGTGCGGAAGTGGAGTGGGCGCGAGGGGTGGTGTCTGCGCTGCAGATGAAGAAGGGGAACAGAGAAGAGGGAAGATGAATGGGAGGAAGGGAGGGAGAATAAGAATAGAAAGGGCGGGGCTGTGGGGAAGAGAAGGACAGGGGGAGAAAAAGGAAGTGAGAGGGCAGTTGCTTGAAGGTTGGGGGAGTGAAGGAGGGGAAAGAAGAGAGATTGAGCCAGGGACCACCCGTGGGGGCCTACCCGCAGCTTTTCCCTTTGCCTCTTTTGTCTCTTGCCCTTCCTCATGCTCTGTCGATCCCCTCTGCCCTTATTTTACCCCACTCTTCCTTCCCCCGCCCCCCGTCTCCCCTTTGCTCCTCTCCCTCGGCGTCCCCTCTCTGTCCCTTCCTGCTTTGCCCTGCCCCCTTACACACACACACACACACACACACACACACACACACACACACACACACACACACACACACACACACACCACACAGACCAAACACAAACCTCCCACCCCCCCCCACACACACACGCATGCACACGGACACAGACACGCACGCACGGTCACAAACACAGTGCTGTTAAAAACAGGATTTTGTTCTGAACTGCAGGCGCAGCGGCAATGGCGGAAGATCTGTGGGAACATGTCCGGGAACACTTGGAGGTGGGAGCTTCAAAGGGCGCGGGGAAGGGCCGGCCTCTGGTGCTGGTGGGCCATTCAATGGGAGGCTCTCTGGCGACGCTCCTCACCTGCCTTGCCAGGCTGCGAGGGGGCGTTCCCCCCTCCATCCGCTGCTTCAGTTTCGGCAGCCCTCCAACGCTTGCCTTTTCTGGGGAAGGCTCTCCCAGTGCTGGGGTTCTTTCCGTACGCGCCCACATCCTACGAGTCATCCTACGAGTCATCGCCCACATCGCCCAAAGAGTCTTGCCCCCTACCGTATCATGAAACAAACCCACACCAAAAGCAACCCCACACATTAAAAAGGGCACCATTCTAAAGGATCCTTTCCTCCTGATATTTAATAGGGAATAAAGTAGGGGGGGATAAGAAAGAGCTGGTCAATTTTAATCTTGGGATAAGTGCTGGTCAAAGTGTTCTCCAGGTGGTATGGCCAGAAGCATTCTGCGTTGTTGGTCACAAGCGCTCTGTGTGTGTACAGATACCAATTTGTGAGTGCGGGGCATGCCTGTTGAGTGGGGGGAGGGCGGGTGCTGTGGATAGGGTGTGTGTCCTTGTGGCTGTCAAGTCATGGCTGTGGAGAGTAAGAGGGGTGAGATAGGGATGCTTGAGAAAGTGGGAGTGAGAGTGGTGGGAAGTTAGGGGATGAGGAAGGTGCAGGAGTGGCAGGGAGAGATGGCAGGAAAGGTGGGGGAGTGGGGTTGAGGGAGCGAGGGAGAAGGGGAGGTAGGGGAAGCGACGGTTGTAATCTTGGGGGGGCGTGGGTGTCTGTGTCGTGGGAATCTTGGAAGACACCCTGCGGGTCCCTCCTTTTAAGTCTGTGTTCATACCCAAACACGTCGTGCAGGCGTTTTATGCAAGGAGGGAGGGCTCCTGTGTTTGGTTTCAGGGGTTTGACACGTTCCTTAAACACAAAAGTCCAACAGAGGTAAGCGACTTCCAGACTGTCTGGTTTTTTGTAAGCTGCATGTGCACGCATCTTTTGCATTCAGCTTTCTTTCCAGGAAAGGCATGTGGGCGGTGAGAGGGGCAACGTGGGGGCAGGTGCTCGGATTGCCGAAGTCGGCCATGAGGAACTTTGTGCTGGACAACGACCCCGTGCCACGTGCCATGCTGTCTGTGGATCCCAGCTTCACCTTCCTGAAGAAGGTGCTTCGCACTTCTTAGAAAACGGAAGGGACCAGAGGAACTAAAATCGTAAAAGGACGGAGCAGCTTTCCAATTTTGTGGTTCCCAGCTGCTGTTGTGAGCCGGGAACGACATAGTCTGGAAAGCTCTTCCTTCCTTTTATCATTTTGTTGAATGGGGATCTGTTAGCATCTGTGTTACTTCATACTGGGAAGTTCCAGTTCTGCGGGCTGCCAGTTGCACAAATCTTGGAGTCCTGTGGCGGAAAGGAAGGCTGGTACAAGACGCGAGTGCTATGTGTACTGTAATGCAGTTGGCAAGCTGTTGAACAAGTCTGTAAAGAAGTCTTCTTGGGACGCGTTAGCAAGCATGGTGGATAGGAAGGTTCACCATGTGCAAACGGGGGATCTGCACTGACGTCCTTCCCGTTGTCACTCTCGCAACCTGCACACACACAACACAGGCCCGCACTTTTTTCTGCTAAGAGGTTTGACTTTGTGTCAACTCCCACTGCTAGATTGAGGTAGCTTACACAGCCGTGCTATGAAGGATTGTGGACTGGGTCGCTTGTCATGCACGGGGGGTTCAGCACAGAGTGGAGCATCGCGAGCTGTGTGTCAGGATATGCTTCACGTTTATCACTGAACAACGAGGGCTGGAGGAGCCCCTTTAACTGCCGCTTGGCCAGATTTCGAAGCTCAGTATTCCGGGGATGAAGAGGCGTGAAGTATATGAGCGCCACCCTGGCAGTTCCCATTCCAACGCCTGATGTCTTAGAGAGCTTTTGTATCCCAAGACCTCGTGCAGGTCGTTTGGGTGAGTTCGTTGGAGAATGGTGCAGATGTCTGAGGGGCAAGGAGTTTTGCGTGCTGCGTGCTTGTCGCATAGGGTGAAGATAGACATGAAGGAGCTGTCAGGAAGAGATGTGCCAAGAAGAGATTGGGGGGGGGGGGTATCAAGATGAGGGATATAAGAGATGAGGGTGATGCGGACAACGTTGGGGAGACCGCTGACAGACGTGCTGATGGTCCTGCGTCGCTGAGTGAGGGACGCAGGTGGCACCCATAAAAGCTCTGCTGGAAATGCGGGAGCGATGGGTGGGGCCTGGGGCATCACTCACACCAAACCGGTTCCTGTATGTCACCGTTGGCGAGCTCCACTACATCCGCTGGTCGTCACAGGATGGGCACAAGGTTCGATACCTGGAGATGCTTTTTCGCCGTCCTCCCCCTTCTTTTGTGTGTGTGTGTGTGTGTGTGTGTGTGTGTGTGTGTGTGTGTGTGTGTGTGTGTGTGTGTGTGTGTGTGTGTGTGTGTGCACGCGTTTGTGTGTGCGTGCATGCGTGCGCGCACGCGTGCGTGCGTGTGTGCGTGTGTGTGTGTGTGTGTGTGTGTGTGTGTGTGTGTGTGTGTGTGTGTGTGTGTGTGTGTGTGTGTGTGTGTGTTAGTTTCGTGGGAGAGTGCAGCCTGGTTCCCCGTTCCTCCCCAGATGAGGTTTGTGCTTGATATGGGTCCTTTGTGTGTATGCTGAGAAGCCCTGTGTACATGTTAGCTGTATGGACTTGTTGCTGAGTGCATGCCACACGCTCGAAGGTGCTGCTCATAAGCCCGGGGGGGGGGGGGGTGGATGTCAGGTATTTAGTAAGAAACATATTTTTAAATTAATTAGTTTGTACTGGCTGTATACTAGGTACGGGGGTGCAATATGTTCGTAACGGAAGTGAATTTGCCTGCACACGTGTGGTAGAGGAGGAGCATGGGTTCTACTTGGATGTCCGTGGTCAGCAGGCCTCCCACATGAAGGCAGGCCAAATGTTGTCGTCCCGCCCTTCCCCCGGGAGGTGGGGGGGGGGGCAAAAAGTCGCTTAAAGCTGTGGAGATGAACAGAAATTTCGGTACTCAACATATGGTGCTGGTGAGAGGAAATAAACGGCAGTTCAGCTGTTTTATCAGAAGTGCGTTTGATATGATACGGCTGAATCCTCGCGTTTGTCGTGGCACAGGTCGTGCCACTGGACGGGGAAGGAGCAGACAGTGAGCTGGAAATGGCTGTGGAGGCATTTGTAAACAGGCCGCTGGCTGCAATGGCAGCAGTGCTAGACCACGCACATTCATCATATGCACATGATCTGGAGTCAGCAGCTCGATACCTCGCAATCTGTCAAAGCGCCCCAAGAGGCCTTGTGTGAACTTTTTTACCACTTCCTTAAGAGGAAGGGCTTACGTGATCATGCTTTAGAGGTCAGAGCAGTGGAAATTGTATGTCTGGAAGTGACGCATTGTATCAACAAAAAACTGTGTGTGTGCCACATGCATTCTGCAAGTCACATTTGGAAATAGATCGATGTACACTGCAAGGAGTGCAGTGCCACTTTGCATGACCAGCAGAGCAAGTATCATGCGCGAGAGAAACGATGACATTTACGACTTCCGTCAACTTCACATAGAGGGCCGCTTGCAGATGACCTACATCCGCTACACCGTTGTTTGCTACAAATTTAAAGTACCACTAGTGTGGCAAGTATGCAAGCCAGTAACTAAATAGTAGCCCTCGTCCTCGCAAGGTACTGACATGTGCTCTTAAATCTATGGGATGCCATGTAAATTACGGTTAGCTAACACCTTGCTTTGAATGTGGAAGGCAAGAATGGTGTGAAACTCATCAATAGCGTGCAACAAGTTGGAGACATCATCGCCTCCAATCTCAATGCATGCATGTTTCTCACCCGCCTTTCTTTACAAGTAGTGGGGGAGCAAAGGTCTACATTGAACTCTGCCCAAATCTGCATGATCATGCAGATACTTGCAGCTTTTGCTGTTCAATTGTACGCTGTCAGCAGTGGTTCGCTGTGCCTCACGGATTCCCTACAATTCAATTTAAGAGCGTGCACATAAATGCTCACAGAACTCAGAAAACGTGACACGCGATTCTCTGAAAGCACAGCTGTGCTTAGGCTTGGAATAACGGGACATTGCGTACACGTCACGTGAGTGAATTCCCTCCATCACTCCTCACAGTGCTGGCTTTAACCTCCAAAACGAAAACATCTTTCTGACTTTCATCTACAGGAACTGGCAACAGGTTGCAGCGCAATGTGCTTGTTACCTGTGCCCAAGTGCCAGCAGCTTGACTGCTCGGAGACTGGCTTCACACAGGGCTCTGTGAAAAGATAATGGCCCCGGAGATTCTGGAAAACAAGAGAGGATGCCGTACAGGACCCACCTCGACCTCTGGGTGTGGTCAACTAAAAGGTATGCTCTCCTCTGAATTAAACGTGCCCTGTGTACAATAAAATCTAACTCGCTCTCAAGTTATCACACGCATGCATGCGCACCCTCTGCGGGAACATTCATTCTACTTAAAGAATTCCCCCTCCTGCCCTTGTACATTCGCTGAGTCTGTATACGGTATACCAAGAACAGTCTCTCCATCAAGAGACTGTCCAAGGCATGCACAAAGGCATGTTTTAAGAAGGACTCGCCATCGAAATCTCAGAACCGAACAAGAACTGTGTATCCAGACTGTTTCGGCAAGCCTCCGTAATCAAAAGGCTGCTGATTTTGCTGACCGTTGCTGCAACACCACCTTGCTCAATAACAATTCATTGTTATTTAATAGAGCATCCCCCGATAGCGTAGTCACTAACAAGAGGGCTGGTTCCCCATTCCAGATTAAACAGGGAAGAAAGACTACGTCAATATCAGCACATAATCTCACAGTTATTTAAAAGAGCATCCCCCGATAGCTTAGCCACTCAAGAAGAAGCAGAAGAAGACGAAGAAGAATAAGTGTACTTCCGGACTATTAACATATCACAAGCTCACTCACGCCTTTGACTGGTCCCATCCTCACGGGAGGATGCTAGCATGGCTACCCCACAGTGGACGTTCCTCAGCTTCTCCTCACTGATCTATTTCCTTTCCTTGCCCTCTCCCTCCCTCGCTCCTCTCCCTACTCCACTCCTCTCCCTACTCCAGAACACTGTAAGCGTTCTCTAACCTCCACTGCCCCAAACGAATGGGCCAATCGGGGTATTAAAAAGCCGTCTGCACACCAGCATTCGAAGCACACACCTGCAGCGCCAAATGCCTTTCTGCCAAAAGGCCCATTGAGCACCCATGTGTAGCCGCACTGACATGTGTTACGGCAGAGCCCTGGGCAAAAATATGCTTCGAAATTCCCCGTTGTGCTCTTCAGCTTGCAACTAAGAGCAACAACGATCCCAGTTCAGACACATCAAACAGTGCCTAGAGAAGCCTCCTGGACCAAGTTCTTCTCCTGAAGAACAAAACTTCTGAACTTTGTGACTACTTAGATTTGGAGATCACGCTTCCTTCCCAAACGGGCCCACCCCCGACACCCCTCCCCCTCCAAAGGGGCGAAGATGTCTGATTAACAGCTCCTCCAGTAACAGCACAGCAGCAAGCACAAGCTTCAACTGTTCAGCTTCATGTTAAATCCCTGCCTTTCAAATAAACTCATCCTCATGACGATTGAGGTGAACGCTGTTTCAACTCATCTTTAAGAACACGCTCTGCAAAAAAGAAGCCAATCCCGGAAACGAAGTAGCACGTCGGCACTATCAGTAGAGCTTGCTGAAGCCCAACGCGGTCCGTGAGGTACGCCACAACTGCACACATACAAACAGCCGTTTATCCACTGCCAGTTAATTTGCATTTGTGTGCAAGACACCAGTTGCAGGGGTTCAGACTCCTGCTAAGTTCTAACAGACAGCCAGGCTTTTAGCCAACCAAATAACAGCTTCATAGCAAAATGCGAAACAAAGACATAGTGATCTGTCGTACTTAGCAAACAACAGCAGCCTGCATAGAAATTGCTTAGTAATTTGATCAACTAGCCCGCCCTTGCATAGTATAGGGACTAACTGACAAGGCTTACTTAAAGGTCCGCTGGCACCAATCAGATTGCGGATGCATAGGTGGACTGCTGATCCTGTGGAGCCCAAATCCTTTGGAGAAATGTCCCGCACCATGACAGCAGCAGGCGCTCTCCACATTTCGCTCAGTGCAAATCCTACAGCCAGAGCTGCAAGAGAAGTTGTGTACTCTGGTGCAAGGAGGTTAACAACCAACACTGGAGCAGCAAGCATATTTGCACCTGGACACAACACGGCTGCTTTAGTTCTGCTTAACTTAGCCATCGCTCTTGCCTTGTGGAGAGGCTATTGGGCCTGTTACCTCCAATAGCTTTTGATAGGGAACATGATTGGAAATCAACAGGAAAATTTGTAAGAAGCCACGAGCCAATGCTTATTACACAACCGCATTTTCCAGTCGTCGTTTCCCATGTTGTCACAATAAATACACATGCACAGACTCTCGACGGGAGGCCTGGACAATTACAGGTCATCCATGCTGCTGTTGCGCTCATCCATGTCAACAAGTTACCTGCCGTGATCCAGGCCCGCCCTCCAATGCGAGCTAGCATGTCAGCAGCACGGCCACCACCGACCCCTCCAATGATGCCGCTTATGGGAAGAATTGCTGCTAAGGCAGGGGAAAACACTGAAGGTTCCAGGTCATAAACTTTTGTATAGAAGATTGACTGACACGCAACTAAAGACCAGCTGCCTATGTCATTGACTGCTCCGGATAACGTGACGGCCTGCACGCATAATTTTACAAATCAATTGGCAATCAAGATCTTCTCCGTTACTAAAACATATCTCAATGTTACAGGAAGCGTCCGAGTGTGACAGGAAACCCTTCCCTTGAACCCAATTTGATTGGGTCCTGTTTCCCTCTGGGGGAATTGCGGTGAAATCTACAGGTAATCGTCAAGGAATATTTCAGCCATGAGATCCCTATGTGTCTGCTGCATTGCAGGGATTACCCTAGTCTAAAAATGGTCAAGAATAGAGGTGCCATTTACAACACGATGACCGATGCAAGGACATCCAACCCTGTAACTGCAAATTCAAACTTTGATCACCACTCCCCATCATAAGTCTTAATTTGACACTGTATTCAAACAGGCAGCTTCTACCCTGCAAATGTATCTTCAATGGAATCCCTCCAAGGTTCAGCAGCTGCATGTCACCTGAAATGCTCTAGAAGTCACGAGGGACTGCACTCCTTGGAAAAACCCCATCTTTTTCTCTGGCTTAGTAGGTGCTGGAGGAGATTTGCGCATGGCAGGGATGTTGGCAGAAAACTTATCGCTGCGAGACCGTGCAAGTTTGCGCGTGGCATCCCGAAAGAACTTGGAAGAGTCAAGTGGTTCTCCAATGAAACTCTTGCCAGGATTTCGTGGTTCGTCCAGGGTGAGCAAGCAAAGTCCAGCTATAAAAAAACCTGGTATGCCGAGCCAGAAAAGTAGTTGCCTCCATGAAGACTCAGGAACATTCGCATAAGCCACCTGAGCTCACCATCACGCCCCGTTCAATTAAAGTAGCACCATCATGGGCAAGTCAGTTGTCACAGCAAACTGATAAAATATTAACCACTGAAAACCAGTCAATTCCGCACTAAGCTGTTTCACAGCTCTGTCATCACACCTTCACATAGTCAGACAAATGTGATTTAACGAACAAAGCGGCTCACCAATGATGGGAACTGTTCGCCGATTGATAGTACGCACCATCAATGCCTATCTGGTGTGCAAAAACATATCTACAAGTACTCACTATTTAACAAAACGGAGTAATCTGCAACTCTTACCAGCGCCCCATCTTACTGAGGAGGGTTCGGGCTTACGCTGAAGTCGTAATTAAATTTAGGGACGACAAAGGCATTGTTGCCCTCTATATATAGCAAGCTCGATACCGACAAGTCCAGCCTGTCCAGTGGAACCTGTGCAAAATTCCCATACCCATAACGCAATCTTTACCACATGACTTCCACCATAACCTTTATAGAGCATGCCAGACCAGCAATCGGACGGTCAGTCTTCCACCATCCTGGCTAATCTCGCAGGCAAACAGGGATGCCTTTGAAGCTTCAACTGGAAATCCAGATATCTTATTTTCTGGACCACACTTACAAAAAACTCAGAGCAGTAAACTGCAAGCCACCAGGTTCTTAAACTCTTCTCTTTGTAGGATGATGCTGGTGGCCTGAGCATTCATGAGATGTGGTGACGTACTGGACAACAATGTTTTTGCACTTCTTTACGAATGTTGCCTGATAAAATGACCTATGAAAGAAAGGAAAGGCGGACCGAATCACATCAACCTTCACCAATCATTACTCTGAGGTGCTACCAAGTAGTTAAGCAGCAGATAAGCACATGGCTCGGATCAACGAATGGGCTAGAAAAGTGATATCTTACCGTGATGGCACCAATAGTGTCCGTCACTGCATTGGCCACACCCAGTTTGCTGGCAATAACAACAGCACCAAAAGATAAAGCTCTGCCAATGTATATAGCACTGTTGTATAGAGCCATTGCAGTGTTTCTTTCCCTAGGGAATAGCTCTGGTATAAGCGAAAAGCATATGGGATTCTGGGTGGCTTGCGCCCCGGCAAAAACCATTCGCTCGATCAGTAGCTCATAGAAACTCTCTGCCTGCAGAAGCATCAAAACACAGATGAGACAGCCAGAACCATCCAAAAACTTTTCAGTCTGGGAGCAGGATCATCGAGTCTAACCATGCCTGTCAGAAGCATACGCAGGAGATGTTAATATCAGTTGAGAACAATAAGCAGAAACGGCCTGTGTTCATCCCCGGACATTTTGGAAGTTTCACAAATTCCATAAAAATTCCAAAACCTCATTAATGACTGCTGTACTTCAGTCAACAAAGCTTTTAGACATTATCTCAACGATTACAAAGCCATGATAGGCGTACTTTTGATGCAAGAATTGTTAACCCACTCCAGAGGACCAGTCCAGCAGCCAACAGCCGTGGCCGGTCAACGCGGTCCGCCAAATACCCAATTGGTGTCAGGCATACAGCATAGAGCAACTGCAGTCACCCAGCTTCTGAAAGTTAATGGCTGTCCAGAATGCAAACAGACTTTCAAGAGACAGCAACTTCCATACGCTAAAATACACCAGGAGGAGAATCCCCCATCACAGATCAAGCTGGCCAGTCAGTAAGTTGGTATTGCGACAATACATTCACGTCAATACCAATTTCAAGGGCTACAAAAGGCAAACCAAGGCGAAGTTCACCCACAGAACACTTATACACCACAAGCTCGTGACCTGCCAAGCTATCCGTAGAATAACGCTTGATGATGACCTTCTGCCGGTTGCATAATATCCTGAAAAATCCAACGAAACTGCAAGTAGCAATCGCCCTATCTACCTGGCCTGCTGAATTAGAATCAAAGCCAAAGCCCAATACGGCAAAGGCGTGGCACACCACAGTCAAAACCAAACAGTGCCATGCATACCGTGTAAAACACAGTTAGCAGCGCTCCCTCCTTGTCTGTCATTGCCAACTCAGGGCTGATGATTGGTAGTAGAGCAGGCACAGCGTACCTGAATGCACCTGCTATATTGTCAGCATGTGATGGTTAAAAACATGGACCCTTCACTGAATACAAATCAGGGTAGCCTTCAACTGAATGACAATCTTTCAGGATTAAGTTGTAATGCGCCACAGCCCCAACTTCCAGCAAGCTTACATGGCACCTCTTAATGTTCAGGGAAACGCCATTTACGTGCAAGACACATCATGGCCCTTTTTGCACATTGGTTGGGTGCAATTTTGCTTCAAGTACCAATGCAGGTACAGTATTCGACAAAATACAGACAAACTACTTCATTTCAAGCAATGCAGGCCAATGTGGAGATCCCAGCCAGAAAAAACAAAACATTCCAGACAACAGGACCAGCCCTTTAGAAAAGAACACAAAGAAGAATCAAACTGTGCTTCATGCGGCTTTACCCTGTTGTTGAATGGTGCAGATAGGAAGCTCCCAGAACAATTAGGCCCCAAATTGTTCCCAAATCAACTGGCTCTCTAACTTCTGACTTGGCTGGAAAAGGTTCAAGAGGCTGTGGTGCAGCGCCCTGCAACATCACAGTTGATTAATGGCATGAGTGGAGACTTCCCATCAACCACCACCTCCCCGTTTCCCAAGTCTAATGCCCCCAATGAGCCCTTCTCGCGCGAATTTAGCAAATGAGACAGTTGACCAATATTTTGGCTAGTGGCAGGTAAATGTTGTATTGCACAAAGGAATCCAATAATTAGCAGTAGAATTCAATAATGACCAGTAGAATAGCCTTAGACACCATGATGAGTTTTTGACTCCGTCCACAAAGGTTGACTACAAATTATTTAATCACCAGACATCAACAAAAGCACTTCATAAACCTCACTCTGATATAATTTGACCTGGGAAAGCACTGCCACACGGCAAATCGTACCCTCCTGATCATGGCAAGCTATTCCAAAGTAACTTTGCAATGCAATTTTACACGAAATGGAATGTGAGGCATAAGACAATCTCAATTGCACTTTAGAAAGGAATAACACAATACCTCTACAATCTATAAGAATGCAAAACCAAGCTATTGTCATTAACATGACGCGCTAGCTACTACCCAGATTGTCAAGCATGGGGACAGACGCACCTTAAAATCCAAAGGAACGTACGATCCCTTGCGCCTCCAAAACTTCAAGCGTTCCACCAAAACTCCAAAGTTAAAGACAGGAAGTGAAAGCCTAGGGAATCTTATTCCAACATCGCCCATATCCTTCATGGTCTTTAAGTCGGCTTTTTGTTTTTGCGTATTGGTGTCCATACTGCCAACTTCATCATTCTTTTCTGAAGTGGGTACATCTGCTGAAAGCAGTGCACCTGGATCAATCAGTCCAGAAGGAGAAGAGGTGAGACTTTCATTGATGGTCTCAACACTTCCGACTGCATCAAACTCTGTTGGCTGACTGTCATTGCAAGCATTTGAAGAATCATTGGCTTCGGCATGCTCAGCAGCTTGATTTGGGTTGCTAACATCATTTGCGAGCTGAGCATCATCTTGGACGGGAGGAGGAGACAGTCCTGGCCCATTCTTTTCAGGTCCACTTCCCTGTGCCTGGACAGTTACACTTGTATCCTCCACCTTGGAACTGGGATCCTGTTCCTTCTGAAGGGGTCGTGGAGGCACATCAGAGTCAGCAGGTATGGCGTTTCTAGCGGTCAGGTACAATGCTTCTTTTTGGCAAGGCCTTCTGCTAAGAAATGTAGACCTGGCTCCTATGGAGAAGGCCTCTTTATCAAAACCACCAGCCCGCAGGGTCCCCTGAAACAAGCCTTACAATAATTATTAAAGAAAATAAGACTTTAGCAGCTAGATGTTTGTTGCAAGGAAACTCACAGGGCATACCAGCCCAAGGGGACGGCAGTATGCCATGCGAACGGGTGGTTCCAAAGTTTAATGAGCTTGAGGGAAGTCATTGGCCCTATTGAAGTGGATCATGGCTTTCAATACTATTGACAGGCCACCACATCTCCACGGCGCCCGCGCGGCGTCCTACCTAACGCTTGGGACGGCGCTCCATGGTTCATTCCTCGGCCATTGATCCACTCCCTCTCTAAGTACCGTCAATGATGTATGAACCAAAATTGATTGTAGCTTGCAGAAATACTCCTTAGTTAAGTCCTACTCGAAGCATGGCGCCGGCACCTAGCTACTTCTAATCTCAGGTGTCAGTACAGTTCGCTGTCCTAGGACACCCATGCAAGCAGTCTCTCTGGGGTCGGCTTTACGGGTATTTGAGGGGATCCCCATCGAATCCCCCAAAGTTTGGCCCAAACTCCCCAAACACCCCAAACCCTCCCCTCGGGCAGGAGTGATGGATTGATTATCCGTCCCAACGTCACACAATATGCAAAGACAAAGTGGTTATTCATGTGAGCGCGAAGTACAGGCATATCACTCATTCGAACAACTTAACCAGAAACTGGGACTGCTGACCGCAAACTGGGAAGGTGGGGCGGAATTCAAGTCAAGCCCCTAACTCATGCAACAACCAAGGCCATTAAACCGAATCTCTAGGACGAAAAGTTCTTGGCCTCGGGGATGACGTGGACAAGGGCAAAACCCCCAAGGGTAGAGAAGACCACACGACACTTTGCAGGCGTAGTAATTGTGATGTGCCAGAATCATCATATATGTCATCATATATATATGTTTAAAATCACTCTTGCCGAGCAGACACCACGGTGTGAGCTCTTAAGATTCGTTTCAATATGGAGCACTGCAGTGACTCAGCGGTTAGGAGAAGGTTGGGCCAAACTTAAACATGTAAGACGTAGAGGCACATCTCTCTGGCGCTCTATTCCCAGTTTTGCAGCAGTGTACTGTCGAGCCTTAGGTACTGGTGCTCTGGAAACGATAGTTGCATGGAGTGGGAGCACATCCAAAATTTGATCAAAATGGCTGACATTGGAACTCACGGGCGTTTTCTGCTGCATCGAGTGTTTCGGAGGCACCCTGTAACGCTTGACGTGGGCTCAGTACAGTATTCTGAATATATATAAATAGAGTGGGTAGGCTTCGCCAAGGGGTACGTTCCTTGGCCCGCAGAAGTGTGTATCACCACTGCTCCGAGGTTTGAGGATACCCCTCGAACCTCCCACGGTTGGTCCTTCCCAGCCGGGGTCCCAGAGGCTGGCCCTCGATCGTTCCCATCGACCGTCCGCTGGTGACTAGGACCGGGGACCGGCGCTGTACACCGATCGGTCCAAGACCTTGGCGCTACAGCTCCTCCCCACCAAGAGGGTTGCCACTCCGGGCAACCTACCAGGCCTGCACGTCCACAAGGGGAGACTCTATCCAACGGTCGAACCGTTGATCAAGGCAATCCCATGCCCCCAACACACATGGCTCTGATTAACCATCTCACCATGTGCCTGAGCGTGAGCGACTTTCCATTGCACGCTAACATTACCCAAGTACCGTTATTCTTCAACATTCACACCGTGGATCTTTTTCAGATCTGGGTTTTCAGGAGTTACATAACATAAGACGTAACCGGTCATGCTGCAAGATCAGATGCTTGGCAATTAAACAACATGTGGTGTGCACACATGTGTAATACATTGGTTTTCCCACAAGCATGTAAGTTATCCCCAGGGCGTCCCCCGACGATCGCAAACACCATGCACCAATAGAGTGAGGGAATGGCCCCACATGCCCAACAACTATCCTCTCGGTCCCGCCGGTTTGAACACTGACGCGGGCACCGATTATGTGAGCCTATTGGATTTAATAAGTTGGTCCTCTTGACAGCGAGTTCAGTTGCCACTGCTGCCCCGGGGTTGACCCCGCTGGCTAACTCACTAGGTTGGGCGTCCAGTCTTGCGCCCGCGCCAAGCTCTGTCGACCGAGCCCCTGACCGGCTCCAGTATTCACTGACCAATTTTTCACAGTTCTCAAGGATAGCCACAGCTGGCTCCCAGCTGTTGTGTTCCTGTGTGCACCCCTTCCACTTGATCAGGAACTCCATGTGACTTCTTACGAGACTTTGCGATAACACCTTCTCCACATGGTACTCAAGTTCGCCGTTCATGATCTCAGGCAACGGCGGGGGCTGCACACGCCCACCATCTTTGTATAACCTGAGCAATGAGACATGGAAAACACTAGGTGCCATTTAAGATTATCAGGTAAGTCCAACCTGTAGGCCACTTTGTTGATCTTCTCAACAATAGTGAATGGCCCCATCCACTTAGGCAAGAGCTTCTTTCCCAACGTTCTTCGGTTGGGCGAACTTTGTTGCTAGCAACACGCGGTCCCCTACCCCGAACGAAACAGAAACTCTGTGTTTATCCACGTAGGCCTTTTGCCTACTGACGGCTGCTTGCAGGCATTGCTTTGCCCTCTTCCACAGCTCTTGGAAACGTTCTTCAAATCCCTGCGCTTCCGGCACCGTAGAAGGGAATTCTGGGTGCCCCGGCACCCTTGGATGGCGCCCGTAATTTAGGAAGAAGGGAGTGTTCTGTATTGACTCTTGAAATGTGTTGTTCACGGCAAATTCCACTGATGTGAGATGATCATCCCAATCAAGCCCATCCGGGGCAACGTAATGCCGCAACACATCCTCCATCACCCGGTTAGCCCTTTCGGTTTGACCTTCGGTCTGCAGGTGGAAAGCTGAAGAAAAGCTTTGTTTGATCCCCAAGAGTTTGCATAGTGCTCTGAAGAACTTTCCTGTGAACCTCGGATCTCTATCCGTAACAATCTCCTTAGGCATGCCAGCCACACTAAACACATTGTCAAAGAACAAGCGCGCCGCTTCCTCGGCCGACACTTTGACCGTTGCAGGGATGAACTTTACCATCTTGGAGAAACGATCCACCACAACCAACACAGCATTATGTCCCCTTCCTTCTCTAAAGAAGCGATGCCATTGGATCAAGGCGGGACCCGTAAGAGTCTTACGGGTCTTACTAAGACTCGCCGCGACCCTCCTTACTGTACCGAGACCCACGGCGCACGAGCAACCACTCGCCGATACCAAAGATGTAACGCTTAACGTGGGCTCAATACAGTATTCTGAATATATATAAATAGAGTGGGTAGGCTTCGCCAAGGGGTACGTTCCTTGGCCCGCAGAAGTGTGTATCACCACTGCTCCGAGGTTCGAGGATACCCCTCGAACCTCCCACGGTTGGTCCTTCCCAGCCGGGGTCCCAGTGAAATTTTTAAGGAATCTTGGAGTTATGCCACTTGGCATAATTTGGCTCAGTAATTCATTTTTCGTCTGCCACAGGGTGGCAGACACGGCAGGAATAATTTAATTTCCCCCCCGGAACGGTGGCAGAATTAGCATCAAATCAAAAGTTTCGCCAACTTACCACAGAACTCGCCGCTTTTGTACCTCTGCTGGAGTTTGATCACGAAACTCGCCTCTTTTGTAGCAGACCCCTACCTCTGCTCGAGTTTGATCACGAAACTCGCCTCTTTTGTAGCAGACCCCTACCTCTGCTGGAGTTT
>KV908374.1:400106-412606 GCA_002005505.1 Botryococcus braunii
AACACAATGACCACCAACAACCCTATATACAGGCAGCATGTGGTTTCAACGAAGTCTCTAGTATGCAGCCGTGATCTTGGACGCCATTATGCCATGGCCGATCGCGCGAATGGTTGGGCAGTTTCTTCAAAATAAAGGAAACTCAACTATTCTAATTTGCACCACTTACACAATATTGAATGGGACAATGGCTGATCTACATCTCACCGGATCCGGGACCTTCCCGCCGGAGTCCCACCCAGGACCGTCCGGACTGGCCGGAGTCCCTCCAGGCTTGGGGGCCCACAGAGGGACCAGCCTCAGCTCCCCAGAGGGCTTCCTCGCACGAACCTGGCATCCGGTGGTCAGGGGTCGAAGTGCCCAGGACCACACCAACTGCCCTCATAAGCGGAATCAGCCTGCATGCAGCGTCTGATCAGCTCCCCCACTTTGAATGATGCTATCTTCTCTTTTGCAGAAACGGCTGAAAAAGAAGAGGCAGAAGGTGCAAAGTCAGTTCTCTTTAACGGCGTAGGAACAAACCCTTTTCCTTTAAACATAAAGCGCATTATCACCTCATCCAGTGTACAGTGATGTAGCTATAAAGCCGCACGCTGCCAGTACAGACAAACAGCTGAAAAGGACTCAATGCAGGTATGCATTCCCCTCAACAGCAGGTGTGTGTTCCTCTCCGCATCCTTCTGTTATGACTTTGGAAAGAACTGCATGTGAGCACTGCCAGCTGAGCAGTGCTCACTGCACCACGGAGGCGCACCCCGCCCCGCACCCACACACACACCACACACACACACACACACACACACTCTCTCTCTCTCTCTCTCTCTCTCTCTCTCTCTCTCTCTCTCTCTCTCTTCTCTTCTCTCTCTCTCTCTCTCTCTCTCTCTCTTTTTTTTTTTTTTTTTTTTTTTTTTTTTTTTTTTTTTTTTTTTTTTTTTTTTTTTTTTTTTTTTTTTTTTTTTTTTTTTTTTTTTTTTTTTTTTTTTTTTTTTTTTTTTTTTTTTTTTCTCTCTCTTCTCTCTCTCTCTCTCTCTCTCTCTCTCTCTCTCCTCTCTCTCTCTCTCTCTCTCTCTCTCTCTCTCTCTCTCTCTTCCTCTCTCTCCTCTCCCCCCCCCCTCTATGTGCCCCCACTCTCTCTCAAACCCCCCCCCCACACACACACACACACAAGCACACTCACTCACATACATGCACACACGTACAACCACACGTGCATGATAAATCCAGGTCCAAAATCCACTGTATTCTTATCTTGGCCAGCCCGTAGGACATGGCGGGGCTGCTCCATGACCCCGCTTTATCAGGGAGCAAAGGCCTTCTCCATCTTTTCACCAGCTCTGAAAAGACCAAGCTCCTCATACCTTATTCCTCCGCCTATTCTCCATGACAACAAGGTGCTGGGTTCATCGAGTACAGCTGACTCCGCTGTGCGCATTTTGGGAATTCCGAAATACGAAGAGTCATGTGGTAATAAAAGTCCTGGTGCGTCCTCCGTGCAAGTCCTCCGTTTGAATGTGCCACTATCGACATTGACTGCTGTACAGATGGCTTCGTGTACCCATATGGCCACCGCAGATGTGCCTACACGAAACTACTCTGCTACCAACGACACAGGGCCTGCAAACTCGTGCTAAGGGATTCCACGGTAGAAAGCACAAAGCTTGGACTCAGGATCATTCGACCTGTTTGCCTATGTTCAGCATCGGCTGGACAGCCTTCCTGTTTGAGGGTGACAGGCACAACCGGTCCTATCCGAGGGGGGTTTGGTGCCTTGTCACTATATCTATCAGTCCATGAGGCCCAGGAGCAAGCGCTTCGACATAAGTGTTATGGTCCAGATCGTTGAACTGATTTATCTATTGAACTAGATTCAGCTGGTGCCACGGCTAGAGTGCCTTTGAAGGTGCAAATTGCTTTTCTCTTTAAATTAGGCAGGTCACCCACGGCCCATGGGCCACGGGGCTGTCGCCCCTGCGAGGTTCCCGGGGTACCACCATTTCACCAGATCGGTGTCTCGGCCATTCCCGCGCCAAAGCATTTAATCTATTGTACGATCTGCGTTGGGCACTGCCTTGTGCCGTCAACGTGCTATAACCGTTGGACTGCTGACTGCTGCGTTTTGTAGTAGCTGGGTAGCGAATGATATAGGTTGAGATTGAAAGCCTAAGCTTGTTATAGCCTGAGGACTGTATCTTGATCTTGGGCTGGATGTAATCTGCCGAGAGGGTTGACAATCCAATGGTCTCGATCAGTAACCTGGGTTTTGGATCCACATATTGTATTACTTCTGTAAGTCAACTTCGATGTGTAGACGTGGGCTATGCACCCCGACCCTGTTATAGGGTTGGTCAGGGCAGTGTTGTTTGCGCATATAAAGGCAACAGAATCTACGCATCAAATACCCATATAGACGTCTTACAAGACGTCACACGAATACATGATATCCCAGATGCCAGGAGGGTACGCGTTTAAGAGTAGCCCCAATCGTCTTGGACGGCTGCCTGAGTTTGGATCTAATTGAACACCTACTTTCATCGCAGGGAAAGAACATCGTCAAAGAGACCATTACTCTAACCGCTCCTGAATTTGTCGTCGACGTAGAGAATCCCATTCCAAAGCCTCCTTTGAGGCCATGGAGTCAGGCGGAGAGGGAGAGGGCAACTGTAGAATGGGACCACGCCGCAGACCGAAAGGTGAGAATTTAGCTGACACGCACAATGCCACAGCAGCATCAGAGTCTCATTACTGAACGGGGGTTTGGGTTTCAGCCTTTCACCAGTTTGGTTGTTGGAGCCAGCATTATCATGTTTCTCTTTGCATTTTGGTAAGTACCCATCGTTTTTTAAAGAGGAAACCCCTCCTGGCACTGATATCAGCTCTCTGCAACTGGTGCCATCAGAGAATTGGAAGAGCATCCCTATCCTTGCATTAACATGGGAACGTGCTTACCATCAGGCGCCTGTTCCGCGATCCTTTTGCAGCAGTCCGCAGCAAACACGCAGACATGCTCCAAAACTACTCTTCCTGTCAGGTGTGGCTCACCTGAAGGCCAAGATGATCAGGAGGCTAGTATGCAAGGCTAAGCAGGCAGACGGTCATGTATGGCACAATTGTGAGTGCTGGTAATGCATACTAACATGAATGCAGTGTGAGCACCATACATTCACGTGTACCATTACGTCATCTTCTCTGAACATGGCACTTGTCTTCAGTTGTCAGGATCTGAAAACCACTCACCTGTCTCCCCTCGGAGTCCACCAACTGGAGGATTATTCGGTTACTGTAGAAGCGTGCTCGTTCTGAACCTAAATGTAGCATGTCTCTTGTGAACCCAAATGTATCATGTCTGGTTGGGAGATGACAGTATAAGTGATCGTACCCCGCATCTTTAAGCCAGGTGCGCACTGCCCAGCATCTTCAATTCGGTGGGTATGGAAGAAGCCGGTTTAAGGGTTATGATACTGTGTGTACCTGTAGGTTCAGGCAGTACACCAGACCTACAGATCCCCACATAGATCACGGTTGGTCTCAATCGAGCAGGCCCTTGGAGAGAGGTGCGTATTCCCACCACAGATGAGTTCAAACCAGGAAGCTAGGCAAAAGCTTAGCACACCTGGGAAAGCCTGGCGTGTCCCGAAGCTAGGATGGCCCCTTGAGCTCATGCGAGGCACATCAAGATTACGCAGACATGTATTTTTTTTGTTGAGTTCTGTCATTGGAGCTCGTCCCACGCTTCTCGTTTGCACGTTGCAACTTCAGTCATTTACCCCCGCATGCCTTCCTCCATTGTCACTCTCCTGCTGTCACTATCTCCATCATGAGTCCCCCCCCCCTGCTGTGTGTATGTGGTGAGGGTTTGATTGTTGTGTGCATGCGTGCACATGTGTTTTTGTCTGTCTAACTCTCTCTCTCTCTCTCTCTCTCTCTCTCTCTCTCTCTCTCTCCCTCTCTCTCTCTCTCTCTCTCTCTCTCTCTCTCTCTCTCTCTGTGTGTGTGTGTGTGTGTGTGTGTGTGTGTGTGTGTGTGTGTGTGTGTGTGTGTGTGTGTGTATGTTTGAGAGAGGGGGGTTTGAAGGGGGAGGGAATGGGCCGGGGGGGGGGGCGGAGGAAGGGGGTTGATAGGGAGCACGCAGGCACATGAGAGAGCCCTGGGGGAGGGGGGGGGTGAAAAGTGTGTGTGTGTGTGTGTGAGAGAGAGAGAGAGAGAGAGAGAGAGAGAGAGAGAGAGAGAGAGAGAGAGGAGAGAGAGAGAGAGAGAGAGAGAGAGAGAGAGAGAGAGAGAGAGAGAGAGAGAGAGAGAGAGAGAAAGAGAGGCGGGGGAGGAGAGAGGGGGGCAGAGCAAAAGAGAAAGTTCAAACACCAGCTGTATCACACCAGAGGACGACGAGAAAGGTGAGCTGCAGAAGACTATCTTTGATGCTTGCATTCTGCTTGGCATATAAAACCTGTGTTGAATCCTCCCACCAAACTGTGTGAATGGGTGGTGGGGATTAGGCACCAGCTTAGGGGGCCTGCTGCGGCCGACCTTGCGCGGATGAAAGGAGCGGCGGCCCTGGAGGGTGTGGACCTGGTGCTGGTTCGCGGCTTCTTCCCAGTGCCTGCTGGGCCCCTGACATCTCAGCATCAGCCGCAGCAGGCCAGCCACTACACAGGCATCTGCCCATTTTTATTAACCAACTGTGTTATTTATTCTGGTGTGTTGTGTTGTTGTGTTGTGTTGTGTTGGTTGTGTTGTGTTGTGTTGTGTTGTATATTTTGTGTCAATAATTTTTTTTTGGGGAGAGGTTCCAAAGGGAAAAGCTCCGTAGGTATCGGTTTTTTTCGGGGAAAGGTTTCAACACTCTGCCAGGAGTATTCTCTTGCTGCTGCACAGATGCCAGAACAGGGCCCTTCCAAACTGCTTCTTAAATGTGGGTGTCCTAAGACTGAAGCCTCCAGCACTGAGTTCTGCACAAGTGCTACTGCATCGCACACTCAAGGCTCACATGGTTGTTGTTGGCCTGACGCGGGCTCTCAGTAGCTGTCGGACACTACGTCCTTATAATCAACAGTAGTAAATTAATAATATTACTAATGAAGACCGTTTCTTTATTTCTCTGTTGAAGGTTGCGTGGGTTAAATTTAACCAAAACATTATACGGATTAGAGGTACTTGTCTTCCTGTCTGAAGATGCAAGCAGTGAAGGAACAAGAAATTCAAGAGTCCATGAGTATGTACCTTCCTCTCATGTGATAAATTCTCTAACCATAGTGACACAAATGGATTTCACGGAACTCTTTCTTGCTGCACCAGAGCAACTGAGATTGGCCTACTGAAACACAGGCACGGGCTCAAGGTTCGAGTGGATAATGTGGCGGCTGTGCTTCTTTGCAGGGTATGCTGTGGATGTGATGGAGAAACGAGCAATGGCTGGATCCAAAAAGGCCCAAAAAACGGTATGCTTGACAGATATCGATCCCACCTTTTCTCAACTCTTTGCTAATCCATCCATCTAGCCCGTTCCGACTCACACCCGTGAGCGGAGAAGCCCCTTCCCAAAAATGACGCACGGATAGGGTTGAGCTAGCCTGGTTTCCTGGACATGTGCTAGAGGACATGCCACTTAGGGGCGCCTGTGATCCTGCATAGGACACCATGGACCCCGGATAGGCACCATTGGTGGTGTATGGGCACCATTGATGCTGTACGGGCATCGTCTTTTACATACTTTGATCAATGAGACTTTAGATAAATGAGACTTTACATCAATGAGAGTGTGTAAAAATCTAGAAGTGTCCAGAAGTGTTGCTGATATCTACAAGTTCAGGCTGGTCGTCCTTGGTTGGCAGCCACTCCTGCCAGGGGACTACAGTTTATCACCGTTGATTGAGGTGCATGCCTGCCCTTTCAACCTTCTTCAGTTGAGATCTGTGACACGCCAGATCAGAATATATGAGACTCTTAAACACAACCAGAAGCTCAAGGTAAACAGGCAGATTTGTCCACACGACTCATCCAGGTCATGCGATTGGCCTGAGTTTCCATTCACTTGCCACACCTTCCCCAACGTACATGCTCGCACGCGCGCGCAACACACACGCACGCGTGACACACACACACACACACACACACACACACACACACACACACACACCACACACACACACACACACACACACATACACACACACACGCACACATACACACACACTCACACACTCACACACACACAGAGAGACAGACACACACACACACACACACCGAGAGAGAGAGAGGGAGAGAGAGAGAGAGAGAGAGAGAGAGAGAGAGAGAGGAGAGAGAGAGAGAGAGAGAGAGAGAGAGAGAGAGAGAGAGAGAGAGAGAGAGATATAGACAGATAGATAGACAGACGGACAGACACACACACACACACACACACACACACAGACAGACACACACACACACACACACACACACACACACCACAACACACACACACACACACACACAGAGAGAGAGAGAGAGAGAGAGAGAGAGAGAGAGAGAGAGAGAGAGGAGAGAGAGAGAGAGAGAGAGAGAGAGAGAGAGAGAGAGAGATGTAATATGGTGAAGGACCCATGTTGTGTGGGTGTTACAGGCGGATGGATGGCTTAAGCAGAACGCCAAGCTATTCAACTTCCAATACATCGAGTCCAAAGGAGATGGTTGCTCTGCATGCAAAGGGACTCACATGAATTACGTCGGCGACCCAGAAAGTCGCAGCCTCTTCATCAGAAATGCATGACAAATGCATGCTATGTGTCCATATATGTTAGTGGCCTAGCAGTTTTGTTGGAGCAGACCCCCCCACCATGGTAGAAGGGACATTCACGTTGTATTATGCACTGCCCGGAGTTGCGCATTAATTAGATCCAGACAGTTCAGGAAGAGAAGAGGCAGCTGGAAATATGTTGACAAATAGGCAGGGGGGCTTTCTACGCACGTATGATGTACATGCTCCGTCTGCAGGATATGTATGATGCTGGCCTGTGTGCAGGAGCACGGGCGTTGATTGTTTTGCAAAGGTCTGTTTTGTCCTCCCACAGTGATCCTTCCGCTGCACTGGTGTAGAGTGACACGATTTAAAAATTGGCCCAGGAAGGTATTCATGCAAACACAAGAAAGACAGCTTGCCAGTCCCTGAGATCTGACTACTGGAAGTCGCCATTCTCTCTTACGGAAGTGTGTCGGCTGCGTCAGCTGACGTACAGCCCTGTCCCGCTGCCTTTACAGCGCTCTTGGAGTCAGGATGAATGCGTTGGAGTTTCCTTTTCTTTTTTGCTTTCCCCCCCCCCCCCGCCCCCCCAAAATAGTGGGGTCTTGTTTGGTGTGGTCACAGCACAGGAGTGTAACTGCCAGCATCCGTGGAATTAAGATCGCAGGTGTGCTTCGACAGCCCTATCCATTTTTCTCTTTGTATATTCATGTACTTGTAACATCCAGCACGGCCGGGGCCCGTCTAGGGAACAACAGCACAGTCTGTTTCAGAATGGCTTGTCATTACTGATGATATTGACCCGCTCCGCCCTGTCTGTTAGGTTGCTGGGGCCGGGATGGACTGACCCGAGCTCCAGAAGGGAGTAAATTTACTCCATGGTTGGTGAGGTGTCTTACTTTCATCTCTGTTCTTAGACACAATTCTCGTCGTAGCTACATCGTGACTCTATAGACGCCATTTCTATTCTAATAGGTTTAATTATCAGAGATGACGTCAATGTTATCAGAATGGAAATCAGGGATTCCTCCCGAGGGTCCACAGTTATGCGATAGGGGCTTCTCACTATCTGGAGAAAGGTGTGGTTGCCGTGTACATGAAATATGGTCAGCGCTCCGTGGAGAAATTGTGGGTTGCCACGTGGACGGAGGGTCCACAGGCGTGCAATATGGTCCGCACTGTCTGGGACAAATTTAAGGTTGCCACGTGGAAGAGAGTACACAGTCATGCAAGAGGGTCTGCACCACATGGAGATATTTGGGGTTGCCACGTCCTTAGGCATGCGCTAGGGTCCGCACTCTCTGGACAAAGTTGAGATTCCTCATGGATTTTTGCAAGAGGGTCGAAAGTCATGCGTTAGGATCCGCACTCTCTGGGCAAAGTTGGGGTTGCCACGTGGACAGAGGGTCAACAGGCATGCGATAAGGTCCGCACGCTCTAGACATAGTTGGGGTTGACACGTGGAATTTTGAGAGAGGGTCCAAAGTAATGCAATAGGGTCCGCACTCGATGGGCAAAGTTGGGATTGCCCCGTTGACTGCCTGGGCATAAGCTACGATATGGATAATCATCCACATCATTGAAGTCACCTTGTTGACATGGTCAGCAGTACATCGGTCGCTATTCGCACTTTGTGGGTCAGTGTGGCAACGGCCTACTGCAGAAAAGAGCTCTTCGTGAGTGTAGTTCTAGAGAACTGCCATTGCAACGAGATGCGGCATCATGTGCAGCTTTTCATCCTTTCCTGCCTACGCTGAAAGGTAAGACCCATCGCTGCAGGTTCGACAATGTGCTGCGTTGCCTCCTTGGTCAGGCTGCCTTGGCCGGTGTTGCTAAGTTTTGTGTCGCAAAACATGCCCCATGATAAACGTGTCTACTGCTCAGTAAGGACCGCTGTAGAACACTGTCACACGCCCAACGCAAAGTGTTGCTTAAAGTGCTAGCTTGATTCCCCGAAAGTGTTGGCTCAAGTGCTGGCTGTCAACGTTTTGCCCTCAACTCCGTTGCAGTAGTTCCCCTCAACTCCGTTGCAGTACGCTGGGCAGAAGTAGAGGGATTGGTAATGCAGCTCTTACAAGCTGTGGCCCATCCAAACTCTTCAAAAAATATTACGTGAGAGGACTCCATTTTCCTTCTTGCTGTATCTTGACTCTTCCCTCAGTCTGGTGACCCCTTCTCTTTATCTGTCGCTAAGAAGAAAGGGAACCCCCCGCCCTCTTTTTTTTTGGGGGGGGGGGGGGGGGAGGCGGGCCTGGCTCCACACTACCCTTCCTCTCCAAGTTCTACCACACCCGGTTTCTTGCAGTGATCTTCCACATCTGTTTACAACTTCTTGGGGGAGAACCCTGATCATTATGCCTCCGTCACACACATATACACACGTCCCACTCTCTCCATCCCTCCCCCCTACTGCCCCTCCTCTCTCTCTCCACTACTTTGCCCTTTGTCCCTTTTGCCCCTGCTCCCCGCCCCTTTGCGTTTCTCACCTCTGCCCTTCCCCATCCCCCGTCTCAGTGGCATTATGCTCAACTCTCCCAGAGTCCCATTACCGCCTCCAACTTCGGCTAGCCCCACACTCCGTCAGGCAGCAATGGCCGCTTTCTATACTCGGGAGACGGGAGCATGTGCAGTGGCCTTCCCTTGCAGCTTCACTTCCCGAATGACCTCCCCCAGGTCGGAAACGAAGTCGCCTATCACGACAAGCTGCCGCAGGTGGTCTTGCACCTTTGCACGGGCAATTCTGGAGGACTGGCAACTCCGTTGGTACAAGTTCTCCACCACGAGCCCAACCTGCATCACCACAAGCAGCTCTTTCCGTTGGGGGTGGACACCGGCTACATCATTACATGCACAGAAGAAGGTCGCAATTAAGCACAGAGATGGGCGTTCTCTACATGTCAGGTCTGTTCCACCCTCATCCCCCAGGCCTGGGGCGGCCTGGGAAGGAGGTGGGGCGGAGGGAGCCCCCTCATCAGGACGCAGGAAACGCTTAGCTTGGCAGCAACGTAACAATCGTGCACGCGCGTGCGCGCGTGCGTGCACACACACACACACACACACACACACACACACACACACACACACACACACACACACACACACACACACACACACACGCACGCACGCACGCACGCACGCACGCAGGCACGCACTCTCTCTCTCTCTCTCTCTCTCTCTCTCTCTCTCTCTCTCTCTCTCTCTCTCTCTCTCTCTCTCTCTCTCTCTCTCTCTCTCTCTCTCTCTCTCTCTCTCTCTCGCTCTTGAAACGCACGGACACACACACGCGTGCGCAGACACACACACACACATGCGGGCGCGCTCGCAGACACACATACACAAACACACACACACACACCACACACACACACACACACACACACACACACACACACACACACACACACACACACACACACACACACACACACACACCCAGTTCCATGTGAAATTAAGGGTGTGTACATTGGCCGAGACTCTTTGTGAATCTTACAACTTGACGTTGAAGGAACCAGGCACCACCTGTCCAGACTCTAGTGTCTTCTGGCTTGCTGATTGGAGGGCGTAGTCTTTCTTGGCCTCCAACGAGTAGGTTTCCTGCTGCAGCCTCTCCACCTCCTTCTCCAGCTCAGATATCTGGTTGTTCAGGTTCAGGTTTTCATCCGTCGCGGTTTTGACGTAGACTTGCAAGCCTGCCCTGAGCAACACACGTCCTTGGTCCCATTAGGACAGAATCTGAGTAACATTGGACGTGTCATACCATCATTTTCCATACCATCATCTTAACCATCATCCCGCCAACATTTCTCCTTCCAGGCGTGCACAATTGATGTAGAAGAGCGATGGAATTTCCTCATCCCTCCGGGCCCTTCTGCCTCCCTATCTGCCTTTTTAACCCTCCCTTCCTTCGCCCTCCCTGCTTTTTGGAATTGGAACTGGGAGAGAGCACTCACGTTAAACAGGACAGACAAACAATGGAGGGCGGGAAGGAGAGAGGGAGGTGGGGGGGGGGGACGCAAGAGAGAGTGGGCTGCGCGATTTGGTAGGGGGAGGGGGAAAAGGGGGGGGGGCTGTTACAGCCAACGGTAGAGAAAGGGTTTGTGGGGGGGGGAGAGGGGGGGGGAGAGAGAGAGAGAGAGAGAGAGAGAGAGAGAGAGAGAGAGAGAGAGAGAGAGAGAGAGAGAGAGAGAGAGAGTGAGAGAGAGAGAGAGAGAGAGCGTGCGTGTGCATGTGCGTGTGTGTGCGCGCACATGTGTGTGTGTGTATGTGAGTGTGTGTGTGTGTGTGTGTGTGTGTGTGTGTGTGTGTGTGTGGCGCGCGCGCGCGCGCGCACATGTGTGCACGTGCAAAATTGTCTCATTGCCTCTCGGCCCCCCACCCCAGAACTGGCTTTTTGCTTAAATCACCCTTCCTGTCCCCTTCTTTCACCAACTTGCTTTGGATCCTCCCCCCCCCCCCCCATCAGTCTCTTGCAACGTCCTAACAGGTGGACAGCAGTGACTTGCAATTCTCTCTGCCTGTCAAGGGCCTTGTCTCCAAAGCTGGGGTCCCTAATGTTCCTGTCTCTGGATGCAAAAAGGATTGCACTAGTGCACAAGGAGGGAAAGTGCGGCTACCGAGCTTCCTCTGCCTTCCTGGAAGCTTGTTGCAGGCTGGCCTTCAGATCATCATTGGTGGCCTTCAGGGTCTCGTACCGCGCAATTACGTCTTGTACCTCCTGGAAGCTGTCAGCATCTTCTAGAACACCCTCCATGTAGTGCTGGTACCTGGACGATCAGCGAGTCGTCCAATTTCTGTAAATACTCTCTTGGCCAGGTGATACATGGGGCATCCTTCCCAGCAGCTCCTTCCGGCTCACCCAATCTAGTTCGAGCCGCTTTTAACCCGGCTGTTTTGGTAATGAGGACTTCGTTGGCCCCTCGGCCTTTGAGCCGCCCCGCAATTTGCCTCACTCCCAGAGTACACACGCTGTATGGGAGAGAAAGGGAATGGCAGCGGCGACAGCCGAGAATGTCTCTGGGCATATCATCAATGTAAGACAACCCTGACAGTTCTGATTTTGCACAGCACCCGGATGGGGGATACTTGCATCATGGTAAGCAGCAACGTACTTTATGTTCATTTCAAGAGCTGCACTGACTCGCTCTTTCTCCTGTTTCAGTGTTTCTATTGTAGTGAGCAGCTGCTCATGTTCCTGCTCCTTCTCCAGGCAGATTTTGTGCTCGTCTGCAGCCTTCTTCAAAGCCCGGGTCCTTTTGCTATCATTTTCTTGCAAGAACTTGCTGAACTTTATCAAACTCTCCTGTAGTTCCACATCTTTGTGCCGCAAGCTTTCTTCTCGTCTTTTAAAGAGATCCTCCTGCATGATGGCCCCCAGTTGAATTTTAAAACGTGAGTAAAATGAATTTGTACCACTGATGTGCTCTACAGTTTGAAGAATGTTCTGTACAGCAAGGCCACACAAACGACTTGCCACCTGGCCGCACAAATTGGTCACTCCTACCTTCCTAGCAAATTCCTGCTTCTGTTGCTCGAGTGCTTCCTGGACCTCGAACATTTGCCTTCGTTTCTCGAGCAATCGGGTCGCTGGTGAGACGTGTTCCAAAACCAGCGTGTATGGAACCACCCTGTAAAGCCAGCCAATCCCAATCAAGTTTAAGTCCCAAATAGCCACTAAATCTAAACAAATCACCTGAACATCGTCGCAATACCTTTGTCGCTGTACATGCGAAAGGAAGTGTGCCGAGTCCATCGCCACTGATGGTCAATACCCCTTGAAATCTGTCCCTCTAGC
>KV908374.1:417606-435106 GCA_002005505.1 Botryococcus braunii
CAAATAAAAGCATACTGACAGATTTCACTTTTACCTTTGCATTAAAAGCGGACTCTGTGAACAAAATTAACGAATTGGGGGAACCAACAGGCCCCACCGGGATGAACCCCAACCAACTCTATGGGGGGTCATACCTAGATAAACTAAAGAATATCAAACACACATGGGGTATGATGATATGGGTTAAAATTTGTGAAGAAACCCGCGAAAGCCTCGTAGGCCTGCTGGTGCAAAGGGCGGATCTTGTTCATGGGGATAAGGACGCAGATCCGAGCTATGGCTCATGAAGGCCCCTCCCAGGGCACTGGACCCCGTCGCAGCCACGGGTACTGGACTGTGCTACGTAGCCTTTGTTTTAGAGAGAAAAGTTGACGATATTGTCTATTATATCAGGCTCAGGCACCCGGTGCCTTGACAGTCACGTTTCGACATCATAACGGCCGCTATCAATTGACAGTGAGACGGTGAAAATAAAGAAACCGTGACATCACAGAAAAGAAGAACGGCCAGGACAAAAGGAGGGGAAGAGGAAGAGAGGAGAAGGAGAAGAAAGAGATGGAGATATCTCTTCTTCATTTCTAGAAAAGAGAAGTGTGCAGTGCACGAGCGAGTAGTCAGTGACTGATGGTGAGTGGCCACAGCGCAGTGGCCCGCTGGTGAGAGGTCAGTGGTCATTTCCACAAGCCGCAGAGTATAAATGTCACGGTTGCATAACCCGTGCCCTAATATAGAATTTGGTGGTTTCTCGTGGGACCAAACGGTTTTCACAGGCTACGGAGATCGACTTAACGGACGGCCTGCGTTTCAAAATATATATCACTCGGAAACAGCCCTGGACCAAGAGTATATCCAGTATGCTGTCTCTTGTGAAGAACACGGAAGCCCTCCAAAAGCTGGAGTCCGGGGCTAGCCGTCTCGGACTGCCCAGGTCGACCGCCCTGGAATTGTTCCATTTTCTTTTTGTCAAAAGAATTCACGACAAGGTTTCTAGACATACAGAGGTCACAACGCGCTTTTTAAGAATGGATCCATCACCTGTTCTGGACACGCTCTGGCGGCATATGTTGCTTAACACTGAGGTGCGAAGCTCTATTTTTTTAGAAATCCATCCTATGAATACTGTAAATTTATAATATCCTTACACTTATACAGAACTGCTGATCACGTCGCACTGGCAGGTTGTTTAGTCGCTCCCTTTTTGGCAACTCGGAACTGGGAATGCGAGTCTATCATGTTCTCACCCAATGAGACCGCGAAACTTTCACCATTCACTGGCACGTTATTCCTGTTAAATGATTTGTGGGTTTTGTGGAAAGTTCTCGTGATATCTTATGGCACTCTGCCGTTAGTAAAAACGAGCGAATCGCATGCACGCATTCACTCATAGTCATGAGTTTTTGCGCACACCTTGGTGTGCGAGCAAAGCGTCACTGACTTCCCAGGACCTTGCTTAACAGGTCGCAGATCACGTTCATGAGCTGCTTGGAGGCACTGTTCGCCGAGATGATACTGAGGAGAATGACCCGAGCGTGTCTCAATCGAACTTGTTATACTCAATGAATCTGATGGAAAAAAATGGGTTTCCTCCTGCTGCGGAACTTTGGCAGGTATGGAATTTTAGATCCTTCCATGGGCCCCCTCCCCTCGCACCTGTCCCTAGCTAACGTCATAGCCCCTCACGCTAAGGGCTCATGATTCTATCTAGGAGCAGAGAACATAAGTTATAACTGTAGAACAATGGGAGGTTCAAGGCAGCCATTCTCCAACAATTTACTCTTCGAAGGGAACTCCCTAAAGTACAGACAAGCTTGTTCTACATCACTGCTGACTTGTGGAGAGAACTTAAGTTATTTTCCTAAACCCGAGCCGCTAGAGATCTGCGCAGATGCCCCAGGGTCCATGCGCTGCCTGAAGGATCCCCCTGTAGAAAGGTTCCAGTGCTGTAATTCATCTCACTCTGTAGCTAAAATGCACTATATCCCCTACGAGACCCAAATTCTAGGTATCAGGAAGAAGTATACCCAATAGATACCAAGGCTCCATTTATAGATTGTGGGGACCCCAAAGACATATGAAAGTTTTTCTTGTTGCAGGTTCCTGGCTTGCGCAGGACCTCTTATGTTTGTGACTTTCTGGACTCCGAGGATCTCTCCTCAACGAACCGGCAGATATTGGTGGAAGCCCTCTCTGGCTGGGTCCCGGGTCTGTCACATATGCACGACCTATATACGGAGGGACCACGCCAGTCCCTTGGGGAGTGGGGGCGGTCGCAAGGGACTCGAAGTAGAGCTCCCCCGTCTGTTGGAGAAGCTGAGCATCCCCCGAACAGGCAGGCAGCTGCAATTGCAGAGAATCCAGTTTTTTATGTGTTTGTGAAGACGCTGACTAGAGAGACAATCAGGCTTGCGGCTCACCGCGACATGACGGTGTTCGGCCTCAAGTGTGCAGTGCAAGATAAACAAGGAATTCCCGTGGATCAGCAACGTCTGATTTTTACGGGGATGCATATGGATGACCATCGGCTCCTGGCGGATTACGGCGTGCTGCCGGAAGCAATCATATTCCTGGCGCTTAGATTGAGCGGGTGCTAAACAATCGAGTGAAAGGGCGGAGAAACTGTTGTAGTTCAAAAGCTCTGTTCACAGTTCTCATAGAGGGTAGTACATGTGAAGAGATGAGATCCTTGGATGTGTGTGGCCATGACAATAAGGCAGTCATCCAACACGGAAGTACCGGTTTCTTAGAAGGCAGATCATGCTGGTCTCGAACTCTGAAACTCCATCGAGGATGCACTCCAGGTAGGATAGGAAGGTGATGTGCAGGGTATACTGCAAGTAGTGTAGATAATAGGTTAGAACAGGCGCTTTGATGTGACAATCTGGTCAGCCGTTAACGTTAAAAGGAAAACGCTTGGCCGTACAACTATGTACAGTAATGCCTGGCCGTACATTTATGGGGTACGAGGCTCTGATTGCATTAGACGAACGGACGATGGCGTTTGTAGAATGTTGTGGCCGTACAATAATGTGCAGTACAGCTCTGATTGCTCTGCAGACGGCGGACGATGGCGGGTGGGCTGTTTGAGGTCAGACTGTTGATGTAAAGTGATTCCTGGAGCGAATGTGTTGTTACCACTTCGCCAATTTCATGTCTTCATTGCTTATATGCCATCCTGGCAGTGGTGTGGCGTGGGGGAATGCGCTCTGTCCGACATGGGTCTGGTAGTACGAAAAACGCCTATAGGTGGTAGCACAAAAAAATCCCTACAGGTGGTAGCACAAAAAATCCCTATAGGTGGTCGCTCAACAAATCCCTATAGGTGGTAGCACAATGAAAGCCTAGCTAGTGTGCATGACCTGGCACACGCATAAAAAAAGGGTATGTAAGAACAAAAGTACACCCCGTTCCCACCGTACATACACTAACCTCCTTCCCACCCAGCATAACCCATGGGCCAGAGGCCCAGAGCACACGCACACACACGCACACAGACACAGACACACACACAGACACACACACACACACACACACACACACACACGCACGCACACGCACGCACACGCACGCATGCACACACACACACACACACACACACACACACACACACACACACACACACACACACCCCTTGCACTGGGCAGGTGCAATTCCTTCTGCATGGAGGAGAGATTCATAAGTGGGATAGCAACAACCAACCCAATGTTTCCAATGTCCTAAATCCAGATGTTTCAAGTTGTAGAGTCACGCCCGGCGAGCAGCTAGCTGGTGCCCCATTGCGGCAGCAAGAACGCCACTCACCTCCTTGTTCCTCATTCGTTCTTCTTAGGAGAAAAATTATAAATACATCGAAGGGGTACATAAATTCCGTACGGCCTGTGCCCTCTTATCTTCTTCTACATTGAGGAGAGAGATATTAATACTGGGGTAGGGGGAGGGGGTCTTTCCCCCCCGGGGGGAGGGGGGGGGGAGATGTTTTCCTCCTCCATTTTTCAAGACCTGATATAGTCGTCTGCATGAAGGCGACATTTCAAAATTGGGGGGGGGGGTGAGGCTTGAGATAGTCTTCTGCTTCTTTCAAGGCTTGAGACAGCTTTCTTCTCCTTCTTTCAAGGCATGAGATAGTCTTTTTCTCCGTCGGTCAAGGCTTGAGATAGTCATCGAGGTCCTCGCCGGAGAGGTCCTTCATGCGGGAGACCAGGCGCTTGGCGGCTTCGGCAATGGCGGGGCTGGGATCCTCCAGAAGCTCGCCCACGAAGGGCAGCGCCTCGGGCATCAACGCGGGGCTGCTGTACTCCTGCCCCAGCCTCTCCACCAGCCCCTCCAGTACACGTACCGCCCTGCGCTGTACCGCACCCTGCTTCCTCGTCGCCATCAGCACCTGCAACCACGCCTGACCCCCCTTCAGCGCAGCTTCCGTGCTTTCAGAAACCACCTTCCTGCCTTCCAAACGGTGGAATCACAGCCCGGTGTAATCACAGCGCGGGCCCTTGTAAGCACCCTTGAAACAACAGCATGATGTTCTGCTCACTTCCGTCATTTTCGCCGTAATGAGCCCTTGCCGCTTCCAAGCCTTGCTGGCTACCTGGAAAACAAAAAAGGCAAATCTTGAAGAAAACAAAGATGAAAGATTGTAAATTCTTTCTTTACATACTAACACGTTTGGGTCAACCAGCAATCTGACCTTCCGACTGCAGGCTCTTCACAGAGAAGCAGCCTAAGGATATCCACCACAAACTTAAACCTCCTTGCAATTACGAAGCATGAGCAAAGTGCTAAAACGCACGGGGTGCAAAGTCCAAAATATGATATTGGCGTTTGTATTCACAGGGTTGAGCACCAGATTATCAACCAACGGTTTCAACGAGACTTGAGGGCAAATGGAACCACATCCGATGACATCTCGCCGCCGTCTGGTACGGCTTCTCTCAGCTTCTGTGAGCATTCCCTTATTGCCGATCATTGAGCAGACAGCGACAGGGACATCAACACCTCGTCTGGGGGAAACTCTAAACTCTACCCCCCTTACAAGGTGTGCAGGCACCCAGGACGATCAAGAATATCCGAAAGTAAAAGAATATCTGCAGGATGATTTCCTTATAAGTGATAGACACCGATATGTTTCACTTCTACCTTTAGAAGAGTATCTGCGAGATACAAATTTGGGTATGGAACAAAGAGTGGGCTTGCTCACCTCATGGTGAAGGGGCTTGATGAGATGGTCGCTTGCAGCAGTAACTGCCATCTGCACGAGTGCTTCTACAACAGCGTCGGCATAGGGGTCGACTGTGCCGCTGCTCACAGCAGCGGGACCCCCGGCGGTCACAGCGTCGAAGGTCTCTGGGCGCCAGTCCCCTGGGGGCTCCCCCTCCAGCTGCAGCACCAGGGGCGGCAGAATGCGCTGGAAGGTGGTCTCCTCCAGCAGCACTCCCTTGTCATGCTGGAATACCCGCCGCAGCACTTCCAGCACCTGCTCCTCCGACCCGAAAGCTTGCACAATTCTCCTACTTACGAAGGTCTGCCACCTCTGCCCACTCTTCCCGGTCACAGAGATCTGGTTGGCCGTCCCACTCCCCCATCTGACAAACTTTGCCATCTCTGCCACACAGCCACTGACACAATAGGGCGCCTGTTTGTGGTTTTATGCATCCACTTGAAAAGCTTGTCACTGTGAAAGATGACGGCGCCCCTCCCATTTATTTGGGCCCAACATACATTTGGGTACAGAAGCACAATACTTCGGTGCAAAGCGCGCGCTCTCTCTCTCTCTCTCTCTCTCTCTCTCTCTCTCTCTCTCACACACACACACACACACACACACACACACACACTCTCTATATCTCTCTCTCTCTCTCTCTCTCTCTCTCTCTCTCTCTCTCTCTCTCTCTCTCTCTCGCACACACACACACACACACACACACACACACACACACACACACGCGCGCACGCACACACACACACACACACGCACGCACGCACAGATGCACACACACACACACCCGAACACACACACGCACACACACACACACACACACACACACACGCACACAGTCCCTCTCTCTGTGCGTCTGTGTTTTGGGGGGTTGGGGGAGGGGTAAAAACACTGAGGCCCTCCCCGCACCTGGAAGCGCAGCAACCAGGAGAGCTTGGCCTCGTCTGCATGAGCGGGCGTGCCCTCCGCGGCAGACTTTCGCTTGCTCTTCCGCTTCTTGCGGGGGGCCTCGTCCGCCGTATCGGTTCCCAGGGCCTCCAGGGCTTCCTCAGCGCCCCCCAGGGCCTCCAGGGCGAGGGGCAGCACGTATCTGAAGTAGGGCACAAAGAGAGTTCGCAGGCGAGCGGTCAGCGCCCCCACCACCTTGATGAAGGCCACCTTCCTCGCCAGCGGGGATCCCTCTGCAAGCGCGCGCGAGACACTTCCACTTCCAGAAGGTGATGAAGATGTTTTGTAAAAGAAATGGCATTAAAAATTCGAGAAGATCTGGCGGAAATGGCAAATTTGGCGGAATGATGAAATCGGCAAAAAGGTCCGAACAATTTGTCACTGCCTAGGTTCACTGAACAACTTCCCTGGACGTTACCATGCCCCAGAGCACGAAGGTGGGGACCGTGCCCAGACTCCTTGAACTTTGAAGGGTTGGCCCATGAGATCATGTGGGAGCAACGATGCCCAAGCGCAAAAAGCCCTAGGGTAAGTAGAGGTGCAAGCACGCAAACTGACCCATAAAATGCATCCTCAAAAAACGCAGCCACTCCTTCCAGCCAGAAGTAAACCCCGAACAAAAGACCCCTTCACATATCTTTTTATGACATTTTAGCCGAACCAAGACCTGCTGCTTTCAAGAGCCCAAACAGCTGACGCCGCAAATCCAATGGTCAAATCAATCAAACATTCAAAGGCAACAAACGTGGCTGCACCAGCGGGAAAGTGCATGCAGGCGGATGGGCGGCTGCCTTGTTTGTGGAAACTGATAGCAACCAAATGTAAGCGGCTTCCCCAACCAGCTGCCGCCCCAACAACAACAACAACAACAACAATGACGACGATGACAACGATGATGACGATAACAGCGACCACGACAATGGCAAGGGCAACAACAACGATACCTGCAACTGCAATATCAACGGCAACAATACAAACTACAACACCAATAACTACAACCAACACCCCAAAACGAAATTTGGGGCGCGGATGGCGGAGGCGGGAAGGGGAAAAAGGGGAAAAGGGAGAGAAAACTTGTTTTCCCAGCCAAACACAGTTGCACTCCCATCAAGGGATGCCACCGGAGCTTTGGGGAGGGGGAGGGAGGGGAGGGTATCGGGATAAGGGGCAGAGAAGCGGGGCGCGGAGGGGAGGGTAGGCATGCCTGGATGCGGCTTAGCAGCCCACTCCAGGAGGGCAAGGAAGAGGGGCTTGAAGCGAGCATCCTTCAGCTTCAAGGTGGTGGCGACCAGGACTGCCCCGGCTGCGGCCTCCACAGCTGCCACGTCAGCAGGATCCCCCAGGCGGGCCTCCCGGCGCACATCCAGCGCCCTCCGCACCAGGCCAAACAGCTGCTCCACCACCGCGTCTGCTGCTGCTGCATCCATCCGGCTCACCATGCGCTCCGCGATCTGTAGCACGCCCACTGCCGGAGCCGCCCCGTCCTGCATGCCACCCGCCACTTTGTACCGTCAATCGTACCGCTCTTGTACCCCCTGCTGTGATCTACTCCCCTGGGAGTGGACGGAGGTTCCACGACTCGTCGTAAACCACCACAAAACCCCGCGGATCACAATGCACAACACACACACACACACACACATAGGGGGAGGGGGAAGAGTGGGGAGGGGGGTAGGGGGAGGGCCTCCCTTAGCCCGCACACACAGACACACACACACACACACACACACACACACACACACACACTCATTCTCACTCACACACCCGGGGGGTGGGAGAACGGGGAGGGGGAGAACGGGGAGGGGGAGGCCCTCTCGCAGCCCCCACACAGAATGCAAGTGAAATAAGGATAAGGAATTTTTGAGGAGCGCATGGAGATGAAGGCGGGGAGGGGCCGCACAGCGAGAGCCGCAGGGAAAATGGAATCGAGGGCGGGAAGGAGCAGACGGGGCGGGATGATCGCCGCCAGGTCAGCCGCCAGCTGGCGGGCTGCAGGGCCAACCGAGGCCACTGGGCAGGCCAAAACGCGTGGATCCAGCACCAGCGCCAGCAGCTTGTTCAGATGGGGGCTCAGCATTGCCCCCTGCCCCTTTATCAGCACCCCCATTGCCGCAATCACGGCTCCCGCTTCCACCAGCAGCTCCTCTGTGGTCCACCCCCCCCCCCCAGACGAGAGTCAGAGAACCGCATCAACTCCATGCTCGTAACTTTGCACTGCTCATGCACGCCTGATTGTCACATTCGGAGGCCTGCCCGCACGCCGGGGGCCGTCCAGGACAGGCCTTCATCCCCCGCCTTGCACAGGCAGCCGCATGCCGAAACGCGCGCCGCACACACACACACACACAGAGCGAGAGAGAGAGAGAGAGAGAGAGAGAGAGAGAGAGAGAGAGAGAGAGAGAGAGAGAGAGAGAGAGAGAGAGAGAGAGAGGGGGGGGGGGGGAGAAAGAGGGCGGGGCGGAGAGGGCGAGAGACAGATAGAGGGAGTGTGAGAGACAGAGAGAGGGAGGGAACGAGGGGGGAGAGAAAGAAAGAGAGAAGGGGGGGGGGTGGTGGTGAAGGTACAATGAAGCTGCTGCTCTGGTGGCAGCAGCATGTGGATCCATGCTGAAGGGATGGGGCAGGTCTCTCCTGCTCTTCCAGAGGTTGCCTAATCGGGCTGTTGTGGAGCAGCCCTCCTTGATGATAACAAACAACCTCCAGGAGACCCTCCCACAAGCTACGTACCCAATACTTATATACTTGAACTGCACCACTTGGCACGGGAGGGTGTCAACGGCGCCTAGCGCCTTTGGTGGCAGAGACGGAGACCGCAAAGGCAGCGGCCAAGTCATGGGTTCAAGCCCCTCGCAACATTCCATTTCGGCCCATTCTTTTTGCATGGAAAGGCCCCCCCCTCCCCCACGGGGGGAAAGGGTGACCATGCCACGTCAGCAAACGCGCGGGAACCTTGGGTCTCCCCCCCCCCCCCAAACACACAAACCCAAAGGGGAGCGGGGGCAGGGGAGGCTGTCGTAGAGCCAAGCTTCATTTCAACCAGCTGGGAGGAGTGACAAGAAGAAAAGGGTGACAGACAGACGCGTGCCCATACACACACACACACACACACACACACACACACTCTCACTCTCTCTCTCTCTCTCTCACACACACACACACACACACACACACACACACACACACACTCACACACACACACACAGAAAAGGGGAGGGAGAGAGGGAGAAAGGGGGAGGGAGAGGTGGGGAGAGAAGAGAGGGAGAGGAAACGGGCAGAGAGGGAAAGGGAGAGAATAAAGAGAGGGGAGGACGAGGGCGTGGGGATGAGGGAGGGAGGCAGAGGGACACAAGAGAGGGGGAGGGGGGCACACCAGAAGCGGAAGCAGGGTCTTCCACGGGGAGGCGGAAGACGGTGGCAGATGCGGCAATGAGGATGGCGGGGATGACGGACGGGAGAGCGGGAATCGCCCGCCGCCCCAGCGAGCCCACCACGTGCGCGAGACAGGCGAGCGCATTGCACTGCAGGAGGCGGGGCCCCGGCGCCGACATGGCCAACTCAAGGCTCTCGAGAAGGGCCAGGAAGGGCTCCGGTCTCTGGGCGCCGAAGGAGACTGCCAGCTCGCTGATGCCCGCCATGGCCAGCTGGCGGGCTGCGGGGCCCGGGGGCTCCCCTGCAGGGGCCCTCAGCATGCCGGCAAGTAGCGGGCACATGCCCAGCGCTGCCTCCACCACCTGGGCATCCCGCCCAAAGCCTTCCTCCCTCACCCTGCCAACCTGGACCCCCCAACCCCAACGCCCCAGGATCAGCATTGAGATTCCTGCTACGGAATTTGGCCCCTGCTATGGAATCAAGGTCCCTTTCTATGGGATCTGCTACGGAATTTAGACCCCTGCCACTGAATCAGGCTTCCTTGTATGCGATCTGCTTTGGCCGAATTTCTGAGTTTCCGCTGTGCAATGGAAAGTGTGTCGCCTGTGTTGCCAGCGGTCCCCCCCCCCCACTGTGCGGGGGAAATCACGGCCCCCTGCAAACGCAACATGTGCGTGCCCCCGCGCGCACGTGTGTGTATGGATGTGCGTGACAAGAGGGGCTTGCAGCCAACACTGAAGAAAAAGGACACACACACACACACACACACATACACACACACACACACACACACACACATACAAAAAGACGCATGCACAGACGCGCGCGCGTCGACAGGGAGCAGAGAGTGGGGGAGGGAAGAAGGGGAGGGGCATCGGGAAGTGGTTGGTGTTTGTGCGACTGCAGGGCAAGCACAAACATCCAGCAGAAGGCCTTGCACAGGCACGTGTGGGGGAGTACCATCTGTACATATACACGATAATGTGTCCCCGACTGCATGGCGAACTGAGCAGTGCACAATTCTCAGAGGAGGAACGGGGGGGGGGGTGAGGCGTACCGCAGATGTGAAGACGCGAATGGCGGGACGGGCGAGGGAGGCCTTCTCGGTACCCACAATGTGGACCAGGGCGCTGAGGAAGGCTGGCTTAGTCATGAGGGAGCGGAGGGCCTCCAGCAGGTGCTCCACCTCCGCCCGTGCCTCCTTGCCTGTGTTGGCGTCCTTCACACCTCCCTTGCCCACGACCTGGCATCCACATCATGCTCCGTCATCATTGCCATGCTCCGTCATGATTGCCATGCTTTGCTTGTTCACACAATCATCACTACACACTGTTTAAAAATGTGTAACGTGTGCATGGCCCGTCACACGATGTTGCTCTCCCAGAAGTTCAATCTGAAGACAACCCAACGCACTTCGCCTCCCCCCCGGGGGAGGGGGGGGGGACAACCCTGAATCAATAAATCCCCCCGGCCTTGCTCCTCCGGGGGGACCATCCACCTCCCTCCCCCTCATGGTCCCCATCCTTGATCTCCCCCCGAAAACTTAAGAGTTTTGGCGAGGGGAGGAGAGAGCAAGGGAACAACAAATGTATCCAGGGCAAGGCTGCGGCCCAACACCCACCCACAATCACGCAAATACGCGCACACACACGCACACGCACGCGCGCGCACACACACACACACACACACACACACACACACACACACACACTCTGCGGCTGGCACAAGACAGGAGCAGGTTAGCAAAAGGGACTAGCCAAACCCTATCAAGGAACTAGACGAGATATAAAATATTGGGAGCCCAATCAAAGGGGTGGCGCATCTGCACAGAAGAGGAAGCCACTACACGCAAAGAGGAAGCCACTACGCACGAAGGGCACGCCACTACACACAAAGATCACGCCACTACAAGTAAAGAGGACACCAAAGAGTAGGAGGGGATGAGCACCTGCAGGAGGGAGAGTCCTTGCTGGAGTAAGGAGGCACATGCTGTACCTATTTCTGGGCTGCCCTTAGTCTCCACCCCCTCACCTACCTCCTGCAGGACCGTCCGCAGCACCTACCCCGTCAGCCTACTTCTCCAATCTTTGTTCCACACACACACACACACACACACACACACACACACACACACACACACACACACACACACACACACACACATACACACACACACACACATGCATGCACAAGCGCATGCACAAGGAGATATGGGGCTATCCGCATGCAAAGCGGATGACAGGAAGGGCCTAGAGGCCCCATCCCCCTCCCCCCCCTCCAGCTGGTGAACATCGCATGGACAACCCTTCATGCAGTTCAACAGCAGCAATGCGAACTAAACATGCAGCAGCCCGACTGGATTCAGGTGAATTTCGGGAGCCACCTGGAGGAGGCGCGCAACAAATGCAATCACTGGTTGGAGCGCCGCTACTGCTGTACTACTGTCCGCTGCCAATTTAAGCAACCCGGGCATGCACTGGACTCTGTCCACCGCTCCCACCTGGGAACCCAGCCCTCGTCGCCTTGAAGTCTCCCCAATTCAAAACCGAATTAGAACAGAAAGGGAAAAAAGGGAAAAAACGTCCTACAGAGTAGCATTTGAAACAGAAGTACAGAATCGTGGTACGGCACCGTTCGGACAAAGAAAAACACCCGCGATTTGCAAAAATTATGACAACAAGCAGGAAGAAAGAGAGCACCAGGACACATTGAAGCTCAAGGGTGTCCCAAAATTTGCCAGTGCGCCACTCATGACTCCCCTGCCGTTAAAGCTTCGAACAACTACCAAAGAACAGGCGCATTAAATGCACAAGTACAAGCTGTGAACAAATTGCCATTCACTCTCTCTAATTCACTTTCTCTAATTCACAGACCCCAAATTCACTCTCTCTAATTCAAAGACAGCTAATTCACTTTCTCTAATTCACAGACCTCAAATTCACTCTCTCTAATTCAAAGACAGCTAATTCACTCTCTCTAATTCAAAGACAGCTAATTCACTTTCTCTAATTCACAGACCTCAAATTCACTCTCTCTGATTCAAGACCTCTTATTCACTTTCTCGAAGTCGCAGGCCCCTGAACGAGGGGACTTCGATCCAGGAGAAGGCAGCGCCTCAGAACTTATTAAAGATGTAGGCTTCATCACACTCATCAGCCTGACGTGCAAAAAAAATTATATCATCCCCGGCGCTGCTCCTTCGACCCTCTGCCCCCACACTTCTACGGACAAAGCTCTGCCCCCCCCACCTCCACACTTCTAGGGACAAAGCTATGCCCCCCCCCCTTCCAGGCCAAAGGACCACGACAAACAACCTGACACACTCACGTGGACCCCGGGGATGCACAGTGCTGCATGTTGCACATGATAGAGAAGCAGACCATGGAGACTTGCTAGATATACTAATCCCTACACTTGCCCTGCCTCTTACGACATGCAGCCCCAGCACTCTTCCCCCCCCCCCACTAACATACACGGGCACGCATGCACGTGCCTGGGCACGCCTGCACGTGCCCGGGCACGCCTGCACGCACATATTCACACTTACACTTACACACACACATACACACACACACACACACACACACACACGCACGCACGAACGCACGCATGCATGCGCGCGCACACACACACACACACACACACACACACACACACACACACATGCACACGAACACGCACGTGGGCAAGCCCAAACACCGCACACCCAAAAGAGCACGCACTCCTCCTGTTAAGGGACGCGCGCTCATAGAAAGTTCCAAACCGCAAGAACAAATTCTAGACATGCGACACCCTGGAAAAAAATGTTCAACCACCCGATTTTATGTTAGAAGCCTTCGCCAGGATTTGAGCACCACACCTGGTGCGCCAGTGCATGTGCTAGCTGACCAGGCCACCCGATGCCTTTGAAACGGCCAACTTTTGCGCCTTTTAAGGGTTTTGGCCCCTGATGAAGCGCGGGGGCTAGCTCCTGCTCCAACATCAGAAGCTGGTACAACAGGTACGGCAGCGCCTCGTCCTGCACATGTCCCAAACCCCGAGGCACAATGCACGATTTAGAAACACACACGTGCAAACAATGGCAGGAAGGTGCAAACACAGAGGAGCCGCACCCTTCATCTTAACAACAAGTCCCACAACTGACTTGAAGAAACAAACACACACACACACACACACACACACACCCCTCTCTCTCTCTCTCTCTCTCTCTCTCTCTCTCCTCTCTCTCTCTCTCTCTCCTCGCTCTCCTCTCTCTCTCTCTCTCTCTCTCTCTCTCTCTCTCTCTCTCTCTCTCTCTCTCTCTCTCTCTCTCTCCCTCTCTCTCTCTCGCTGTGTGTGTGTATGAGTGTGTTCGCCCCTTCTCTCTCTCTCCCCCCCCCTCTCTCTCTCTCTCTCTTTCTCTCTGCGGACCTTTCCCTACCCAAACCACTGCCGCGCAAATCAGATCAGATATGATGGGAAGTCCAGCACACCCAAATCTCCCCATCGGGAGGCATCCACATCTCAAAGCAAGAGGCGCCTGCATCTGGACTGCGCTTCACACAGGGGGAGCAACCAGAAGCTTTTGATTGTCTCCCTGTGTGAACACGAAGCGGGTGGGGGGGGGCAAACTTTGGGAAGCTCCTGCAGCAGGCTGGAAAGCAAGGCCAGGCGGGTGGCCTCTCTCCAGGAGGCCAGGGAGGGGAGCAGGCGGGACAGCAGCGTGCTCAGGGGCTGCTGTGAGGCGGTCCAGGCAGGCAGCAAGCTTCTAAAGGCGGCCACCAGCACCTCCCCAGAGGCGTGGTCTCCGCCCCCCTCCCGCGCCTCTGCCACCACGTCTACCACCTGCGCCGTGCCAGCTCATCAGCTTCAGCCTGCCCCCCAGGTTCTGCTTTGGGCTCACACCCTGGCATAGCCTTCCTCTCCACATCTGGGCGCGCGTGCGCGTGCACACACATGCACGCACACCGATGCGCACGAATACACACGCGAACACACGCATACCTACTCACTCGTACACGCATGCTCCCTCTCCCCCCCCCCCTCTCTCTCTCACACACACACACACACACACACACACACACTTGCGCGCGCATTCACAAACACCTGTTCACACATACAAAGAGACACACACACATTCTTCCACACACCCTAACACACACACACACACACACACACACACACCCGCCCCCCCCACACACACATGCACACAACACCCACACCCCCCCCACCACACAGACACACGCACATGTGCATGCACACACGCACGCCCGCACTCCCGCCCCCACGCGCGTGAGGGGGGTCACCTCTCATAGATCAGGGCCTACTCAAAGCATGCATGCATACTTGGAGCAACATCGAGGAGGAGGGGAAACACATTCCCCCGCAAAAGGCAGGAGGCCGGGGAAAGCACGGGGGCCCTGCAGAACGTAGTCAACCACCTGATTAGGCATGATGAAAGGGGTGAAAGGAGAAAGCGGTTGGCACCTGCAGAACGTAGTCAACTGCCTGATCAGGCAAGCGGCGTGCGGTGGCCGCGATGAGCGAAAGGGCCGAGTTCCGCGCCGCTCCATCCGGTGCTTGTGCTGCACACTTCAGCAGAAGGGGCATGTCCACACCCTGGCCATTCCCATCACCCCCATCTGTCGTCACTCCCGTTCGACAAACCTCTTAATTCTCCCATTCGAAAACCTCCCATTTCTCAACATTCTGCAGTCCGAGAAAACCTCCCATTTCTCCCACTCAACCAACCTCTCATTCGATAGACCTCCCAGTTCTCCCATTCGACCAAGCTCCCATGCCCCTCCCAGTCGACAAACCTCCCATTTCTCCTATTTCTCCCACTCAACCAACCTCTCATTCGACAAATCTACCAATTCTCGGATTCGACAAACCTACCAACTCCGATTCGACCAACCTCCCATTTCTCCTATTTCTCCCACTCAACCAACCTCTCATTCGACAAGCCTACCAATTCTCCGATTCGACCAACCTCCCAATTGACAAACCTCCCACTTCTCCAACTCAACCAGCCTCCTATTGGACAAACGTATCATTTCTCCGATTCGGCCAACCTCCTTTGAACCCGTTTCGTCAAACCTCCCTTTTTTCCCATTCGACAAGCCTGCAATGGACTGGGCCCCCCTCCCTCTCTCCCCCCTCCCCCCCCCTCCCCTCCCTCCTTGTGAAATACCGGCCCGCAGAGGCCCTTCTTAGCGAATCTGCCTCTTGCTTTCTCCGCAATCCTTGCTCCTCTCTCACCTCGACAGGCTGCACATTTGAAAATCAGCAACTGCTGAATGATTACTGAACAACCGTGCGTCGTCCTGATGTAGTCATGTGCATTGGGAGAGACAGCGAGGGGAAGGGGGACGAGGGCTGCAGACCCCCATGGGCTTCACAGCAATGGGCCCCCACCTTGGCAGGCTCTGCGTCCGGGGTCTCCTCCACTATGGCTCGGATGGCATCTAAAGCTAGCTGCATTACATAACTCAGCGGCACTTGCAGCCCGACACCGGCCTCCGCATCCTCCGCATCATCTCCCTCTCCAGTCTCCATGGAGACCGGCAGGTCCCTTCCAACAAGGAGGGCATCCTGGGTCCCCCCTGAAGGCTGCTGCTCGCCTTGGAGGGGGGAAGATTGCAGTTCCAAGAGTTTACGCAGAACCGCTTGGAGGTGCGGGACGAGTGCCGCCGCGTCGGGAATCCCCTTCTTCCACTGCAGCAATTCCAGGGCTGTCACACAGCCCTCCTCTGCTTGTGCGGGGATCCCCCGCGTGGACACGTCGTCGGGCGGTACCGGGTTCGATTCCCGCGCCGCCTTCCGGTCGTGCGACTTTCTTTTCTTTTTTGCTGGACGCTCCTCCTGGTCGGCAGCGGCAACATCGCCCGACGTTTGTACCGGCGCGACCACCCACTGCTCCAGTAGTGCGACGATCGGTGCTGCTGTAAGCTTCATGGCATTCAAGCATGCCCTCGCTTTCAGTCGGGCAGGCTCGTGCGGTTCCTTCGAAGACGCTTCCAACAACAGCTGCCAAGCAAACACCGACCAGTCTCCAGTCAGATGTCCTGTTGGGCCTAGTAAACTAAACCTAAAACCCGTACGCTTCTAACCTTGTCAATCTACTTTGCTCCCTCAACTTGAGCTTGCTCTTCCAGCCACACCTACACTTTGGACTTGGGGAATCAGGGCGTTTTGACCGGTCCACCAAAAAAGTGGATAAGACAGGAACTCTCTCCAAGGCTCGAACCTCGGACCTTGCAGGCAACGCGGGGAAACTGCAGCATTGCAAACCCCTTGGCGATCAAGCATGAAAACACAATTTCTCGAGGCAAAGAAGGACAGTTTGTAACCAAACAACCATAACGAATGTGGCAAGATGAAGCAAGGCGACATACAATGGCAGGCCACCTGGGGTGATAGCAGCCTGACATCGACACGCTCGAGTCCGTGATAAGTGCGCACAGAGGGCAACACATTCGCACAGCCGCAAAGCGTGTGGATTCGAAAGCCCGTCTCAATGGAAGAAAAGACGCTTCAAAAGAAGCACTCAGCAAGAGCGACATGGACCAACCATCACTTACACCAATGAAGAGGAGGGTCACAAACCATGAACAGACGCTCCTGCATGTGCGGAACTGGCTGCAGTACATCGTACAGCCCGGAAGTTGCCTGATCCAGAGCCGTGACCCTCAGTGGGAGCGCTTGTGGGAAACCCCACCACGAGCCCACCCGCACCAACAAGTCAAACGCCTGGTCTGCAATGTTGGCGCTCTCTGGCAGAGGTTGAGAAGCTCGAGGGGTACGTGCAGCAGGGGGAGTGCTGGCTCCAGCGCTCGGGGCAGACACCACCTCCGCAAAGGCCTCAGGAGAAAAAAACTTCAGCAGTGCTGCTGCTACCGGGATTTGATCCGTGCTCTGCGCACGACCCGCCAAACACTCGCAAAATCGTTCGGAGCATCTTGATGCTGGATCAAGATCCTTACCCCCCCCGGG
>KV908374.1:437606-450106 GCA_002005505.1 Botryococcus braunii
TTTATACATAGTAATGCTACTAAGGATATAGAAGAGGCCATGAACATTTCCCACTTCCCCGCAAATCCTGGGGAAAACCGAATGGTGCGAAAGCGTCTCTAGACTTCTAGAACTGTGGGTCCGCATGACACCCCCACCAGATACAAAGAACATGCAGGAATAAAAGAAATGCGGGAGATTCGTCGAACCGGCATCGCGTATGACACCTAACACGTTCGGGATCCCCACCCGGTCTCCTGACTGGCGGTTGCAAGGGACTTAAGCGTGGACGCTGGGGACCGCCCCTTCTTTCGGGTCCCCGGGGTTGCAGCTGGAGGAGGCACAGCGGCAAGGGACCGCCTCACCAGATCCATCATACCCCTGGCGTCGCTCTTCACCACTGCTTTCTACAAAATCCCCCTCCCCCACCCTTTTACTCAAGCCAGCTCCCCCACCGTTTTCTGGAAGTCGAATGCCCCGCTTTCTACAAGCCCCCTCCTCCACCCTTGTCTCGAGGCCGAACCCCTGCTATTCGCAAGCCCCTCCCTCCAACCCTTGCTGTGAGCCCGCTCAACCGCTTATTACAAGAACCCCCTCCTCCACCCATGCACTGAGGCCAACTCACTGCGTTCTACAAGCAACCCCCCCATCCCGCACCCTTTTCTGGAAAGTTAGATCACCCCTTTCTACAAAGCACCCCTCCCCCACCCAATTAACTTAAGCCCACACCCCGCTCTCTCCCCAACCCCCCTTCCCCCACCCTTTTTCCAAAGCCAGCTCGTCCTTTTTCCAAAAATACCCCCCCCCCCACCCCTTTCCCAACACCAGTTCATTGCTATTTCCACACAGGCCACTCCCACAACCCTCTTACTTGAACCGGCTCCCCGCTCTCTCCCCACCCCCCTTCCCCTCCCCCTCCCCCACCCGCATTTCTGTTGGGGCTGTTATTACTAGAGACCTGCAAAACCGTTATCAGGTCCGCACGCTGCCCTCAATCACGCATCACACACACAGACACACACACACACACACACACACACACACACACACACACACTCTCTCTCTCTCTCTCTCTCTCTCTCTCTCTCTCTCTCTCTCTCTCGCGCTCTCTCGCTCTCTCTCTCTCTCTCTCTCTCTCACACACACACACACACACACACACACACACACACACACACACACACACACACCTGCTCCAGAACTGAGGAGGCAAAGTCCTGCAGCTCTTGGGCGCCCAGATGAGGCAGGGCGTGCGCCAGTTGCCCGGCCTTGGAGGCCACCGTCTTCATGCAGGTGAAGGCAGCGCTGCGGACCACTTTGCGCCCGTGGCTCATGGCCGTCAGTATGTACGCCAGAAAGTGCTGCGGGAGGCGGCACGTCCCGCTTTTGCCGGCGGTCTTCGGCTGGACAGAGGCGTCCTCCGAATGCCAGGAGTCAAGCGGCCCCGCCAGCTTATGAGCCAGCATCCTTAGCGCCCGGCCCTGCGCGCCCGGGAGCGAAAACAGCGGAATCAGTTTAGAAAGATCAGGGCGAGGAGGCAGTGCGTGGAATGAGAATGCTGAGGCCCGATGTGGCCTCTTTGAAGGAGAAAAACGGCTTGTTTATGGTCCAGAGCATCGATAGTTGAGACATCAAACGCTCCAGATTACCCACCCCAGGGAAAGGGAAAAAAAGGCCTTATGGGGTTCCAAATAGGTCCAGGACTCGAACCTGGTCACTTGGCAACTCTGCTGCCCTTGTTTCACGCCCTACCCAACAGCCACCAGGCCTTCCAGCGCACAATGGAAATTCCAATTTCACAAGGTACATCAACCCAACTCCGGGCGCCTTCCGAGACTGTGGTAAGCGCCATGAACACCCCACAAGCATGCACGTGACCAGAAACCCATGCATCGTGAGACACGCACCATGCAAAATTCTCATCATGGCTTTCCCCACACAGGTCAGTTGTCAACAAAGGATATGCAGTCAAAGCCCGGCCCCTGTCAGAGTCCCCTCCCCCCTCCCAGCAGCAGCTTGACAAGCAACAGTGCAGTGATGCCTGCAACATGAACTCAGACCCAGCTGGTACTTCCTGTAATGCATCGAGGCGAACGCGGCCATGACACAAACAAGCTCCCCCAAGGCACAACAGAAGGCAAGGAGCCAGCCTAAAATAGGATGAGGTTCACCGCCCTGGGGGTGGGGGGGGGGTTAGGCGGGGGAGACCAGGAGGCAGCACGTTGGAGCAGAATCAAGCAAATGAGCGTCTCGTGAAATTACAAACCAGGGAATTACAAACCCGCAAAAATAGCGTCTCATGAAACCCATACAATGTAACATGTGATGGATAGCAAATGATAGGTTTCAGGGAAAACCATAATGCACAGAACGTGATAGCCCGTCGTTTCATGAACCCATGAGACATGACACATGCTGATGGAAGTTTTTAAAGGAAAAAGTTTCTCTCAACTCCAAAAGAACCAAGAATTCCAAAAAGGACCATAGCCCGACTCATGACCCCATAGAGACCATAGGCCGTCTCACATGAAAATATGACATGGCAAAGCCGTGTCATATTTTGTTTTTTTTACCCTCAATGCATGTTACAAGATGGCCCGTCTCATCAAACCCATGAGGCATGTTACATTATAGGCCGTCTCATGAAAGCCACAACGCACGGTACATAATAGCCCGACTCATGAAACCCATGAGGCATCTTACATTACAGCCCGTCTTATGAAAGCCACAACGCACGGTACATGATAGCCATCTCGGGAAACCCGTAATGCACCTTACACTACAGCCCATCTCATGGAAGCCATAATGCATGTTACAGACTAGCCCCTCTCATGAAACCCAACACACATAACAACATATTAGGCCGCCTCATGAAACCCACTGTGGGGCGGTCTAGGCCCCAGTTTCTGGCCCCAGAAAAAACCTGGTAAGAGGCAGGGCACATGTGCGGAAAGAACGCACAACACATTATGCCTTTACACCCCAAAAACCCCGTCTTCCTTTAGCTTTGCCCAAAAGCAGAACACATTATGCCTTTACACTCTAAACCCCCCCCCCCCCCCTCTCTCTCTCTCTCTCTCTCTCTCTCTCTCCTCTCTCTCTCTCTCTCTCTCTCTCTCTCTCTCTCTCTCTCTCTCTCTCTCTCTCTCTCTCTCTCTCTCTCTCTCTCTCTCTCTCTCTCTCTCCCCCCCCTCACATGTCCCCCCCCAACTCTCTCTCCTCGTACAACACAGTTTAGGGGTTAGCGCCCTCAGACAAAGCCTAATTCATGACACATTTGCTGAAAGCAAATTATGCATGACGCATTTACAACACATTACGCATTTACAACAATTTGTTTTCCCCTGAAGCAAAGGGTGTTGCATGCCTGCACACGCTCGGGGCTCGGCCCCGCAAGGGAGCCCTTCCGCGCACCCGCCAGGCCCAAGAGGAAGGGGAGGGGGTCCGCCAGCGCCCCACCAGCGCGTGCTGGTGCCTGCGCAGGTCTGCCAGCGCAAACATCCAGAAGACCTCCGTGATGCCTGCCCGCATAACCCCCCCGCCCCGCAACCCCTCATCCCCTTGGACGTCTTCTGACAAAGGTGCGTGCAGCGCGTGCTTGCGCGTGCGTGTGCGCGAGTGTGTGCGTGTGTATGTGCGTGTGTGTCTGGGGGGGGGGCACCGGGGGGGGAACGGAGGGGGGGGAGGGAGGGAGGGAGGAGGAAGAGAGAGGAGAGAAAAGAAGAGAGAGAGGAGAGAGAGAGAGAGAGAGAGAGAGAGAGAGAGAGAGAGAGAGAGAGGAGAGAGAGGAGAGAGAGAGGAGAGAGAGAGAGGAGGAGAGGAGAGAGAGAGGAGGAGGAGAGAGAGGAGAGAGAGAGGAGAGAGAGAGAGAGCAGGCGTTTGGTGTGCAGGACAAGAGCAGCAGACGAGCCCCTCGAAGGCGCCTTGTTGGCTCCCTCGGGAGCCAACAAGAGGGCAGGCAGCTGCATCACATCCGTCAGAGTCGTACTCACAGCTCATAAAGTGGGAACTCACAGCTGTCACATGAAACTCACAGCTGTCAGAGTGGAACTCACAGCTGTCAGAGGGGGAACTCACAGATGTCACATCAAACTCGCAGCCGTCAGGTGGAACTCACAGCTGTCAAGTGGAACTCACAGCTGTAACATCAAACTCACAGCCCTCAAGTGGAACTCACAGCTGTCAGGATGGGAACTCAGAAGCTGTCCAAAAAAAAAAAAAAAAAAAAAAAAAGAAAAAAGAAAAAAGAAAAAAGAAAAAAGAAAAAAGAAAAAGAGACCCAGTTAAGGAGATGAGCCCCCTCCGGGAGGGGCCCGCTCCCTGCTGCATGCGAGGCCTCAGACACAAAGGAAAGTCGCTTCAGAGGATGTGGCGTTGCCCGCCCTCAGAAGTTTATTTGATTGTTTAACCATCATCGGCCCTCTGCAGCGCCCCCCGACCCCACCCCCCCGCTGCCCCCAGCCCGCAGCCTACAGGCGTCCAGGCTCCTTGCAGTCTGTCCGCTTGGCTCACAACAGCCACATTTTCGAACCTTCGGAACGTTTGAAATCCCACTTCATTAAGATTTCAATAGTAAGGAGATTTTAATTACTGAACATTTCGACCGTAAGAGACATCTCTTACTTAAGATTCCAGACGAAAGGAAATCTTGATTACTCGAGCTTCCAGATGTACAGAAATCTTGATTTCTCGAGCTTACGTTACCTTACGATTCCAGACGTAAGGAAATCTTGATCACCTATGACCTCAAAATGCAAGTAAATCCTAGTGAAGACTTCCTTAATTTAATGAGAGCCTGAAAATGAACCGAAACCTCTCAGTCGCACCCTGAAAACCAGCAAACGAAAGCCTTCTCCTTTTCGGCAGACACAAGGAAAGCTCGTGGCCGCGGGCGCGCGCGCGCGCACACACACACACACACACACACACACACACACACACACACACACACACACACACACACACACACACACACACAGAGACAAACACGCACCCCCCCCCAAAAAAAGAGACAAAAATACAAAATCCATCTGCAAGGCGAGGCAATCTACGCAGCGCACGCCAACAAGGCCCCAGGCGGGGAGGAGGGAGAGGGGCGCACCCGCCCGTCCAGCGCGATCCTCAAGTCCTGCTCAGGCAGGGCCGAGATGCCAACCAAGGCCGCATGCCTGTACAGGAGACGCGAGCCCGCGTCCAGGTTCTGCGCCAGCTGCTGTAGCTGCTCGGCAGTGTGGGGAATGATGTAACCCCCACAGCTGCAGGTCGTTGCTGCCAGGTCGTCTTCTTCCGGCTCTTCTGCTCCCTTGGGGCCCGCCGGCTCCCCCTGGAAGTACCGCTTCCTCGGAAGGCTTAGCTTGAGCAGCGCTTCCGCTACGTGCTTTGGAGTTCCGGGAGTTCCTGCCAAACCCACACACATCAAAAGCAGCAGGGTTCAGCAATTAAAGATCCAGCCGCAAGCCCCAAACCTTACCGTAAAACCCCAAGGCACAGGGCTTAGAGTCTCAAAATTCAGCTTACCCCCGAAATTCGGACGTTAGCAACCCCTCAAAGACAATCCCTGAAACGCACAGGGTTGGGAGCCCAGGATCCGGCATGAGCACCAAATACCGCCCCCCCCCCCCAAAAAAATCTGACCCCCCATCACAGGGTCAGGCGTTTGGCATTCTGCCTCAGCCCAAAACCCTGATGTACAAGTTTTGTTTACATGTCTGTTGCAGAGGGCAAGGGGTTAAGTGAGAAATGTTGATGTCCAACCGGAGGGTCACACAAGGTCAGGGGTTCGGAATCCGGGTGTAGTAAGTCTTTTTACGATAAACATGAAATAAAGATGTATAAGATTTATTGAACATCAACACAAAGTCGGACAACCCTAATCGGGTACCCCTCAACAAAAACTCTCCAAAGACAGTGGCTTTTTCAGGTATCACTATAAAATTGTCTTGCGTACAAAAGATTCTTAATGGACCAGCCTCCCTTTCCCCACAGGCCTTCCTCCACAGCTCCCGCAATCCCCCCGGCCTCCGTCCTGCACATCGAAGAGCGTGAAGCGGGGCCCCCCCCCTCCTGCGGAAGCTCAAATCCCGCCACAGTACAAGCAAAGAGGGACCCGACATGTGACGACCGCCGACGGGACAGGGCATACTGCACCAGCGGGGGGGCTCACCTCCGGACCCGCACAGCAGCGCCAGCAGAAGCAGGGCCTCCGCGCGGGGACCGCCCTGGGGACCGAGGTCTGCAGCGGCCACCGCGGCGTCCGGGGACCCCCGCATGGTCCCCGCAAGCAGGGCGAGCGCGACGGGCAACGCACGCTCCTGGTCGTGCTCCAAGGCGTGGCCCAGGTCGTCCCCCGCGCCCTCCTCCGCCGCTCCGCCCGCCCCCGCGCCCTCCCCTCCCGGGGATGGGTGGGACTTGCTGGCGCTGCGCGTCTGGCGCTTGGCCGAGGGCGGATACCTGGCGTGCCGCATCAGCAGCCCTGCGTTCCCCCCACCCCCCCAGGGATCGAGCGGGCCACACGTTGCAGCAGTCCACGTCCGCAGGTGGCGCACCGACTTCACAGACACTTCGGACAGATTTGCCACCAAAAGAAAGGAAAGGAGAACATAATGGGGCAAAAACTCAAAGCACCCACACACACACACGCACACACACACACGCACACACACACACACACACACACGCACACACGAGCGCGTGCGCATAGACACACAGACACACACACACACCCACGTACAATGTGCGCCCACGCACGCACACGCACACGCGCACACACACACACACACATACAGAGAGGGGGGCGAGATAGATAGAGAGAGAGAGAGAGAGAGAGAGAGAGAGAGAGAGAGAGAGAGAGAGAGAGAGAGAGAGAGAGAGAGAGAGAGAGAGAGAGAGATAGAGAGAGAGAGAGAGAGAGAGAGAGAGAGAGAGAGGCAAGAGAGAGAGGGGAGAGGGAGTAGGGAGAAGGGGGGGGAGGGAGTAGGGAGGGGGTTGAGAGAGTATGTGTGTGTGTGTGCGTGCTTGTAGGTCTGAAAGGCGCACCAGCAGTCAAAGGATGTACGGCAGTACGGGCGGCGGAAATAGCGGCCAGGGTGAGGGGCCGGGCAGAGGCGGGCAGCAGCATGTGGTCCAGCAGCAGCAGCAGCACCGCATCCGCCATTGCCGGGTGCATCGCCAAGAAGGGGCCTCCCAAAAACTTCAGAGCCTGCCTCCCCCCGCTTCCCCACCTCAGCACCACCCTCCGCCCCTGCCCTTGCAAAGGACAGATGCACACGGAGAGGGAGTACACAGAGACACACACACACACACACAACATACACAACATGCATGCACACATGCACGCACACACAGGTACAAACACACACACACACACACACACACACACACACACACACAAGCACCCACACACACGAGCGCGCACACATACACACCACAGACACAAGCAACTACACACACACACACACGTGCGCCCCCCCCCCCCCCCCCGGGCGGAGGAACACTCATTCTCCGCCTCCGCCAGTGCCAGACAGAGTGACAAAAAATATCAGCCCCTTGTACCTGGAGGATGACGCGCATATCGGTAATTTTCTCACCTAGGCCACAGCCTTAGCGGAGATTGCATAAGAAACTTAGGTGATCCAGTATTTCTGCTCCAAATCTCCAAGTGGGTTGGGTCCGAGTGTCTTATTATCTCTTCAGCACGCGTTGTGTGCCACAACCCTTGCTAGGAGATAATGAGACTCTCGGTCAGTGCGTGGTTGGGTGAGTGGGTGGGTGGCGGGGTGGCCAGGGTCATGGGCAAGAAGAACTGACTGAATCTTTGCAAAACAATGGCCATGTGGAAGACCACAAGGCTGGTAATGATGGAGAAAAGACTGTGTGTCTGAGACAATAACCTCGAGAACACGGACTTTTAACTCCGAATCATTCTACAAAATCCTTGCTGATAAATGGTGGTTCTTGAGGTTGTTGTCTCCCACACAATTTGTTTCCAAGCAGTTTCTTGTTAGGCTAGGCAGGTGCCAGTTTTGGAATCTATCAAAACGATACACGGTTTACTAACAATTTCTCATTTACCACATAAAAATAGGGCCTATAAGCTTTGTTTGCTGCGTTATGGATGTAAAACTTTCTTACACCCAAAGCATATGATATGTACCGCCCACGGCGCAACACACAACATGTAATGCAGACTGCAGGGAAAATGGGGTGCTTCCCCATTAATTCAGCACTGCTGTGCCGAAGTGTATTTCACTGCAATTGCAGACGCACTGTCTTTTCTCCATCATTACCAGCCCTGGTGGTCTCCAACATGGCCAATAAGCCTGAAGATTGCTAGTGGAATATGGTGTACCGCATCTACTAGCATACTAGCCCTATTGTTTTTCTTAACTATTTGTATAAATTCGACCGAAAATACGATTAAGAAATGTCTTCCACCGGACCAAAAAAGTATTAACAACCCCGGCGTATTGTCCCGGAACTCCCCGAAATATATGTAAAAGCCCAGGGTGTTGTCCCGGAATTCACCTGGAAAGGATAAAACGAAGACAAGGGTGCACGTGGGAGCGCAAACTGAGTTCCTGAATGTGTACCATGTACTCGAAGCACTAGTGTTTGGTATATACTACGGCTTGGATCAGGTTTTATTTGTACTTTCGCGGCACTTGTGTGGTCTGGCCTTATCACCAAAAAACAATGAAACCCCTTGATAATTCGTGTCTCGGCTCCGAAAAGTTATTACGAACCTACCAGAATTGTAAATTTTCGCCCTGAAATTTATCATTTAGGACCGAAAAACATTAGGGCCAATATGGGTAGTGCACTGAAGAGAGGTGGTGGTTGGGGCAACACAAAGCCCGATGGGAGTACGAGGGAGGGGCGGCAGACATCGGCAAGTTCAGGATCGTAGAGAAGCGGAAAGATCAGATGGAGAAGCTAGAGATCAACGAGCAGGTATGGAATGTCATTTTATTTCTGATGCAGTTGGAATCCGCATCCCGTTTGCAAACGCAGTTCTATGTTTTGCGTACCCCGGAGGGCCCCCCGCCCCAATCCCAAAAATGGGTAGTTCTCTGTTCTCTTCTGTTTCATCTTATAATACCTTGACGGCCCAAGCAATATAGAAGTCTCAATTATTGAAATGAGGTATGAACGCGCTATTTTGACCACCCTAAAATGCATATGCAGGTGCATATCACATAAGAAGAAATAGATGCTTAATACTGGCTGTCACGCACTCTTAAACTTCTTCACGAATGCAGTTCTGTCTTTTTCTTTGCTTCTTGTACTACCTGTTGCCGCTTTGTCCCTCGCTCAACGGGCGTGCGCACGCCCCCGCCTGATCTATCATGATTATGCAACGAGGCTAATGTTCAGCTCGTGGCATTTGACCTAGTTTTCATATCAAGATCATAATAAACGTCTGGTCCAACCCACCGACCGAAGTGCCTGAGAGGAGGGTATGCCTGGGCCTGCAAAGCCCGCAGGGATGGGCCCTTAGAATTGGAAAACATGGTTGGACCCCAGGGATCAGCAGAGGGGCCTCCGCTGGGGGGCTGTTGGAGGTCTTCCAATAAGACTCTTCTGGACTTTCAAGCTACTCATGTACACAAAGGGGCACTTGTGTGCATGAGGAGCTAGAAAGTCCAGAAGAGTCTTATTGGAACACCTCCAACAGCCCCCCCAGCGGAGGCCCCTCTGCTGATCCCTGGGGTCCAACCATGTTTTCCAATTCTAAGGGCCCATCCCTGCGGGCTTTGCAGGCCCAGGCATACCCTCCTCTCAGGCACTTCGGTCGGTGGGTTGGACCAGACGTTTATTATGATCTTGATATGAAAACTAGGTCAAATGCCACGAGCTGAACATTAGCCTCGTTGCATAAGCATGATAGATCAGGCCGGGGCGTGCGCACGCCCGTGGAGCGAGGGACAAAGCGGCAGCAGGTAGTACAAGAAGCAAAGAAAAAGACAGAACCGCATTCGTGAAGAAGTTAAAGAGTGCGTGACGGCCAGCATTAGGCATGTATTTCTTCTTATGTGATATGCACCTGCATATGCACCTTAGGGTGGTCAAAATAGGCACAACCATAACTCATCCTAATAATTGAGACTTCTATATATTATTTGAGCCCTCAAGGTATTAAACATGAAAAAGAAGAGAACAGAGAACTACCCATTTTTGGGATTGGGGCGGGGGGCCCTGCAGGGTACGCAAAACATAGAACTGCGTTTGTACATGGGATGCGGGTTCCAACTGCATTAGAATTAAAATGGCATTCCATACCTGCTCGTTGATCTCTAGCTTCTCCATCTGCTGATCTTTCCGCGGCTCTGCCATCCTGAACTTGCCGATGTCTGCCGCCCCTGCCTCGTACTCCCATCCGGCTTTGAGCTGCCCCAACCACCACCTCTCTTCAGTGCACTACCCGTATCGGCCCTAATGTCTTTCGGTCTTAAATTGTAAATTTCAGCGCGTTGATTTACAATTCTGGTAGGTTCGCAACAACTTTTCGGAGCCGAGACATGAATTACCACGGGGTTTCATTGTTTTGCGGTGATAAGGCCAGACCACACAAGTGTCGCTGAAGTACAAATAAAACCTGATCCAAGCCGTAGTATATACCAAACACTAGTGCTTCGAGTACATGGTACACATTCAGGAACTCAGTTTACGCTCCCGCGTGCACCCTTGTCTTCGTTTTATCCTTTTCAGGTGTATTCCGGGACAATACCCTGGGGTTTTACGTATATTTCGGGGAGTTCCGGGACAATACGCCGGGGTTTTAAATACTTTTTTGGTCCGCCAGAAGACATTTCTTAATCGTGTTTTCGGTCGAATTTATACAAATAGTTAAGAAAAACAATAGGGCCAATATGGTAGTAGATGCGGTACACCATATTACGCTACCAATCTTCAGGCTTGTTGGCCATGTTGAAGACCACCAGGGCTGGTAATGATGGAGAAAAGACAGTGTGTCTGCAATCGTCCACGCCTGTGAGCGAGGGACAAAGCGGCAAAGGTAGTACAAGAAGCAAAGCAAAAGACAGACAGCACTCATGAAGAAGTTTAGAGTGCATGACTACCGGGACTAGGCATGTGTTTCTTATTCCTATAGAAGTGATGCTTAAGCAAGTGCTGTACACCATTTTCTTGAAAACAGGACCCTTAAAAACGTTCCGCTGCTTCTGATTGTAACACCACACCCCCTGCTGGGTTCCCATCAAAAAACCCTTTCAGGGGAGGACAGATAATCTAAAATGTACTAAAACATCGAGGAGAGATTAGGATTCTGGGTAGGGCTTAAGGCAAGAGAGCAGGACCACCCGACCTGCACAGTATAACGCACGGTAATGTTGCACCATACATTTTGTACCGCACGGTATTGCTGTACCATACATTTTGTACCGCACGGTACTGCTGCACCATAAGGCAGGCTGGGACAGACAGGAGGGCTGGTCCACCTGACAGGCAAAGTCGAAGGACCCCGACACATGCAGGGACTTGTCCCTGGGGACTGCGTGACCAAGGGCGGTCTCCAGAACCTTCAGTAGGGGCTCCGGGGGGCACTGCAGCACCGCATGAGAATTGAGGACGGCCGCTCCCACCTCCCCTTCCTCCGCCACGCGTCGCAGTACCGCAGCATGTACACACTCCTTCGCCTGTACCTTCTCCGGCGAGCGCGGCTCCTCCTGGGGGGCCCGGTCCAGTTCCTGGATTGCCTGTTCAGGCATGCCCCACACACGTCAAGAAGCAAAGTGACATTATATGTGCAGATCTGGGCTGCCGCTACCCGTGTGGCATTGAACCCGGGAAGCGGCTGCATGCACAACTGCAAACTTAGAGAGGTACACACACGCACGCACACACCTCATTCTCTCTCTCTCTCTCTCTCTCTCTCTCTCTCTCTCTCTCTCTCTCTCTCTCTCTCTCTCTCTCTCTCTCTCTCTCTCTCTCTCTCTCTCTCTCTCTCTCTCTCACACACACACACACACACACACACACACACTCGCTCACTCTCTCACACACACACACCCTCTCTCTCTCTCTTTCTCTCTCTCTCTCTCTCTCTCTCTCTCTCTCTCTCTCTCTCTCCCTCTCTCTCTCTCTCCCTCTCTCCCCCCCTCCCATCTCTCTGTGTGTGTGTGTGTGTGTGTGTGTGTGTGTGTGTGTGTGTGTGTGTGTGCGTGCGTGAGACACACACAAGGGGCACACACACACACACACACACACACACACACACACACACACACACACATGCGTGCGTGCACGCGAGCAGAGTACACACACATGGACACCCAGACTCAACAGGCAAACACTGTGGCTTGGAACAAAATAAGCTGCAATGCTTCGTACCGCTCTAAATGGCCCACTAATCCGAGCCGGGTAATTCTACCGTAGTTCTACCGAACACAATGGGACGGGTACACACATTTACCAGAGGTACACATTTACCAGAGGTACACACATTTACCAGAGGTACACATTTACCAGACGTACACACATTTACCAGAGGTACACAATTACCA
>KV908374.1:457606-465106 GCA_002005505.1 Botryococcus braunii
TGCGGGTGGGTCCGGAAGCAAAGTGCAATACGCCACATATACTAGAAGAGGGGGGGTGGGAAGGAAAGGGGGGGAGAGGAGGGGGCCTGGGATTGGGGCGCCTGGGATTGGGGCGCCTGGGATGATGTTGAAAGGGTAAGTTTGGCAGTGCGAGGGGGCTACTTGGAGGCTAATGATGTACCATCCCCACTTAAACGCATACAAGTTGAATGTGTTGGCAGGCATTGACACCCTCATCCCGTTCACTTCACATAAGCAACATGACACGTTTTCTTCCACAATAAAAGGGCACGCCGCGTGCGTGCCTGCCTGCATGTGTGTGTGTGTGTGTGTGTGTGTGTGTGTGTGTGTGTGTGTGTGTGTGTGTGTGTGTGTGTGTGTGTGTGTGTGTGTGTGTGTGTGTGTGTGTGTAGGAGCAGGACCTATTCAATGGCTTGCATGTGTACAATGGATTTCCTTCCAACCAATATACCGCACAGTAAAACATCTTCCTCCGACCATAAGTTGTTTTACCCAGGTCCTGCTCAATGGCTACACATTACACAACAGACCGCTCCTCCAATCAACGCCGAAACACTTTCCTCCAATTGTCCTCCCCCCCCGCCCCCCCCCCCCCCAAAAAAAATCCCCACTTCTTGTCCCCTGAATTCCAATATACGATTTGCAACCTTCTCCTCCAGACATTTTCCTCCGGCCACAGACTTTTCGCCTGGAGTGAAATCAAACCAACCCCTCAGCGAAGCAAGCTCAGTGAATCTTTTCAAATGGAAGTCTGCCGAGCAGACTTCGTTTTCACTTCTTCAATGTCAAGAGGGGGGCGTTCTGCGGATACAACCCCCACGAGTGCGCGGAGCAGGGGCTCGACAGCGGGCTTACATGATCGTTGGAGCAGCGCTGGGACAAGGTGGGACGAGGGAGCGCTGCTCCCGACTGCTTCATGGGCAGCAGCCACTCCCAAAGGCCGCCCCTCAGCTGGCACACCTCCACGAGGCGGACGAAGGAGACGGTCTCGTGGTAGGGCAGCCCGAACCGCATCAGCGAATCGACATTGAACTCGTTCACCCTGCGTGGTCCCCACGGTCCCCCAGGCTTCCCACGGTCCCCAGAAAACTGCCATGCTGGCATCACTTCAAAAGGACCCAGAGTGGCCCTTCAACTTCTCCCCCCCCACCCCCCCCCCGGGAGGGGTCTCGCCCACCACCACCATCTCCCCCCCCCCCCCCACTGGGCCGGGCGAAACGGTGCCTCTCGCTCACCGTCGCCACCTGGCTCCCTCCCTCCCCTCCTCTCCCCCTTCCGGGGGGAATTTCCCACCGCCGCCACCTCCTCCCCCCCTCCTCCACGTCTCGTGCCCTCCCTCCCGTGCATACGCTGCCGCACGCACATCCCAGACAGAGAGGCCCCCGTCCTGCGTTTGCCGCGGCGTTGTTTTCCCATTGTGGGATGACCATATGCCGCTGCACTGTCTTCACCCATGGCGTTGCACTTTGCCGATGCACTGTTTTTCCAAGGCAGGTTGGCCCTTTGCCGCTCCATTCTTTCCTATGGAGGCGTAGCACTTTGCCGCTGCATTGTTTTCCATTGCGGCATAGCAGTTTGCCGCTGCATTGTTTCCTACACACACACACACACACACACACACACACACACACACACACACACACACACACACACAGAGAGAGAGAGAGAGAGAGAGAGAGAGAGGGGGGGTGATAGAGAGGGAGGGGAGGGGCAATCAAGAGAGCAATTCAGAAGGGCGCGAGAGAGACAAAGGGAGATTTTTTTTTGGGGGGGGGGGGGGGGAGAGGGCAATCAACGGAGCATTTGGAAAGGTTGGTAACCATATGGGGCCAAACGTGCTTATAAGCCCAGGAGGATACTCCTACAAGAGTGCAGCCAAGTAACCGAGGGAGCCTGTAATGGGTGTGTACCTGTACTGCCTCAAGAGGTACTCCAAAACACTGAAGGCAGCAGGCTGCAGGAAAAAGGGGGAGAGAAGCTCCAGGAACCCCTCTATCAGATCGTTCAAGTCCTTTATCTGTTCTCTTGTTAAGGCGTCACGATTGAACCGCGTTGCATCGGACCGAAACAGCTTGCTTCGGTAGCTAGTAAACCTCGGGTCAAATTGAGCCAGTTGTGCAAGGCCTGCAGAATGCTTGTATTAGAACACAATTGTGAAGGTGATGGATTGGAAAGGCAGCATCGCCCATCCATGCAGCTCTGAATGAGGCCAGACATACGCGTGATAACCGAAAACCCTGCCGCTCATGGCAGTCTTTACTGTTCAACTATCTGCAACTGACAACCTTTCTTTTCCAAATTCTCTAGATGTCCAGGTATTTGAGTTTAACATACCCATGGTGGTGCTTGATGAGCATCCTTGCAGAAGCTAAAGAACGACTAAGCACTGAAGCACTTCCAAGATATACCCTGGATACAGCCTGTAGAATCACAAGTAGGGGCCAAGGGAAGGATCTTGAATACACCAAATTTAGACATTCTTGGCAACCATTACATGGATCGTACCAGCTTCTGCCTCCCCAAGCAAGTCGGTCACATCAAGGTCGGCTGCCTGGTACCGATCTAACAGAAGGGAGGGCCTTCCCCGCTGTCGACCAGCATCTAGACGACCTAATGAAATATTAATCGCTTGAAGTTGCTGTGCAAGTGCAGAAGCCATCGTACAACTTCGTCGTAAGGTCGTCGACGGTAACGACCTTACTTCTTCTTTCCCAGCACCATTTTATCTGGAACTAACTCCGTCGAAAAACACCTCCCTAATGTAAAGAAAAGTTTTGTTCCGAGACAGCAGTTCTCGTGAAATAGCAGGGTAGGTTAGCAGAGGAGCGACATTGCGACATTAGCCGCCACGTACAATATGATGCCGTACACACGCACGTGCTAGTTACCCGGTACACTTTACCCCTGATCCTTACATGCAGAGGTCGACCAAGTTGAGTGACCTAATACACTACTTGCTTGGCGTATTTCTGAGGTTATGACACAAATTTACATACAGTTAGGACAAAATGCTTCGAGCCGCACCCCCCACTGCTTGCCAGGGGGCAAACATCCACCCAACGCTAACCGATAGAGATCTAGAGATCTGCTAGGAAGGTAGGCTTCACTCCTTATTCTAAAGAACTGTCTCAAAAATTGCATGAGAGGATTCCAGCTAGAAACCTCGTCGGTAACTTCTGGACAGAGATCTCTTGGTACGCGTTTCCACTCTTTTTAACTGGGGGACAGGAGCTGTCTTGCTACGGCTGTGCCAAAGAGCAGCAGATGATGTGAGTAGAAGCATTGGCCAACATCGACACGGTAGCGAGAGCGCAAAATGGGTTCGAAGTTCACAAATATGAATTTCGAACCCATTTTTGCGCTCTCGCTCTCGCTACCAACCCAGGGGCCGGGGAGGGGATCAGCCGCAAGGAAGAGCCGCACCAGCATCCCCGGTGCCTGCTGGCAACTTGAGAAGCTTCCTGAGTTCCAATTAGGGCGGCCCAGGATGACGTAAGAGGGAAAAGGGACTCGTGATTTGCGGTTCGGATATGCTTCACTTTCAATCCTTAAGGGAACAATTAGACCCAGAGTGGAAATCCCCATGTCTTCGTGCCACAGGATCGATCATATGTTTACAAGGCATTAGTATCAGAAGGCGTTGTACGAGAAATGATGGAATGGGGAGGTTAAGTGTTTTATAGGGGAAACAGACGGTGACAAAAGCACCAGAAGTGATGGAAGTTGGCAAGAAAGCCAAAGGCACCATGCTTGAAGGAGGCAAACATTCATGAGTACACACACACACACACACACACACACACACACACCACACACACACACACACACACACACCACACACACACACACACACACACACGCACGCACGCACGCACGCACGCACGCACGCACGCACACACACACACACACACACACACACACACACAGACTCACACACACACACACACACACACACACACACACACACACACACACACACACACACACACACACACACACACATACACATGCAAGTGCACGCACCTACCCGTCCGTGCTGTCTCCCTCTCCCTTTCCCTCCCCCCCTCCCTCTCTCTCTCTCTCTCTCTCTCTCTCTCTCTCTCTCTCTCTCTCTCCCCCCCCCCCCCCTCTCTCTCTCTCTCTCTCTCTCTCTCTCTCTCTCTCTCTCTCTCTCTCTTCTCTCTCTCTCTTCTCTCTCTCTCTCTCTCCTCTCTCTCTCTCTCTCTCTTCCCCCCCCCTTTTCTCTCTCTCTACGCCCCTCATGAATCCAGCCCAAAAAGAAAACTCTCTGAGACTGATGTATTCCACCTGTCCCTTAAAAATAAAACTCTCTGTTTCCACTCCCTCCCCAGCTCTCCCCAAGATTGCGGTCAGCCGCAAATGAAATTAACCCCCCCCCCCCCAAAAAAGGGGGGGCACAAAATGAAGTCAGCCCCCAAAAAGAAAACTCTTTCTATCGTTCCCCCCCCCCCCCCAAAAAAAAAAAAGAAAACAGAAAAAAGAAGAAAAACCCCCAAAAAAGGATGAAAACGGAAGAAAAACAAAACAGTACAGCATCCGGGGTTCGCGCGTGATCCCTCAACGCACTACTAGTCGGACCCAATCCAGCTTATCTTCGGAGATCGGACGGGAACCGGAGTGTTCTGGATGGTATGACCGTACCATGTTTAAAGTGCGGGGATTGGGTTTATAGACAACGGTGGCGCTGGTCGAATGTTATACGGTATTTATCAGGCAGTCCGTGCACACAAGAAGAGCTTAGATACACATTGTGTGTCGTCTAATGTGCCTTACAAAACGTTCAAGATGTCCAACGGGGTACAGGATTTGGTGCCAGGTTAGCGCACGCTAAGCTTGGTCCCATCATGAGCCGCGCTTGTTCTCGTTCATTAACCTTGAAGAACTGCCTAAAACGAAACGTGATCCTCAAATGGTTTTAAATTGTTTAATGACCTGAGAATTTGGTTCGATAAACTGATTTGCCGGCGGCAGCAGTTAGTTTAGCATTTAATCTTTCCTTTCACGCCGACATTGAAGTGCAGAGCCGTCACGGCTCAGGCGTGCCGATATCTAGCCACCTCATCAGTCACAAGGAAACGCCATGCCATTCGTCCAAATCAACAGTGCCTCTTGAGCCACCGTGGGGTTGGGTACCATGCGGTTTGCGATGCCCCTCGATTCCCTCAAACACACGGTGCAAACGTCAAAACACAAATACCAAAAGACCACAAAAGCTCAGGGCCTGAGTGTCTATGTCACAAACTCCGGTATTGAGCACAGAGGCTGAGCTGGGCCCAGGAGTTTCGTCCCTTGTCCAATGTCCAAACGTCGTTTCTCTCTTTCTAGGGGACGGGGTATGTTCTAGCGATCTAGGTCTGAGGACGCAGTCTTGTGCAGATGTGGCGTGGACAGGAAAATGGCATTGACGAAAAATTAGCCAAGCGAAGCGAAGCCACGTCCCCCTGCAAAGCTATAAAATGTCTCCCGCAAATCCCAAGACAAAACACAAAGCAAAGCACTCATATATGTACAAAGCACGTCCAGGCGTGTGCCCCAACAATGTGTGTGTGTGTGTGTGTGTGTGTGTGTGTGTGTGTGTGTGTGTGTGTGTGTGTGTGTGTGTGTGTGTCTGTGTGTGCGTGCGCGCGCGAGCGCGCCCGTGCGCATGTGTGTGTGTGTGTGTGTGTGTGTGTGTGTGTGTGTGTGTGTGTGTGAGAGAGAGAGAGAGAGAGAGAGAGAGAGAAAGAGAGAGGAGAGAGAGAGAGAGAGAGAGAGAGAGAGAGAGAGGAGAGAGAGAGAGGAGAGAGAGAGAGAGGAGAGAGAGAGAGAGAGAAGGTTGGGGGGGGTAATCATTATGTCCCTGGCCCCTCTCGCTCCACACCCCCCCCCCCTTCCCTTCATGCACAGCACGGGCCAACGTGCGGTCTGCTGATGTTTTGGCGGGAGAAAGGTCCCATCATGGTCACTGCTGCTCCCCAACAGCATTCGTCGGAAGTCGTTGTTGGACTTCTTCTCCTCCGCATGCCCATTGGCAAGAGGCACGGACTCGGGCTGTGCGTCCGTAGCCGCAACTCTCACGGGCCTTCCTGGGGGAGTGGCAGCGGGGGGCCGTGCCGTGACGCTGCGCGGTACAAAGGAGGTAACGCTCGCTGTGACATCCAGATGCGCACGCCTGTTCTCCACAGCCCGCGGCTGGAAAGCTTGCCGCCTCCCCTCCCCGCCCCGCCCCCCACGGCCTCCTCTGCTGCCCTCGCCACCGTCCTGCATGCTCCCGCCCGCCCGCCCGCCCGCGGCATCAGAGACCGACATGAGCGGCCAATTGCGAACAAAAACGGTTTGTGATCGCGCACGTGAGCCGTTCTTTCAAACAACTCTTCGCCTTGTCGAAGCTTTCGTTTGGAAACAACAGGACCACCACGAATGCTCTACTTGTGCTGGATTACGACCAGGGTGGTGGGTGTGGAAGCAAATTGCAAGTGACTGTTGTAGAGGTGCACCCAATCCCCATGGCAGGCGCTGGCTCAGGAATCAGAAAATTTGGAAGAGGTGGAATCATATAATGTAACCCCGAGTGCGTAATGTTTGTACACTTGAACTGTACTTTTAAAACTTGGAAGAGGTGGAAATCTGAACCGCGGTGGTCATGATGGCGGACACGTGACTCTCAGGGGCACCGGGGGCCTGAGCCTGATATAATTCACGTTTCTGATTTAAACTTGGAAGAGAAGCTCTCCACCGATTGCTTCTCAGAGTCTGCAGGGCCAGGGACGCACTGCACCCCCCGAGGAGTCTCTGGAGGGAGAGCCAGACAGTGTGTGCTATACTGAGAGAGAAGGGTTCTCCGGCGAGACGGATACACACACTATCTCAGCATATGTGCGTGATATGTGTAAGCACGCTGGTGTGTGACACAAAGGGGGGGGGGGCGGCCAGGGGGAGAGGAGACTGGGGGAAGGTGCTAAATTGAGCCCCCACCCACCCCCCCGAGAGAGAGGGGGGGGGGGGGGGGGGGGGGGGGGGGGGGGGGGGGGGGGGGGGGGGGGGGGGGGGGGGGGGGGGGGGGGGGGGGGGGGGGGGGGGGGAGAGGAGGAGAGAGAGGAGAGAGAGGAGAGAGAGAGGAGAGAGAGAGAGAGAGGAGAGGAGAGAGAGAGAGAGGAGAGTATGGAGGGGAAGGTGGCGAACGGCAACACTCACGTGATCGTTGCCACCGCGTCCTCGTCCAGGCCCCCAACGGCCGCCACCCCGTGGGGCCCCGCGGGAGCCAGTCCATCCATCCCCTCGAGGAGCTGCCCCAGCGGGAGGCTTGGAGACCGCAATGGACAACTGCCGGTTGGCCATCTCGACCCCGTCCATTGCCACGGCTTTCATCAATGCCTCTCGGGAGTCGAATTCCACATATGCAAATCCCTGGATCCCCACCCCCGCTACCTCCCTCAGACTCATCCCTCCTTCACCATGGAATAAACGAATCCTGCGCCT
>KV908374.1:480106-517606 GCA_002005505.1 Botryococcus braunii
CACCCACAGCCCCCCCGCGCGCGCGCATACACGCACACGCACACGCGCACACACACACACACACACACACACACACACACACACACACACACACACACACACACACACACACACACACAGGGACACACACGATTCCCTGCCACTGTCATTGCAACAGAGTCTCGCGACAAGGGACTTGAGAGCAACACTCAGCAAATGTCTCTTTGGACGGCGATCAACAGTCGGGTGTTGCAGTCAGAGCAAGAGCAGCGGGGGCGTCAGATGCGCCGGTCCCAGGGAGAGCCTCCATTTGTTCAGCAATAGTTTGCAGAAAGTGCCAGGTTTGCGTCACACCCATGCGGTCTGCCACAGAACCATACAGTTGCATGACGGGCACCAGCCTGTCTGACAAACCCCTGGCCTCCGACGTGCCTGCAGGCATCCCAGCCAATCCCACTGCGGCTTTAATAAAGACAATGTGAAAAGCTTTTTCTTTCTTTTAGCAATGCCTGTGAATATGACACAGCCCTTCGTACATTTCACTTCTTACGTAAGGTCAAAACAGACACAGACAGCCACCTGTAGGTAGCGAAGGCGCTTCATCTTAGTAAAGCTTCGCCCCTTATATCACGTGTTACTTGATGACCTGTTTGCATAGATGCGCATGCGAGCGCTTGCCCCAACGTGCTGTTTCCAATCGAGCATGTTCTACCTAACCTCGTCTTTATCTCTCCCTCTCTTAACATACGAATGGGCGGCCCCTCACATGTGTCTGTGCAAAGTGCAGTCATCTTGCGCTCAAGACGCGTGCTTTAGAGAAGGTGACATGTTGCAAGTCGTGCTCTGGAGAAGTCGTACCCGTCAGGCTGTCAATGATGAGAGCCACGGCCAGCTTGCAAAGAGCCTTCAGCACTTGCTTCTCCTGGGTAAGTTTTTGCAGCTGCTCCTTCGCGTTCCCGCCGGACTCCGACTTGCACCGTGGTCTCTTGCTGCACCTGTCCTGGTGGGATTTCTCAAGTTCTGCGGCCATGCATGCATTTTCCTTGGCGAGATTTATGACTGCTTGACGTAATTGCTTGGCGGCATCCTGCCGCAACAGACAAAGTTGGCATAAAGAAAAGGAAGGAGACGACTTTTGAAGAAGAAGAAGAAGTGGTAGTGGTGGAACGACCCCAGCCTCGTCAAATGACTGTCCTCACCCATTGCACCACCGTACAGACACGCCCTGTAACGGTAAGTACAGCACTGCAGCTCATCAAGAACGGCCATGGCGAGTGACAAGGTAGCAGAGTCTTTATGTTAACCCCCCCCCCCCCACGGCATGTGCGTGCATGCATGCCTGAATTTGTGTCAGACAGTTACAACACACACACACACACACACACACACACACACACACACACACACACACACACAGAGAGAGAGAGAGAGAGAGAGAGAGAGAGAGAGAGAGAGAGAGAGAGGGGAGAGAGAGAGTGAAGGGGGGGGAGAGAGAGAGAGAGAGAGAGAGAGAGAGAGAGAGAGGAGAGGGAGGGAGAGGGAGAGAGAGAGAGAGAGAGAGAGAGAGAGAGAGAGAGAGAGAGAGAGAGAAAGAGAGTGAGAGAGAGATATAGAGAGGGGCAAGGAGAGTAAGCCGGGGGGGGGGAGAGGGACGGAGGGAGGAAGGGGGAGATAGAGGGGCAAGGGAGGGAGGTGGGGGTGGGGGGCGAGAGGAGGAGGAGCGAGGCAGTGAGGGCCGAAGAGAGGCGAAAAGCAAGCAAGCAGGACCTGTGCATCAGCCAAACACGACACGCCATGCGGCTGAGCTGCACTGTCAACTGAAGCTCCCGCAAGGACCATGACGTGGTCTTCCATTGAACTTTCTGCAAACACACGCAAAACTTTTGTAAGGAGACCTCGAGAGCTCTTAAAGAATCTATCTGCCTCCTCACGTTCGAAGCCCAAGCCAATGAAGTGCTAAACCCCGGTTGAACGCATGCGTACATCACTGCGTCTCGCTCCCGATCTATCCACGCTACGGAAAAGAACAATGTCCCAGCCCGAGGTCCCCCCCCCCCCCACACACACACACAGACACAATATATGGACTTCACACCACTGACTGCAATTTTGCACTCAAGCACCTGCAGCATGCACTAGCCGACAACATTCAGCCCAGAATCCTACCTATGGCGACCCCCGGGGGGGGGGGTGAGAGTACCTTGACCTGACGCACAGCGCGAGCGGGGTTCTTGCCGCTGGCCCAGATCACAGTCAGCGACAGAGGCAGACACGGCCCGGGCCGCCTGGACGCACTCCACCAGGGCATCGGCGAGGGCTCGGGCGCGCATCCCGGTGGGCGTCAGCTTTGCCATGGCCTCACCTCTATGCGTGCCTCCAGCAGCCTGCTCCGCGACTTGCTTCGTGCAAGATGCCTTTAGCCCGAGACTCAACTCCCAGGACGGCTCAATGCAGAGGCGAGCTAGAGTGTCGCAGCCAGTATCTGCATCAGGTGCTGCAACAGTTGTGGACGGCTCACTGCACAGGCGGGCCAGAGTGTCACGGCCAGTATCAGATGCTGCTATGTTTGTGGATGGCTCACTGTGGGAGCGGGCCAGCCTGTCCAAGCCTGCATTTGCATCAGATGCTGCAACTTTTGTGGATGGCTCACTGTGGGAGCGAGCCAGAGAGTCACGGCCAGTATTTGTGTCAGGTGCTGCAACATTTGCTAAAGGCTCACTGCTGAAGCGGGGCAGAGTGTCACGGCTAGTATGTGCGTCTGGTGCTTCAACAGTTGTAGATGGCTCACTGCGGGAGAGGGGTAGAGAGTCCGGGCTGGTGCATGCATCAGATCCTGCAACATCTGTGACACATGTGCCCTGGCGGGGTGTGACAAGCCCCCCACTGGCCCAAGGACCACTGGCCGCTTCCAATGTCGCCGAGGGGCTCGAGTCCCTTCCTGCTGCATGCGGAGCTTGCTGCGGTCCCGCCGCCTCCCTCACACTGCACGACCGCGGCCCGCGCTGCAGCCACGCGTCCTCCCCTTGCTGGATGTACCTTTCCAAGACCTCGATGTGGCTGTGAAAGCGCAGCCAGTCTGAATTCAAAGACTCTTCTTCGAGCACCCAGTAAGCCTCTCCGGGAAGCAGAGCAGGTGCTGCGCCCCCCACAGCTTGCGGTGTGCGGCTCGCATCACCGTCGCCAGTATCTCCTTCTCGGTCTTCTTCTTTTCCTTCTATGGGGTCATCCCGCTGTTGCCCCAGGGGAGGCGCCCACGCGCGGCTGCACTGCCCCTGCTGCGCCCTTGCAAGGGAAGGGGTGCAAGAAGGGGCCGAGCCCCTGGTCCCAGGGGAGGCGGGACCCAAAACGCCTGTCAGCAGCTGTCCGTCTGTGACAAAGGTAGGGCATGTAGACTGGTCCTCGCGGTGCCCGGCGCAGCCCAAGTGTTGCGGCGAAGGGGCAACTGGGAAATGAGCCCAGGATCCAAACATCACAGCGTCACTGTCGGCAGCGCTCTCCAAGCTGGAACACACAAGGCTGCCGTCCTCTCCCCATGAGGCGGCCTCTGCATGCCTGGCGGCAGTCAGGCAGCAGATCTGTGCTTCCGCAGCGGCGAGGTCGTCCGCCAGGTCCCGGCACCGACACGTGAGCTGGACGACTTGTTGCCGCAGAGCGTCGCGTTCTTCCGCTAGCCCCAGGCTGTCCACCTCCAGGACGGAAGGAATGAAAAGGATGTCACTTCTAGAACCAGGGGCCATGGCCGAAGGGGATGCTGAAGCTCCTTGACGCTCCTCTGCTTCCTGAGCCTCCTGAAGTGACCCGAAGGCCAGGTCGGCCTGCCAAGCCTTCGGCTCTTCCACTTGCTTTGCAGAACATTCCGAGCTGGAGTCCTGGCAAACCCTTGCAGAGTGCTGCCTCCTGAGACTCTCCACGGTCAGGGATTGAAGCTCCACCACCAGCCTTAGATCCTCATCCGGCAGAGCCTCACACCCGCCTTCAGTCTGGGAGGCACCCTGGTCCACACGGACCGGCATGCCCGAGAGGAGCATCTGAGGCCCCGCAGCCGCAGCGCCAGGGTCCACACGAACCGAAATACCCGAGAGGTGCATCTGAGGCTCCTCAGCCGCAGCGCTGGGGCCCAGACTGCCGGTGCGAGACATCGTCAGGCCCAGCAGCCGGCTGTGGAAAGCATCTTCCTGCCTTGTGCCCTCAAGGAGCTGCGCTCTCGGCGGCTGGGACCCCATCAGGGACACCACCTGGCTCTCGGCAGCCCTCAGGTCCTCCTCCAGCGTCGCACACCTCTCCGCCAAGGCCTCCCTGTCTGCAGAGACGCGGCACAGCCGCTCGTCTGCTTCGCACAGCCGCGCCCGCAGCCCGCTGGCAGAGGCCTCCGCCTCGCGCACACGGCCGAGGAGCTCCTTCTGGCGGGCGCCCAGGGTCCGGCAGAGTCGCTCGTGGTCATTGGCCTGGCTCTGCAGTGCAGCCGCTGCAGCTTTGGCCTGCTCTAGGGTTGCCGTTGTGGCCTCCCGCTCCGCCGCCATGCGGTTGCAGAGCTCGCCCTTCTCATGCAGGTCAGTGCGCAGGCCTGCTATCGTGGATGTCGCCTCCCGGAGCTGCAGTGCCACCTTCTGGCGGTCCCCTTCCGTGCTTTGGCACACCAGCTTACAATTTTGGAGTTCCGCTCGCAACGCGGCCACGGCGCGCTCTCCCTGCTGCAGGCGGTCCATTGCTCTGTCCCGACCGAGGCGCATGTGCTCGCACACCGTGTCTCTGTCAAGCACTCGATTGCAAAATATCGCGGTCGAGGCTTCGGCCAGCTGCAGGCGCTGGGCCAAGTCGACCAGGGCTGTCTTCATAGTGTGGAGCTGCTCTGTGTTTTTGGTCGACCCGATCTCTTCGACCCGGTTTGCACTCACTGATTGCTGCGTCTCCACGGCCTGTGCCGCCTTGCCGACGTCGCCCGTCGGATGCTGAGAAGGAGTTTGATGCTCCCTAAGCCGCGAGGGTCTTACATCCCCGGCAAAGTCGCTCTGCTGGGGCCACTGCACAAGCACATCTCCTTCTGTGGGAACTGCCGCACACATGGCATGGACCTCATGGGCCTGCAGCCCCTGCACAAGCGCATCTCCTTCTGTTGGGACCGCCTCACACTCATCGAGGGCCTCATCCAGCTGATCGGGACCTACACTCTTGTCCACTCTATCAGCTCCGTGGAGCTCTTGCCTCTGTGTGCCCTCGGTCCCCGCCAGCGGCTCTGCCCCGACTTTCTGCCTCTTGTCCAAGAAGTCATGCAGTGTCTGCCTTTCAGCACGCTCAGAGTCATGCAGCCTCGAGCTTTCGGCAAGTTCGGAGTCATGCAGCCTCGGACTCTCAGTAAGCTTGGAGTCTTGCAGGTTTGGGTTCTCGGCAAATTCGGAGTCATGCAGCCTCGGTCTTTTGGCAAGTTCGGAGTAATGTCGCCTCAGCCTTCCAGCAATCTCGGACTCATGCAGCCTTGGCCGTTCGGCAAGCTCGGCTTGCAGCGAGGATATGGAGCTCTCGGCCTGTTCCAGGGCGCTGCTTAGATCCATGTTCAGCTCGAGCAGCTGCTCCACTTGGGCGGCCAGCTCGGCAGCTTGGGCACGCGCATGAAGCAGGCATGCATCCGGAGTCTTCGGCTCCGGCGCAGGTACGTGACAGAGTGGCGATACTTCCGACGGAAAGCCCTGTAGGCCCTCAGCCTCAAGTGGGACGCTCATTATCCGCGAAGGGCGGACATCTGCCAGCAGGTGGTCGTCGGCTGTCTGGCTGCTGGGGAGACGTTGCCTGTCTAAGCCACAGAGTGCTGATGCATGAACCCCTGAAGGGGACTGGGCGCTGGCGTTGAATGCAGACCCAGCTGTTGCAGGAGGCGGCTGCCCCTCTTCTGATTGAGTGAGGGCGGTGGACACAGGCACAGCAGTTGAAAGAGGTTGCTGCTGCTCTTCCGATTGCCCCCGGGCGGTGGACGCAGGCTCAGCGGTTGTAAAAGGCGGCTGCCGCTCTTGCGAATGGGCACCGGCATCAGACGCAGGCTCAGTGATTGCAAGAGGCTGCCGCCTCTCTTCCGAATGGGCACAGGCGTCGGACTCAGGCCCAGTGGATGCAAACGGCAGCTGCCGCTTTTCCGGTTCCGTGCGCCAGGTCACCACTGCCTCGGCAACTGCCTCCGCGGACCGAGCCTGAGCACGCCGCAGGCCTCCGGGGGACGCAGTGCGCTGCAAGCCTCGGACAATCGCGGGACGCTGCGACTGCCTGACGCCTTCCTCATTCTCAGGCAGGCACTCTTGAGCCTTTCGCCTGCCGTGGCACGGCGGGGACAAAGCAGCTGCAATCGCCGTCCCGGGACTGCTTGGGAGGCCCGGATTCTGGGCGAGTGCGGCCCTTTCCGTCTCCAGCACATGGCAATGGGCGGCCCAGGCCTGGTCCCTGTCCCGCAGCTCCCGCTCGAGCGCCTGGCACTGGAGCGCAAGGGCGGCGCCCTGCTGCTGCGCTGAGTGGAGGCGCCACAGGACGGTGTCCAGGAGACTGGACAGGGCGGCCTGCTCGGCCTCGATCACTTGGCCCGCATTGCACAGGGCACGCTGCATCTCTCGATCTCCAGCAGCGGGGGACCCCAGGCAGGCGGAGGCGCCGATGAGTTGCGGGAGGGGCTCGTGGGGCCGCCAGGCACCCTCGCCTTGGATGGTGTAATGTGCGATGCCGTCAGGTCCCCGAAGAGAGGGGCTCCTGCTGGGGTGAAGAGCATTTTGCGGACGGCGTTGGGGGGTGCGGGAGTCTTGTGCGGGTTCGGAGGCTCGCCCCACCCCGCTCTGGTTGCGGTGCATGGGGCTGAAGGAAGTGGATGGGGCTTGCTGTACATCCCTGGATCTTGATACAGCCTTGCTCCAGCGATTGGTGGGTACCAGCTCCGCAGAATCGGCCAGGTGTGACAAGGGTAATTGATATGTCTCTGCAGCTGTGGCTGCTCCGCCAGCAGTGCCCGGGCCGCCGGGCAGTGGGGACCCGAACGCGAATGGTTTCGGATGCTTGAATCCACGCTCCAGCCCTGGTGGTGATCCAGCTTTCGCATTTGGACGTCCAGGTGGCGCGAGAGGCACAAACGTGACCGAGGTAGCATCGCACCATGATCTGGAGCCTGGAGGTGGACTGGCAGTAGATTTCAGGTGGGGATTGCGGCACAGCTGACTGCCAGTTGCCTGCAGCTGATCTACTAACCAGTTGCATGATCGCTGCTCCTCCTTGAGGAGACCGTACGCTGCGTTGCACTCCTCCTCCAGCTGTTGCAGTTGTGCCTATGGCCCACAGCCAGCTTCTTGTTTCATTGACAAGGCGTTGATAGATGCACTGCACCCCTACCCTACCCTATCCCCGTGTCTCTCTCTCTCTCTCTCTCCCCCCCCCTCTCTCTCCAGGCTGCATAAAGATGCGGCAGTGTCCAAGGCAACGCACACATGAAGCAGGGCTCACTTCTAGATCCATACACAAACGTGCAGTGGAAGGAACGGTCGAGGCTTGCAAGCCAGGCGCTCGTAAGGACCGTTGTGGTGAGGTGATCTCAATAACAAGTAAGCTCTGTCCAAATACACACAAGGCAAACTAAAAACTTATCTCGCAAGAAACATCGGAGATTTTCATGGTCGTAGTATCTGCTCAAGTTCTGCTCAATCCGTCTGCATTGTGAGGCCTTCAGTCCTCCCCTCCCCTTGTCCATGTTCATTTCCGGCTCCAGGACCTCTTCCTCCATCTGAAACCTCCTTGGACCTGTTGCGTCAGTGCCTCCAGCTTACTACTCACAAGCGTGCGGACTCAAGATTACCTGAAGAGTGTCAGCAAGCCTTTGGCTGTTGGCTCGCTCCTGCTGGAGCGTCTGTAGATCACGCTCCAGTGCAGCTGCCTGCGCTCGCTCGGCCAGGCTCTCCTCTTCTAGCTGCGCAATCCGCTCATCTGCCACTAGCAGCTGGGCGGCCTGCGCTGCCAGCTGTGGGATGCAATACAGTGTCAATAGCCCGTTGGCACAAGAGGCCAGCCCCTACCCGCAGCACTTGAAAACCCCAAATTACAAACATTACTAATGTTTCTCAACCGCCCCCTAAAACACACACACACACACACACACACACACACACACACACACACACACACACAGAATGGGGGTTGCGGGGAGTCGTGGCCCTGAGTTAGGTTAGTCTCCGGCCTCTGTGGCCGGCAGCTCTGAAGGGGTCTCACTCCTAGCCAAGCTGACACATCAAGCACAGGCACCGCAGCAGCGTCCAATCTTGGTGCCATGGGTGTGACTCTTTCGACGTGAGACGGGAGGCGGACACACTGTTGCTGCCAGACCACCCATGGAGGTTCCCAACCCCCAGACCTCCCAGGAATAGATGCCTGTCTCCAAAGGTGGAGGAGGGCTGGCTAAACAGCCATTGCATGTACTACATCTTGCTGTGGAAGGACGAACCGACACCTTTTTGAAACAACGAGCCACCGCCCAAAGGGAAGACATCCCAACAAGGGGAAGTGAAAAACATGGAGGGGGAAAAATGTGGAGGAGAAATGTATGGTGGAGAAAAACATGTACACGTGAGGTTAAGAGCTGAACCTGATGATTCAAGCCTCTCTCCCCCCCCCCTCTCTCTCTCTCTCTCTCTCTCTCTCTCTCTCTCTCTCTCTCTCTCTCTCTCTCTCTCTCTCTCCCTCCCTCCCTCCCCACCCCCCTCCCTCTGTACGTGTGTGTGTGTGCGTGCGCGTGTGTGTGTAATCCCACCTGTTCGTAGAGCTGCTGGCAGTGCATTATGAAGTCTGCAGGTTGGCAGGGTTGCGCTGGTGATAAGGCATCCAAGTCGACGGGCTGGCATACCAGCATCTCGTACAGAGCCTGGCCTGCTCCCATCTCCTTCCCTGCATCCAGCTGGCACCACAGATCCACCATGGCCAGACCCTTATCAATGGCGCCGTCCAGACCTCCAGGAGGATGGCATGCATCTATCATGGTATGTGCCAGGGGTGGACAGTCGGTTCTCCCATCAGGCAATGGAGTCGCAAAAGAGGCCTCAAGATCCGCAGGATTCCGGAAATCGGTTGATGGTGCTTTGGGAGGGGCCTCTTGCTCATGCCGTGTGTCCAGCCTCCGCGGCCAGGGGGTCGTGGGAGGCGAGCTTCCCTGACCTGCCCCAAGGTGCTCTGGTCCATGGTGTTGTGTTTTCCCCTCGACACATACTGGTGCGGTGGCCTCAACAAAGCCTTGCAGCAGGACTTGCAGCTTGTGCACCAGGTCCTTGGTCTCTGCCAGGTCCACTAGGAAGCCCTCCGTAGATCCAGATCTTCTGTGTGACCTGCTTTCCCATGTGATGTCCCAAGTCAGTCACTCTGGGCCTATATGCCATTCTTGGAGACTAGCTGTACTGTGGCCATATTTCTGTTCAAAAAATGTACAAGCTTGCATATCTACACATCTCCACAACCCACACACATCCCCGCGCGCGCGCGCGCGCGCACACACACACACACACACACACACACACACACACACACACACACACGCACGCACGCACGTACGCACGCGCACACGAGCCTGCACGCACTTTCATCGTTGACCTTCATCACTTGCTCTTTTTCCCTCCCTCCTCCCCTTCTAACTGCCCCCCCTTTCTCTCCTCCCTCCCTCTCCACCCCTGGGCCCCCTCCTCCACTCCCTCCACCTTCCCCCTTTCATCTCTGCCCCTCACCCCCTCGTCCTCTCCCTGGCCCGCCTTCCTACAGGGTATGTCTAGCTGTAGCTGTTCTGCTACATTCAGTAGCATGGCCATGAAGTCCTTTTGGGAGTAGGCCCTGGTGGGTTCATGGTGCGAAGGAACCTGTAAACTTCTGTATGTCTTGGGGCCGAGGCTCATGACTTGGTGACATGTTTCCCCCCCCCCCACTGTGCATCGCAATATGCGTAGTGTGGCACGACATCGGGTTCTCTCCCTGCCCACCTCTCCTCTCTGTCTCCTTCTCTCTGTCTCTCCCTCCCTTCTTTCTATGTCTCTGTCCTGTATGTGTGTGTGTGTGTGTGTGGGGTGGGGGGGGGGACTCTCTATCTCCCCCGCCCCCCCCCCTCCTTCTCTCTCTCTCTGCGTGCGTGTGTGTGTGTGTGTGTTCTCTGCATGCATGTGTACATGCTCACTGCTTCGCTCTCCGACTTTTGAGAACGACAAAGCAAGACCAAAACATTCAAGAACAGGGCATCTCTGGTCCAGGGCAGTGTGCCATACCCCAGCTTTATGGGTTGTGTTCCATCCACTGTTGCACACTGAAGAGCGCCTTTTCTGGCAAGCTGCTCTGCTCTGTCCTTCTCCTCCTGTTGTTGCACTAGCTGGTCCTCAAGAAGCGTTTTCCTTCAAAAAGTTTGTATTGGAAACATCATAAGGGCATCTAGATTAGTCGGGATATATAATGCAAGCCATGAAAGTTTGTGCAAGCACGACGTGACCACCGACTTTTGACATGGCATTATTTGGATAGGAATGTCATGCAGCTCCCAGCAGGACTCAGGGTGTGATTTCTAACATCTAGGACAATCATGGATATTCAGCGGAAATGTTATCAATCACAGAAGGACCTCAGTTCCAGACGAGTGCACTTCAGGTGAGGGGGCTGATGTTTATCATCACATTGCTGAAGCAAAGGGAACTACCCCAAAGCTTATCCTTACTCTCTTGACAGGTGAGCACCAGCAATCCAGGTATCAAAATGGGAGGCGTGCATGCATGACCCATGGCAAACTCACCCGGAGTTGCTGGCGTAGGATGCAGCGTTCGGCCTGGAGTGAAAGGAGGCGCTTTAAAGCACGAGCAGCCAGGGCTGCAGCATTAATCTCTTCCTGCCACTGGACATGATCTGCTCCAGCAGTAGCGATTTCCACCGGGACTCCCCCTTCTGTTTTCACATCACATGCATGAAGGTCCATTGTACCAAACCCGACCAGATGTCTTTGCTGGGCAAGAACAACACTCGGTGAGCCAGGTTTCCATTGCCTTGCATTTTGCGAGTTCCCCAGACAATTTGAATCCGTCCTATGATGAATTATCAGTGCATCTCCCCCGCTGGTGGAGCAGACTTCAATACTATCAGTTGCCTGCTTTTGTAGCGGATACTCATTAACTTCCAACAGGCTACAGTCGCTGTCAACCTGGAATGGGCTTATCGACAGTAGTGATGCAGTGCTGCCTTCTGATACTAGGTCGTCCCAGCTTCTGGGTCGTTTTTTTGCTGGGGTCTCTTCCTGCTCAAGCCGTATTCTCGTAGGGGTGACTGTTATAGAGGCAGAATCCCTGCTCCCCCGATGAATATGAGATACGATGACGTGATATTGCGCCCATTTGCTATTTGATTGGATTTCTATGGCCGACCAAAAGATGTTTTTAGACATTTGCTGTGGGGCCTCACCTATATTCTGCGACCTGGGCTGAGCCTCCGGTGCAACCCAGATGCTCCAAATGGATGCCAGAGGACTCGATCTGGTAGAGACACTCGTAAGTAAGAGTAACAAGTTCTGAAATAGTGAAAGAACCAATTTGCTAATACAGTGCTGAACATTCCTTTAATCCAGGACAGGCAGGGTGCAAGAGGGTACACATACGTGGCCAATGACTGGACAGCATCTTTGCCGCTTTGAAGGAGATATAAGCTGCTCAAACTTCCAGTATGGGTCTGGACAGCCCTTATTCGGGGATGAAAGGGGCCGTGATTTCGGGCAAGCCCGATCACTAGAACCTTTGCGTGGTGACCAATACACAGACGCATCCACCGGTATATGTATCCCACCATGTGCCTTGATTTCAAATGAGTTTTCCACATTGTTTTCTTGCAATGGCTGAAGTGGGCTCCTCACACTACCCATTATAGTAACTCCCCTGCTGGAAATGGGTTGTCTCTTTCCCACGAAAATGGGCCATTCAAGGCGATATTTCACGCTTCCCTATAGTTCATTTCTCTTTGTTTGACTCCACGTCTGTAGCAGCACAGTTGCGTCACGTAAGTGCGCTTCTTGCAACCGTCATATCTTAAGCACTGCTGTCGACGACTCATCGCCCTCACCACATATCAGGATTATTGAAAATTTTTAACCTTGTACTGAAACGACTAAACATGGGTATGAGCAACTTACCCTCTGTCCCACACCTCTCTAACCGACCCACTACGATCCTGCTTGATAAGTCAGTGACTGGAGTCAAGTCACTCGACAAGTCACCATCGGTCCGTCAGCTGCTGAAGCCCTAGTTTGAAATGTTGACCCTTCCCCGTGCGTGCCGGCCAATTCACACGTTTGCAATGGATTTCCGGTACATTTCCTCCGCAACAGCAGGAGGGGAACCTGTAGTCTGAGGAATTCACTCCTTTCATCACCCCCCCTCCGGCAAGGAAGCTTTTTGTTATCGGCATTGCTTGCCATCTAAATTTCCGTTTGCTGTCGTTTCTGATCATCAATCAGGTGCTCCTGTCATATTACAAAGCTCCGTTAGCATTGTGAAGCTCCCGATCCAGTACCCGATCCGCGCGAGCAAATCACATTTTCTGTATAGATTTTGTGGCAGTGTGGGAGGTTTGCCGAATGTTTTCCTCATTGATGGCTGGCAGATTTGCAAGGGGCTTTTGCGCCTGCCTTTGCACTAGTTGACTCCTTACAAGCCCATGGATCAAGAACTCGAAACACATCATCTTTTTATTCCTGTGGCTGGCAGCAATGAAGTGGTCGCCGTGCCCATAGATGAACTTCCAGAGGAAGCGGAGGACCTCTTGGATATTCTTCGGGCAGAGGAGGCCCCTCTAGCCCTTTGGCTGGACTTCGCCAAAGCGTACCTAGCACAGGTGGTTTGACCCGGCAGATTCTAAAAAAGTTTGTCGAGAGTTGGAGCAGTAGCAAGGGTATGGGATTACGGACTCATCTCCGCCGTACTCGCTATAAGGACCGTGGCGTGCATGGCTGCATGCATCTGCTTAGAATTGACATAAGGGGACAACCCTGTTTCTTGTGTGCCTACACCTTCATTAAACAGGGCCATGCTGGCAACGGCTCATGTGACATTCTTCACCATGCTATCCCCCCTGGTTTGTTTCCCTTCCCATGGCCCCTCACTGAGAATGCATGTCTCATTGCTGGCCCTTCATGACAATGCTGCTGGTTTGGTCCAGGGTTTGACAAAGCAATACTTGTATATTCTACAAGAGGGTACCCAGCCCGAAGTGGAGCACTACTTCGGCAAATCAGCAGAGTTTGAACGGATTCAGATCTTCTGCGCTCTAGCATCATACCACACGCGCAAGGGACGCATTGAGAAGGATCGAGCCAAGAAGACTGAAGAGTTTCAGTTAGCGACGACCTTTCTGAACACCGCGCGGGGCATCAATGTCGGGGAGCAATTGCCGCATATCGGCCTTGGGCAACTTGCGCTGGCTAAGGCATGCCGAGGAACCTCGCCTTGTCCTTGATTTCGTGTTCCTTAGCATGTATAGCAATCTGAAAGCCAATCTGCAGCTGGCATTGGCAGGAACCTGCCCATTTATACCAGATGTTGCAGTGAGGAATCTGGATAACATACGAAGTGGAGTACAGATGCTTCAGCAAGCAGAGGAGGCTCGTGGACATACAAGGGATCTTCCAGGTCTTACCTTGTGCTTCGAGGTTCAGTGTGAAAGGTAGGCTGGCACGTTCTGTGCTGGTACATGGCGATGGATTTGGAAAACGAATCCCAACTGCCTCGGGCCTGAGAGGTTCCTGCTGGCACGTGCTGTGCCGGTACTTGGCCAATAGATTCGCAAAAGTCCCCAAATGCCTGAGAAAGGTTGCCACTCGGCTGTCATCGATGGTGGTCCTTCCGTTTCCTCTTCATCACCCAGGACACTCTTCATTGACTGGCAGTGTGCTCTTGGGGGGCTAGGGGGACCTGGAGGTAGCTGCAGCTTCGTTCACACGGGCTCAGGGACTCCTCAGCAGAGGGCGCCCCAACATCATGGGAGTGCTGTCTCTAGCCAATGTGCTCGTTAAGCAAAAAAAGTATTCTGATGCCCTGAACCTGTAAGTGCCTGCTGGTGATTGGCTCGGCTTTTGTTACAGAATTGTCCCGCTTGTATGCCTGCATTTGTGATACAGCCGTCCTGCTTTTATTGCTCCTTTAGTTGCAGAGGTTTACTGTTTCTTTGGCTAGATTTGTTACAGAAGTTTCCTCTTGTCTGGCTGCTTTTGTCACAGAGGTTTCCTGCCTGTATGGCTGCTTATGTTGCAGAGGGTCCTGCTTGCATGGCTGCTTCCTTGAAACTTCACGAGGCAGGGTATGCTGCATCACCAATCCTTTGAGAGTCCATTATCATGACTTTGGCGTTGGCCCTCACCTCAGTGAAACCTCTTAACTGCATTTTTTGCTTCTTGCCTCCTTGGCCGGCTAGAATCTTACTTCTCCCATCATGGGAGTGTTGATCGATCATGTTTCTTTATCCGTACAGCTGCACATCTGGTGGACTACAGGAAAGTGCGGGGTCGGCCTTCAAGAGTGTGTTGCCTTTTTGACATGATGTAGTACCTTTTTGTCCCTTCTGGCTGCTTCTCATGACCAGATTTTGTCAGCTTTGTTGCTTGTCATGAGCACTTTCTGTCGGCTTTGTTGCTTGTCTTCGGCAGTTTTTGTCGCTGTTGCCAGATTGGCTTGGGGATCCATGTGGTTCATGGTGCCCTGGTTTTGAACAACAGTATTGCCTGATTAGGTGAACTCGCTGGTATTGCCTGACCAGGAGAACTCTCTGAAATTGCCTCATCAAGAGAACCCTCTGAAATTGCCTGATTGAGAGAACTCTCTGAACTTGCCTGATCAAGAGAACTCTCAGAAAATGCCTGATTGAGAGAACTCTCTGAAATCGGCCGATCGAGAGAACTGTCTGAAATTGACCTGTTTCAAGACAACTTTCTGAAGACGAGGAGGCTTGCTTGCTGCTGCAGATACAGTAGGGCACTGAAGGAGCACCCAGGAGCCCCGGCGGAGGTGCGGTTGGGCTTGGGAATTTGCTTCTTTCAGTTGGGCAAGTTTGACAAAGCGCGGGCGGCATTTGAGCGGGTGCTGCAGCTAGACCCAACAAACTGTGATGCGCTTTTGGGTCTCAGTGTGCTGTCTCTGAACGCAGCAGCACCCAGCAAGGTGCCGGGGTACGGCCCCACCATCCCGTAAAGGTTTTGCTAGTATGCAGATCCTGCTTAGATGGATCGGTGGGAACGTGTGGCAAAGGCTAGGGTAAATGATGATGATGATGGTGAGGTTCTTCCTGAGCCCGTATGCTGCCAGCCTCGCAACCTTAGGACCAGAGGGAGCGCAGAAAGTTGTCCGGCTCAAAGTTTTCCGGGTGATGGATGGTCGGTTTCGTTCAACCGGCGGGCTGTGGGTGGGCTGGTGCTTTGGCCTGGTTAGAAATGGGGGTCTCTCTCTCTCTCTCTCTCTCTCTCTCTCTCTCTCTCTCTCTATCTCTCTCTCTCTCTCTCTCTCTCTCTCTCTCTCTCTCTCTCTCTCTCTCTCTCTCTCTCTCTCTCGCTGTGTGTGTGTGTGTGTGTGTCCCGAAGGAATTTTCGACAAGTGGCGAGACCGGAAATTCGGAAGCCTGCAAATGGGAGAAGGGGAAGACCAGGGCTCAAGCGTTGTAGGTGAGAAAGGCAGGGGAAGTGACCTGGGGCTTGCAATCTGTTTTTGGTCAACCTGCGCAGGAAAAGTATAATGGCTGAGCGCTTTGGGGCTTGCCAAGGGCCCCACAGCGAAAGCCAATGGTTATCCTGATCTGAAGAACAGGCCGGTGGGCACTGTGTGAGAAGATTGCCTCTGCATCGGAAAACCCCAAAACCCCAAACTCCAATGTTTCACTGGCCATGCATATATTACGGATCATCACAGATTTGAACAAGAATTCATGCCAATAGGGACCTTTTAGGAGCTGTCTGATTGGCCACCACATCCGGTGTGGTAGCTGGAGCAATGGGATGGGGCTGTAGGGCAGCTCGAGGAGAAGGCTCTGTAAGTCCATGTGAAAGTTTTCTGGTTCATGCCCAGACCTACTTACTCTTTGTAGTCTTTTGCCTTTGCAGGGATTTGAAAATTGGCCTGCAGTACCTCTGCAACGCATACCAGAGCGACCCCTCCAACCCTGGGGTGCTTAGCCTCCTGGCCCAAATCTGCCTTGTGCGCGGAGAATTCGATAAGGTAGGGACCTGGTTGTTAGCGGGTGTTCCGGGAAAACCTATGTTCCGTTGGCATATTATGGGCTTGAGCGTTTTTACGCGTAGATATCAGGGCCATGGCTTTGGTGTTGTTACATCTACATATCCGTTGTGTTGACAGGGTGACTGCGCCCTTGTGAAATGACATGTGTGCTGTCCTAACAGGGTATTTTCCACCGGCTCTTTGGGTCTGCTGGTTGTCTGCTTCAACAGCAGTTTGTGCAGCATATTTTCAAGCCACGGCATCCCTCTCTTTTCCTGTAGATGTGTTCAAAAGTCATTGCATCTGATGCCTCCCTATATCCACAGCAACCGGCATCAATGGACTCCTGCTCTGAATGACTCAACAAAGCTTGTCATGAAACAATTAAAGGGGATGCGGCTGTTTGAGAAGGGTGAAACTAGCTTGCTTTTCAATGGGTTTTGTCGGGGGGGGGGGGGGTGGGGGGGCGGGCTCCACGATGTCCATTGTAGACATGTCAGTGGTAGATAAGAGTCCCAGTCTTTCCAAGTGTTGAGCTCGCAAGCCGTGGTGGCTCTTCCTGGAAGATGCGTTAACCTATTCACCCTCAGGGACGAGATGTCAAGGAGGGGATGGACCTCTTGAGTTGGCTGAGAGGCACATCCGGTCATCATGATGGGTGAGCGCATTTTGCACAACATCACTCTTGCTAGAATGCGGCACACAGCTGAATTACAAAGATCCAACAAGTCGGGTTGTAAAGCATCACAAAAGGCTGAGGTTTTCAAGGAGTCGTTGGAAAGGTATGGAAAAGCAAAGCTTCGCTTGTACTTTCCTTTCTCGTTCCGACAGTCGGCTGTGGCCGCCTAGCAACCCTAAACTCTAAGCACGGAAGCATGCACGTGCTTTGGTGCAGAGCATGCAGCTGGCCACTGCGGCAGTGGAGGGGACAGACCTGGAGAAAGTACAGGCTGACAGTTTCACAGTCGTCGCTCGGGCAAATCATGCAATGGGCAACTACAACGACGCGTACCGATCTTATCAGCAGGTGGGTGATCTGGATTGGCCTGGTTTTCAAGTTCCTTGCAGTCTTCTCACTTTGGGACCTTTTGTTTTTGTTTTCTTTCACCTTGCCAGAAGTCTCCTGGCAGAGGAGGCTCTGCTGTAGTCCAGGTGCCTTGTTGCGTGTTGTCCTAACAATCTTGCTTTGGCCTGGTTGCCAAGTTGTCTGCAGTGTTCTCAGATGAGTTTGCATGCTGCACATCAGGTGCGTTCTTGCGACTTGTTGAAAGGATCTTGCTTTGGCCTGGTTCCAAGTTGCCTGTAGTGTCCTCAGATGAGGATGCACTGCGGTATTCTAGGTCCCATCTTGTGTCTTGTTTGTATGATATTACTTTGGCATGGTTTCAAGTTGCCTGCCGTGTCCTCAGATGAGGATGCACTGCTATGTTCCAGGTGCCCTCAACTATTGCACTTTGCCCGCCTATTGTGCACACACACACACACACACACACACACACACACACACACACACACACACACACACACACACACACACACACACACACACACACACACACACAAACACACACCCACACCCACACACAAACACGCATGCACGCGTGTGCGTGCGTGCAGGAGGTGCATTCTATCCTGTGTATGCTGGAATTTCTTGGAAGCCGTCGGGCAGGTGGGGATGCTGTTTGGGGGAAACGGGGGTGAAAGTGTATGCCGAGTACATTTTACCCGGTAAACAGGGCTGCAGACTAGTTTGAGGGCTTGGGTGGGGTTGATCCGGCAGGCGTCAAAACTGGATGCCCAGGCTCCTCTGCCCTTGTACGGTTTGGCGCAGCTCAGCCTGTTGCAGCACAGTGGTGAGCACACAAATGCAATAAGCCTCCTGGAGAATGCCCTTACTCATGTTCCTGGCTGGATCGACGCCTTGAAGGTGGGCTCCCCCTTCCCCCTCGGGGCCCTGCTCCTGTGAGGGTTCCATGTAAAAGACACAAGGCAACAGACAATCAGATAAAGCAAAAGAACGGCGCTTGAAGATGTGGCCCCTGGATGCTCCTTGGGCAGCTTCTTTGAGCTTTTGAGAGGGGTCGCGCTTGTGTGGTTGGGCCGATTCTGGTTTCTGCCATGCTGTAGAGAAGAATGGGGGTTGCTTGGAAGCAGACCATCGGTCCCTTTGTGGGGAGATTGGGGAGGGGGCTGCGGAGGTGGTGATCTGGCCATCAACACGTTGATTCGTGTCACTGGAGGGGGCCATTGGAGCTGTGGAGGGGGCAGTTGGGGATTTCGTGGGGTCATGGAGCCAGCCTCTGATGAGTCTTTGGTTAGTTCTCTAAATGGAGGAAGCCGTCACTGCATGCAGTCTCTGGCGAGTCTTTGTTGCTGAGCGCTTTTAACGGAGGAAGTCGTCACTGCAGGTGCTAGGGCAGCTGTACCCGCAGACCGAGCGGAAGGGCAACGCTGCCATCGAACATTTTCGAGAAGCTGCCCAGAAGCCAGGCAGCAGCAGCGAGGTGTGGGAAATGCTGGCCGACCTCCTGGCAGCCACAGATCCTTCTGGTGACCCCCTTTTTAAAGCTTATGGCTTACCTTCTCATCTCTCTGGATTCTCGAGCCTTTTTCTCAGGAAGATAATAGTTTTTTTCGCCATCTGTTTTTTCCTGTCTTTTTTTTTTGGGGGGGGGGGGGGCTTGGGGGGGGCAGGGTTTGCACGTTATTCCCGTGTTTCTTTTTCCAGATTTTGGAGAGGGAGGGGGGCAGGGGGCAGCGTTTGCAGTCTTTCCCTTTCTCCCCCCCCCCTTTTTTTTTGGGGGGGGGGGGGGAGAGCCAAGGGCAGCATCTTTCTTTGGAGGTCGTTCAAATGCTCCAAGGCATGTGGTTAAGAAGGCTTTCCCTGAGGATCGAAACTGGAGCCTGCACGCTCTGGTCAGATGGCTCGAAAAGTTCAAGCCTTTGCCCATCACAGCTGCATTGCTTCCGTGGTCATCTAGAGACGTTGGTACAGAGCATTCCGGGTCAAACTCTCGCAACACACGCACACATACACACACACACACACACACACACACACACACACACACACACACACACACACACACACACACACACCACACTCACACACGGCACAAGTATAAGGCCCAAAGAGTGCAGGCCTCGGGGTTCAGGGACTTGTGCCTAATACTGGGTATATTTTGGCCAGATCCCTCTCAATCAGACAGGACAGGCTTTTCTCAATCGAGTGGCTTTCAAACGTTTTTAATTCATAATGTACAGCCCCGCTAAAAGCTGCGGTCCAGTGTCTGTTCTCCATCGCATGCTTTCTCACTGTCGCGCCATGACGGCACCTAGCTTTCTTTGGAATTTGGTTAGTCAGTGCTGCAAATCCTGTTGCGTGATCAAGTTCTGGATTCTGCACAGTTCCCGGTATTTGCCTTTGTACTGCATCTTGAAGACGGTACCATGGGGCTTCCGCTCAACGTTTCCAGTCCTGTTAACTGTTCCAAGCCTTTCTGACCCCGTTCCCGAATGATGGAGGACCACATATGCACCTTTACCACCCTAGCCCTCCTTGGAGTAGGAAGAACAGGTCTCAGTTTTGCGGTTAGAACAAGTTATAACCCGTACCGTCGCAAAATATTGACCCATATTTTAATTTTGACCCCCAGAAAATTCCCGTTATTTTCCCCTTCCCTGCGGGAAATCGGAATATATTTAATGTTGACCCCCCATTCCTGGGTCAATATTTTGCAACGGTACGGTATTTATTTTGCGGTTTTTGCACGTATTTTCTGCGGTTTGCTGCTTTTCCTAAAAACTTGCCGGGCCGGGCGGCTGCCTGATGGACATTGCATTTACTATTAAGGCTAAATTATGTAATGCCAAATTTATCTAAATTTTTATCTATCGTACTTTTCTAAAACTATTTTTGTGTTATTCATTTTCTGAGTTGGAGCAGAAGGGGTCAAAAAGTCCACTTCTGTGCTGTCTTATGCAGGGAGCCTGAATGCGTACAAAAAGGCGCTGGCACTGGCCAGAGAAGCGCAGGACAAGGAGCGCGCCCAGCTGATGAAAGCTGCGCGGCGGAAAGCCAAGGAAAGCAAGGGCCTTGAGAACGGCCACATCTTGTCGCAAGACAGCGCCAACGAGCAGGTTGTGCTTGGCCCCGGTCACGTCTTGCCACATGACGGACCCCATACAACATGAGTTCCACAAATTATAAGCTTCCCTATCAACAAATGAAGGGCCTCATGCCAGGCTGGTGTTGGTGGGCTATTCCAGAAGTGCCTCTAGGGGATAGGATTGGGGGCTCCTTGAAGGTAATGCTTGTGTGTTTAGGGATAGCGTTGGGGCTCCTTTGGGGTGATGCTTCCGTGTCCTTGTCATGTTCTAAACTCTCGTTGGCATTTTTCCGACATGTTAGTTAGACATCCATGTCAGTGGCGTCAGGCACGGCCAGCCAGCCATCAATCAGAGACGGCGGTAAACCTGCCGTTTCCCACTGAGTTGTCAAAGCCTTGCCTCTTTAACTCATCTACAACTTGTTGACCACAAGGTCTTTCTAGCCCCTTTTTTGGGGGGTTTGAGAATACAGAAAGTATCAATCTTTCATTAGTTCAATTGAAATGAGAATTTGAGGTTTCTCTTTTCCCCAGGGTTTCGTTTCAAAAAAGAAATTCCGTTAGCAGCAAAGGTGTGTCGGTGGAATGCAGGCGGAGGGCAGCAAGCTGTCAGATGAGGAAGCAAGCAACATCGAGGCTGAGGTGGAGGCTTCCTTGGCCCCGCTGCCTCCCAGGCTGTTGAACAATGCGGGGGTGCTGCACCTGCGCATCGGCGACACAGCTGCCGGAGCTTCCCTCTTCCAAGAGGCCTTGGAGGTGAACTCTCTGCGCTTGCATTGCCTGTCTATTACTCATGGCCAGTTCTGGCCGCAAAAGAGTGGAGCCTAAACTCTCCTGAGCGTCCGTGCTCTCTCTCTTTCTCCCCCACTCTCTTCCTCCCTCCCTCCCTCCACCTCTGTGTGTGTGTGTACGTGTGTGTGTGTGTGTGTGTGTGTGTTTGTGTGTGTGTGTGTGTGTGTGTGTGTGTCTCCCCCCTCTCCCTCTCCCTCTCCCTCTCCTTTCTCCCTTCTCTTCATCCGCGTGCGCGCGCGCGCGTGCGTGTGTGTGTGTGTGTGTGTGTGTGTGTGTGTGTGTGTGTTTGTGTGTGTGTTGCCTGGAACTTGTTCCCGCATACTCTCCCACATTCTACCATGTTCATGTTTGTGTACCAGGAGCTATTTATGGTTTCTGTCTCTTATTGTTGTTTCATTGCTGTTTGTCCTATGCGGGACTGCTACCGGTGCTGGAAAGTAGAGTTGACGGCCGTATGTGTTCGGAGGGCCCTAAAAAAGTATTGGGCCCGCAAGCGGGCTGCCGCTTTCCTCTCACGCTAGCTCAAACCGCTCCCTTGCCCTGCGCAAAACGATCCCCTAGGCTCCTGTGTCTGAGGACGGTGTCATTGTCTTCTCTCGGCACCACCTCCGCATTGAGCATGTCTTGTTTTCGGCGCAGTCGGCCGAAAGCCCCGGGACCACAGGCGTGACACCCGCAAACCTGGTGACCCTGGGCTACAACCGGGCGCGAGCGCGGGAGGCCTCGGGAGCGCTGCGGGCTGCGGAAGACGAGTATAAAAGCATCCTGCAGGCCTTCCCTGCCTACATGGACTGCTACATCCGCCTGGCGTGCATCGCCTCCCGCCGCGGTGCCACCGAAGAGTCCCTAGAGTGGGCCAACAAGGCCCTCGCCCTTCAGCCCGACAATCCCGACATCCTGGGTCTGCTCGGTGCGCATGCTCTGGCTGTGGTGTGTGTTCAAGTGGGTGCGCTGGGTCGGTGTGGGGGCGTGCCGGTTCTGGTTGTGGTGTGTGTTCCAGCGGGTGCGGTGAGGGTTGGTGTGGGGGTGTGCCTGCCTGGCTGTGGTGTGTGCCCGAGCGGCTGTGGTGAGGGTTGGTCTGTGGGGGTGGGCCTGTTTTGGCTGTGGTGTGTGTTCGAGTGGGTGCGGTGGGCCGGGGCGGGGCTGTGGTGTTTGTTTGAGAAAGTGCGGTGGGCCGGTGCGGGGGTACGCCTGTTCTGGCTGTGGTGTGTGTTCGAGTGGGTGGGGTGGGTCGGGGCGGGGGTGTGCCTGCTCTGGCTGTGGTGTGTGTTCGAGAGGGTGCGGTGGGCTGGGAGCGGAGCGGAGAAGGGTGAGTGATCGATATAGCACGCATTGGGCGTGGAAGTTGTTTCGCCCCATTCCATTGGAGAGCACACATGTGGTGCAAGAAGCTCATGCACAATGCTTGATGAAAGACACTTCAGATCGTCAAGAAACCGGCAAGGTTGTTTTGGGATTTTATTACTGGTTTCTGGGTGGAATATGAACGAAGGAAAGATAGCGAAGGAAGCAGATGCTCCTCAGTTCTTCTCCATTTGGTGGAAAGTCAGGATGAAGACAAAAGAATGTGGAAATGCTTGAACGGAGGAGATTGGACAACAGAGGGAGCCAGGCTAGCTAGGGGTTTTCAAGAGGTCTCGCCTTACGAAGAGCAGTGGAGTACACTCTTTGCGCATTTAATGAGCTGGAAATGGTTTGTTGGGGTGGCATCCAAGCTTTACACGCCTTGCTAAGTGCAGTGGAATACCCCCATTTGCACATTTGCTGAGGGAGAAAGGCTTTGACAATCATTTTTTTTCGAGCTGATTTGGGCAGGGCTAAATCTTAGTTGATGGTGGACAGGGTGGCTGCATCTCAACAGCTCGTCCTGGTCCAAAGCAGAGCAGTGCTTTCAGAAAGTAACCGTGAACCAGGCCAACAAGAATGACGCTTACGCCTGGCTGGGTCTCGCCACGCTCAACCTCTACTCGACTCCAAGAGAGCGGAGAAAGGTGCGCAGTCGATGCATGCTATCCCCTGCTCATTGACAGTGTGTGTGTGTGTGTGTGTGTGTGTGTGTGTGTGTGTGTGTGTGTGTGTTTGTGTGTTTTGTTCTGGTATGATTGCAATGCTGTGTGTGTGTGTGTGTGTGTGTGTGTGTGTGTGTGTTTGGTGTGGTTGCAGTACTGGAGGAGCGTTTTTATTGTGTGCATTGTCTTGAATTAGGTTCTTGAAGCTTTCCCATGTGGAGGCGCTCGTGCCCGCACGCACTCTCTCACCGCCACCCCCCCTTCTCTCTCTTTCTCTCTCCCCACCCGCTCTCTCTCCCCCCTCTCTCGCTCTCTCTCTGTGTGTGTGTGTGTGTGTGTGTGTGTGTGTGTGTGTGTGTGGGTGTGTGTGTGTGTGTGTGTGTGTATGTGTGTGTCCCTCTTTCCCCTTCCCCCCCTCCCACCCTCTCTCCCTTGGCCCCCCCCCCTGTGTCTCCCTGCCATATCCTAACATTTCTGGAAATCTTGATTGGAATAAGTGGACAGGCATTGCCTGTGACACACGTGCTAACCTCCTGCACATCCAGGTTTGTGGGAAGGGATGTGCAATGAACTGTGGCTGAAGAGGCAGACGGGCAGTAGACATGGTGCACTTTATTTTCCCGGCGGGACTTGCCCACCTGCGCATCTAGGTTTCCGGGTGGGACTTAAACGCCTGAGCATCTAGGGATCTCGGCGGGACTTGCACGCCTGCGAATCTAGGGTTCCGCTTGGGGCTTGCACGCCTGCGCATCTAGGGTTCTGGACTTGTGGAGGGCCCGATTAGTGTCTGAAGGGCGTATCTGGGTTTTGGCTACAGGAGCCTGAAGCGGGAAAGGCGGACAGAGCGTTGACAAGAGCGGGCGAGGCCTACAAGCGGGTGTTAGATAAGACGGAGGGCACTGGGATGAACGTTTACGCTGCCAATGGGATTGGGGCTGTGCTGGCTGAGCGGGGTCACCTCACCACGGCGCGCGAGATTTTCACTTCGGTCCTCCCTCCCCTGGCTTTGGGATTCCTTTTTCCCTTGCACACGCGCGCACGTGTGTGTGTTTGTGTGTGTGTTTGTGTGTGTGTGTGTGTGTGTGTGTGTGTGTGTGTGTGTGTGTGTGTGTGTGTGTGTGTGTCAGCGTGCAAGTCTGGGAAGATGGAAATGTGACCTTGGGGTCTTGTCCAGCTGTGCCCCAGGGATGTACGTGTGACCTTGGATTCTTGTCCCGCAGGTCCAGAGGGATGTACACATGACCGTGGATCCTTGTCCCGCAGATGTACACATTACCTTGCACTCTTGTCCCTCAGTTCCCGAGGGATGTACACCTGACGTCCAGTTTTTGTCCCGCAGGTCCAGGAGGCAGCAGCAGCGTCAGAGGGGCTCCTGCGCATTCCAGATGTGGCAGTGAACTTGGGGAACGTCCATCTTGCGCAGCAGGAGTACGTCACAGCCATACAAATGTATCAATCAACACTGAAGAAGTACTACGGTGGGCGGGACGCCACTGTACTTCTGTATCTCGCGCGCGCCTACTATGACAGCGACCGGCTGCCGGAGGCTTGCTCTGCCCTGCTCAAGGCCTTGCACCTCCAACCCACGAACCATGAGCTGCGCTTCAATGTAGCGCTCACCCTGCAGGTGCTGGGGCGCCCTGCTTGCTGAGTCAGCATTGTACTATCAGTGAATCGCTAGTGAATGTTGCACATCACCTGTCATGATGATGATGACGATGATGAAATGTGACGATGTGCGTGTCAGCCAGCTAGCTTACCACATCAGCTACTACTATACTGCTGGGTCAGTACAGTATAAAACATGGAATTAGTTTATCTCTCCTCTAACACACCATTGCTCCTCCTACTCCATCGGTGCTCCTACACTTACCGTTTTGATTTTTCCCGAGCAGACTGGGGTCGGATTCGGCCTGTCTAGGAGGCGTAGGAAACCAACGCAGGCTGCTGTAAGAGTTTCGGCCTGCTATCGGCCTGTCTAGTTCTCGTGCAAAAGGATCTATTCCCTGCCCCCAACAACCCCCCCCCCCCCAACCCAAAAAACGAGGAGAAGGAAGAAAATTATCAGAAGAACAAAGGGAAAAGGGGGGGGGGGAAGAAAACTCCACGATTGTGCGGAGTGTCTCTTCTCTCTGCCAGAGAGAAGTAAAAAGAAATGTTTCATTTCTTATTAAACCTGAAACATTTCTCAGCCAATTTTCCGGATGGAAAGGAAATTTACAGCTTACGTATAAGTTATACTATAACGCTTTGGGGTGCAGGAGCACGCGGTGAGGCTGCTGCGCAAGAAGCGGCCGGAGGGGGACCCGACCAAGCTGGAGGAGTTTGAGAGGTCGGCCATGGAACTGGGTCAGGCGCACCGCTTCTTCACTCAGCTGGTGGCCCTGGGTGAAGCTGCGACGGGCATTCCCACAAGGCGTCTAGACACCCACATTGCATTTTGTGCCGACACCCACGGCCGTGCTGCGCAGCACCTCGACCTTGTGAAACCCCCCTCCTTGGTCGCCTTGTAGCACAGCCTATGATCTTACTAATAGTATCAGCAGTAGTCGCCTCCTGGGCCAGCTAATGATCGTACTATTAGTGCTGATAGTATTGACTAAGGAATAGCCCCTTTCGTACTATCAACCCAAAGCTGAGGCCTGCTAGCTGCTGGCAGCTGCCATGAGGAGTCTTGTGCTGATACGAATCATCGTGAGATACTTGTTCCCCCAGGAAACCCCAACCCCAAGGTTTTCCTTTTTTTTTGGGGGGGGGGGGGGTTAGGGAGAGTCTGCGTCAGCGGGTCCTCAAGATCTTCTTGCCGCACGCTTCAATGTTCCTGGGGCGCATGAGATATCCCTGTAGTTGTTATCGCTCGAGCGGCGTGCCCTTGCTGAGGCATGTGGAGGGCGGGGTTGTGCGGGCAGGCCATAAAAGAAGCGGACGCCCTGGAGGCCAAGCGGCAGCAGAGCCAGAAGGCGCTGGAGGCAGCCCAGCGGCAGAAGGAGCTGGAGCTGGAGCACAAGCGGGCTGCAGAAGCCAAGACGCGTGAGAATGCGGAACGCCTGGCCCGGGAGGCCGCCCTCCGCCTTGAAAACATGCGCTCTCAGTGGCGCGAGTCCACCGCCCTCCAGCAGGTCAGTCATGGCTTCGAGATGCCGATCCTTCTTTCTGGGAAAGGAAGAAGGAAGAACAATCATCGCTTCAGAGATGCAGATCCTTCTTTCACAAAATGGAAGAAGGAAGGACAGTCAATGCTTCAGAAATGCCAATCCTCCTTTCACGAAAAGGAAGAAGGAAAGAGAGTTGTTTCTTTAGAAATGCCAGCCGTGTTTCACAAAAAGGAGGAAGGGAGGACAGTCTTTACTTCAAAAATGCCGGTCCTTCTTTCACGAAACGGGGGGTAGAAGGAAGGGAGGGAGCCGGGGGGTATGGGGGAGGGGGGGGGGAGGAAAGACGATTTGCCTTTTGGTTGTTAGTTGCTCCCCATATAGATGGCCAAACAGACTGCATTTGTGGGCTGGGGGCCAGGTGAGGGGGGCCGTGTTTGCTTTGAAAATGTGTTAGTTCTCTTGGGATGAAATCAGCGGGAACTGAAAAGCGTTGAGGGCTTTGGGGGTGTGTAGGCTGCGGAGGAAGGTGATGCAGCTAGGGTGGATAAAAGGAGGAAGAAGAAGAAGATGGAGGCTGCACTGGCGGGAGTGGATGAAGAGGATGAGTACGAGCCTCAGGATGAGGACGAGGCAGCTGAGTACCTGAACAACTCTGATGCCCGTGCTCGCCTTGCTGGGACAGGTCGTTGCTCTCCCCGGCTTTCCCCAGCCTTTGGACACCGCCCTCAGAGAGAGAGAGAGAGAGAGAGAGAGAGAGAGAGAGAGAGAGAGAGAGAGAGAGAGAGAGAGAGAGAGAGAGAGTGTGTGTGTGTGTGTGTGTGTGTGTGTGTGTGAGTGTGTGTGTGTGTGTGTCTGTGTGTGTGTGTGTGTGTGTGTGTGTGTGTGTGTGTGTGTGTGGGTGAGGGGGGGGTGTTGGGGGGAGGGAGGGAGGGAGGGAGGGAGAATGAGAGAGAGAGAGAGAGAGAGAGAGAGAGAGAGAGAGAGAGAGAGAGAGAGAGGAGAGAGAGAGAGAGAGAGAGAGAGAGAGAGAGAGAGAGAGAGAGAGCGCGCGCGCGCGCGCGACAGAAAGTAGGCTTACATGTTAAGCGGCGGCACAGCTGAAATTCTGCAAGAGTACAAGGGGTCCATTTTCAGAACCATAATATTGTGTGCTTTCTTTGGCATAAGGTTTGAGTACTGCTTGGCGTTTGGCTTGAACCACTGGCAAAACTGAAGAGACCAAGTCCTTTCGGATGGCTTGAAGCTCATTGGGTCAGATACGTTCGTAATTAGTGAGTTTGATCTGCAAGTAGTGGTTATGCGGGATGTTGATGCAGCTTTCATCTGTTGGAATGCAGGAAAACCATATTGTTGACTGCAACGAGAGACCCTGACTTGCATTACCCTTGTGTGGTTGACGTTGTTGAGGGAGCTTTGAAGGTATCACATACCTACCCGTACGACAAACGTACTTCACATTTCTTCGTCTTCTCCTTACTTCAATTGCCCCCTGAGTTCAATCCGGCTTAGAACTTGCTTTGGGCATACGACAGTGTCACCCCTCGCCAGAGCGGGTGTATCATAAAACTACAATCTTGAACCCTGTCATCGAAATCCACTTTGGAACGCAGGCAGAGCGCATGTGCCGTTTCCAATATGTGTTTACTGTATTTGTGCCTGCTGGAAGCAGGCCTGCTATCAGACGATGAGGATGAAGGGGAGGTTGAGGCTGAGGCTGTGGCTGGGCCGGATGCATCTGAGGCTGCCACGCCAGCAGGGAAGTCTCGTTTGAAGCGCCGTAGGGCCGATGATGCTGTCGAAGGTCCTGCCCTTTTCATCTCCGAGTCTTCATTTTGCTTATGGTCAAGATCATGTCCAAGCCCCTCGTGCTTGATTGCCATCTCCAAGCGCCATGTGCTTCATGGCCAAGTTGATCTCCAAGCCCCACGCGCTTCATGGCCAAGTTCACTTACCATCGTTATAAACTTTGTCTCCAGCTTTGGAAGATTGTCATGTGTCTGTCGTTGGTAGTTGATTGACACTCTGCCGTCCCCTACGAGGATGCTCATTATGTCATCATCACGATGTTCCTAAACTGGATGGGCAGTATTTCTTTTTCAGAATGCGGCATTATTCGTTTATCAGAACTGCTGTTCTTGAACAGGGCGCTCTATCTTCCAATCACTGCAATGTTGTTTCCCAGCAGGACGCTCATGGAATCTGCAATCATGGTGTTTTTCTAGAGCAGGGTACCCACCATGTGATTATCGCAATGGTGTTCAACACGATGCTCATTACCCCGTGTCTGTCGTTTCTAGTTGCTGAACACACTGTTTCCAAAAAGGGTGCTTGGCATCTCCTTGGCGATGTTGGGGGCATTTTGTGCACATGTTTAAACCAGCCTTTTGGGCAGCAGGAGGCGAAAATGAGCTAGCAGACCTGGGAGATGACCTTGGAGATTCTGGAGGAGAAGGCGACGCAGACATGTCTACCGGCAAACGGCAAAAGAGGGCAGCCGCCCGCCTGCTGGAAGACTCCGATGAAGAGGAGGTGGTGGACATAGGCAGTGCTTCAAAGGTTTGTCCATCTCGAATCGCGCCATCTGCTTCACTCGAAATATATCCACATAACATCCATCCACATCCACATCTATGTTGTTGTTGGTGGTGGTGTTTGTGGGGATGGTGGTTTTGTTATTGTGATTGTTGTTGTTGTTGTTGTGTGGTTGTGGTTATGGTTGTTGTTGAGGCTGATTAACTTGCAAGGGCTTCAACCACTATACACATAGGGTGGCGTATGGCGGTCTGGTGTGCCTGCCAGACCTGCTTGCATGCGCGATTCTCAGTTTGCATTCACGATTACATGTATCGACTACCGTGGTGTGTTGTGGTGTGGAATTTCTTGATTCATAACTCCCTGGCTCAAAATCGGGATTCTCCACCACAAACAAAATCGGGATTCTCCAGCTTGACCAAACCTGCTTAGCATGATCGGGGGAAGCATGCTGTGTCTAAGTTGCCCTGCATTGTGTGTGCTTCTGATGATGGTATGGGTTGAAGTGTGTGTTTCAGTGGTTATGGACTGGCCCCCGGTGTGGCCAGGTGTCACGGCATGGGTTTGGGTCTGTGGCCCTTCTTTACTGTTTTACAAGACAGGAAAGATCATACAATCAAGTCGAGACCTTGGGAGGATAGAAGATGCTGTGCATTTTGTACCCTGCATTGTGTGTGCTTGGGATGCTGATATGGGTAATAAGTTGTGTGGTTAACATTCCGGCCCCTAGTGGTGGCTAGGGGCCAGGGTGTTGGAGGGAATCGTGGCCCTTTTTGGAGTGATATGAGACAGTGAATACCATGCGATCAATCTGAACTTTGGGAGGGTGTGTGATGCCGTTTGTTCAATGTCCTGCATTGCATGAGCTTGTAATCACGGTATGGTGATGACCCGTAATGTTGTGATGATGACCCGTGATGGTGTGGTGATGAACTGTGATGGTATGGTGATGACGCGTGATGACGTGGAGATGAATTGTGATGGTATGGTGATCACACTGAGACCTTGCGGGGGTGGATGATTTGGTGTGCATTGAAGCATGTGCAATGTGCGTTCCAGGATGTGGAGATGGGGGCCGAGGTCCTAACTGGTCAGAAACCGGCCGACGATGACCTCTTCGGCAGCGATAGTGACTAGTTCATTACAGGCAATCAGCAAGGGTGCTGAAGATTGTTTGCACATCGCATGGCCTCTGACATTCGCAACGCACGGCGTCCAGCTGAGAAGCCCGTTGGAGGGCAGGGAATGCAGTTCAAAAGGGACGGTCGTCAGGATATATGCAACAGTTACGCCAAACAGAAGGCGCCACAGACAAACTGTGTGTAGGGTGGTACTGCTTTCGGGTGGTAGAATATCATTTATATATTGTGACCCCTAGGTTGCCTGCGCCAGCGGGGCTTGCAGGGGGGTAGCTTTGAAGCTGCAGGCCGCGTGAAGTCCAGACATGTCTGTGTACAGAGTGTGAAGGAGCCCTGTGCAGAGTGGTGAAGAAAGTCAGGGAATTGGAAGATCCGTAGGGGTGAGATCGGCCCCTTCTTACCGCCACCCTCAGCTCCTGCCCCTTCCAAAGCAGTTCCAGCGGGGTATGACAATGCAGATGTCAAATGGGAGGAGGGATTGAGCCCTCCTGTTTTGGTGCTGTGTTGAGCTGTTGCGGACCCTTGGAAGTGTCTATATTTAGCGGGCCCGAGCAGCGGCGTTTTCAGTAGAAACCTTTTCGCGTGGTATTGCGACAAGCCTTCAAAGCAGGAGGGGCTGTTTGCGGGCCATTCGCGTGTGCATGCTGCCGCAGGTCGGGCAGGTTGAGCCCTGACACCAGCCAGGTATCACTTACAAGAAAAGTGAGATCGTGAAATATATCACCCAGAAAGACGTGTAAACAGGTCACTGTTTACACAACATTCTGCACCCTGGGAGAATGTCGCAACATGGGAGAAAACAGGTCACTTGTTGATACCTTGTTGTTGCCCTATCATGCAGATGTTGATGCTGTTACGTTCTTTCGTAAAGCCGGATTTCCTTAGGGAAGGTGCTGTTTGAGACGTGCTTGTAGAATGCTGCAGCCGTCATGCTGGCTCTTTGCTTTGGCACACCCCAATCGGACACCTCACCTTTGGATGGGACTGGGATAGTTGGCTGGATTTGGGCTCAGCAATTGACCTTGTTTAATTATTTTTTGTGAAAGTCAGCGTGTGCAAGTTGAAGTCTCGAATGAAGGCGAGCAGCTTGGGGTTTCACGGAAAGTCTGCGTGCAGCCCTAGTGGTTTGGCACTTTACACTTCAAGGTGAAACATGTTCCAGAACACTTTGTTTGTGGAACTTTGTGCAGTGGCACTTTGTCTGAGAGCGGCAGATCTGAAGCATGTTCGGAAAGTGTGCAGGCAGCGCGGGGTTTTCAGCAAATGGGTCTTCCGACTACTTAGTTTTGGTGTTTTTGAAGGGTTTTGCACCGGGCTTTGAAGCTTTTGCGCCGTGTGGTGTATTCAAGCGTGTGGCGTGTTGAAGCGTGTCGCTTTTGTCCAGTCGTTGTGAGAGAAGTGAGGTGGAGGTGTGTGGTCCAGTGAAGGACGGGTGCGTGTCCCAGCCTATTGCTTGTGCTCCTTGCATGACTCATGGTCCGGCCCACATCCCATGCGCCAAGTTCAGTTGGACCTCAAAGGTTCGAGATAAAAAGGGTACTCAATACTCAACCCGTAACCACGTGCCATACATGCTTCTGGCAGAGGTTTATAGTTCGTCTCCTGCATTGAGTTGCTAGTTGCATATACGCTTACTCCCGCTTATGAGTTTAGGGATGTGGCTTTGGGGCAAGTGGCCCCCTCGGGCTTTTCTGAAGGCCAGAGGTGGACGTGAAGAAGCGAACGGGCTGTGTCAGCATTTTTTTGACATTTGTAAATTTGCCAAGGATCGGGCCATCTTGTGTAGGCATTGCATCATCTGCACCAACCCCCAAAACCCGCCGTGCCTGCAGCCGGTCCAGGTGTTGTAGCTACAGCCTGGCTATAGCCTCGTGTCCTGAGAGGGGATCCCAAGAATTTTGACGCGCGACTATTCGGGCATCGGGGGCCTGAGACTGATATATTTCACTTTTACCTTGAATAATAGATATAGAGGACTGCTCCTGTCCTGGCGCGATGTGTCGGTGAGGATGGCGGGAATGTCTGCGATTTAAATTGCGTCCAGTATGAGAAAGATGAGGACGGTGGTGGTCAGATTAAGCGAATATTCCGTATTCAATATTCGATGATTGGACGGAGCAGGATGATGGGACGACCTGTTGCAACTATCAGCTCCAGGCAAATGAGGATTAATGGTATGCGGTTAGGATAGGCTTCACTCTTAGTATTAAATGAGGAAGGGAGGGTTCATCAGGCAAAAGATGAAGGGAGGGTCAGACACATATACACATTCACGGTGTCTGTCTTGTCTCGTGGATTGACAGGTACTGCATGAGTAACAAGACCCCACCATCGCTCATGCGGATGGCCAGCACACGAATGTGAAGCTAAGACTGTACAGCTTCCACCCGGAGGGAAACTGTTTGTCCCGGTACCACTGGGATAGGCACCCACGCTGTTTTCTTCGCAGGGAGCAGGGAGCTGATCACCTGGCAGCTCTGCATGCTGCGAAGCACTTGAATTCACTGTGTTGCCTGTGCACGACATTGCTTGAGCAGCAAATCTCGAGTGGTGCAGATAGCTGTGCGTGCTGAAGAAAATTCCATCCGACATGTATGGCATCAGCGACGGAGTTGATATGTGGTTGCAAACTTTTTATTATGAATGGCGATGAGCGCAGAAACATGGATGCTTCTCAGCGCAGGACATAAATATACGGGATGGAAGCCTCTCAGGATATTACACAATGTAGGAGGTGCAGCATCCAGGTTCGGCTGTCCGACCTGGCGTCCCCTGGGAGCCTCCCTGCAATACTCCCGTCACCTACAAACCGGAATGCTGCACTTTCATCGATCTAAATTTACTTGTAAATTTAGATCGAAGTGGTGCCCGGTGCATTTCAGCTACCTTGACTTGTTCTTCACATTAGCGTCGCTTGTCCTTCCCTTACAATGAGGTTTTTGCTGCTGTGGTTGGGTTATGGTTGTTGCTGCTGTACTTGGGTTTGTGGTGTTTGCTGCTGTGGTTGGTGTTGGAGCCTCAGCAGGGGACACGTCCCTGGGGGCTTGAGGGTCTCATCATGAGACCTTTCGGAGGGGATCCCCCGAAAGGGATCCAGTCGTGGGACTTGAGGGACCACATGCACCACGTGGCACCTAAAGAGTGCTCGCGAAGCTTTCATGCACCCCATTCATCGCTGCACTCCAAACGTATTTTGAATATATACACGCTGCCAGTTGCATGAATTTTTCCGTCCTCACAATGCTAGTTTACGAGGAGCTGACGGGTACACTCGGGAGATCATTAACTCCGTCTAGCTTGATGGCCCGTATCCTTGACAGCTCGATATGATTCTCTAGGTTGTGGAACTAAGTTAGCAAAGTGTTTTTTCTTAAACGCAATGGCTCTTGTGAGCAGGCTTCGGAATGTTTTAACCTCGTCGGGTTGTCGGAGCTCCGCAGGTATTTCCGTGCGCCTCCCCTGTTTGTTGTGAGGCTTCTAGACATTGTTCAGCTGGATTCTTACGTTTGATTTGCAGGATTGTTTGGAAAAGATCTTTTGGATAGTTTTCATGCTTCGTATGGGACGAAGCCGGACATGCACGGGACCACCGTGTTGTGTGTAAGAAGGGCCGACAAGGTCCGCACCTTCTACTCCATTCAATACATACTTTAGGTAAATTTGTGGATCCAGGGGTAACATTGACATCAGCTCGGCTGTCCAGGTTATCATTATGGCCGATGGTCAAGTCACCCGGGGTTCGGAAGTGGTTAAGCCCAATGTCAGAAAGGTCCGGCGCATTGGTGACGGTAGTGTCATCGCTGGATTTGCAGGCAAAATCCCATCATTGTAGACAGCTTTCCTCAACGGACTTGCACACACTCTTATCTCTAGAAATGGTCCTATATGCAGGCTGATCAAGTGAATTGCAAGTTGAGATTCTTCTCAAACTGGGGTGCAGGTGGAACAGCAGATGCAATTAGTCTTTTTGAGCGGCTGGAGTCAAGGCTAGAGGAGCACTCTGGTGGGGGCAATTGCGTTTTGTGCAGCCCTAGTTTATGTTTGGATACCTTGCAGATCTTGGATGCCGCTATGTAGAATGGATGTTCGGCTTTCTGCTAGATGAGTTCCAGGAAACATGTTGTGGAATTAACCTCCAAGAAGTTCGTACATGAGGATTGCCCCCTTTGCCATAAGGGACTATGTCCTAGGTCCAAGTTGCAGCAGTGATTCTCTCTTCCTTGTACAGGTCAGCTTATGCGTGCTGCTGTTGAAGTAGCAAAGGACTGGCGAACAGATAAATATCTTCGCCGTTTAGAGGTAAGTCCTTCATCAGCGCCCCATTGTGTCATCATGTATTCCACCTGTGATGTGATTCCTGTTCCCATCAGATAGACGGGTCAGTGCAGGTGAGTGCGCATCAGCAGGGCAACCACAGTGACATAGTGGAGCATGTGCTAAGATCCATTCAAGACACCAAGCAGCTAGCTGAGGGCCTCGGGAGATCGTGACCCTTGCAAGGCCGATGTTGTTCACAAAACAAGTGATGGATTTCACTTTCTGGACATAAGGATTTCGAGTGTGGACCCTCCCAAACCACGGAGCTTGTGCGCTCCAGTATCAGATCAATGTGTTGCAGCTTCACATGAGGCAGTGTGAATGCATGCGCATACTGCGTGTCATAGAGAGAAGGGGGGAGGGGGGGGCGTGGTTTTCATGCAGACCGCCTGAGGGAGAAGAACCGTACATGGAACGTGAATGTGTGTGTGTGTGTGCGTGCGTGTGTGTGTGTGTGTGTGTGTGTGAGTGTGTGTGTGTGTGTGTGTGTGTGTGTGTGTGTGTGTGTGTGTGTGTGTGTTGGGAGTAGGGGGGCAGGTATGTGATTTTTTTCCGGATGGATTGTGCTTCGACTGGGATGGCCGAGATTGGTGTGATGGGGCAGGCCATAATGGTCGTTGCTGACAAGAAGCAGTCGCTCACATTAACTGGGGATGGCGACATTTTAGAAGCTCACGACGGCATCATTGGTGGGCCCTACCACCCTCTTTTCTGGTTGTTGTTTGCCTGATCCTGTTTTTCAGGGAAGTAAAGAGGAGTCTTTTGTTAACGCAGTCCCCCCCCCCCCCCCCCGGCCCCCAACAAAGAGAGATTGGGGGCGGGGGGGGGGGGGAGAATGACGTTTCCCAAAAAGGGGAAGTAAGTGCAGTCAAGTGGGAGTAACAATAATTTGCCATTGATCTTTGTTTGTGATTGCTGTGTTTGTGTGTGCTGAAGCAATTGACATGTGGATGTCATTCGGTTGCTGGGTCCCAGGATTTGGTTCAAGCATAGCAGAGTATGCAAGCGTGTCTGTCCTGCACTTGCTAACGCTGTTATGCCTCCCAGTGTGAGGTACATACATGGAGTCCTGCGTGCATTCATCTGCGTAAGATCACTGCAGTTTGTTTGTGTCGTGTGTGTGTGTGTGTGTGTGTGTGTGTGTGTGTGTGTGTGTGTGTGTGTGTGCGTGCGTGCGTGCGTGTGGGTGTGCTCTTGCACGCTAATTAGGAGAGAAGTGGATTATATCAAATGAATAAACCCTGGGCCGTAAGTGTCGAAGAGCCAGTGGGTGCGGGAGAATCGGGTCTTCTGACAGGCTTCATGTGGGCGATGGACAGCCATTGGCTCTGGCGGGGGATACGCCTTGGCGGCGGCACGAGCACTCATAGAAAATACAGACTTGGACGCCCATGCCATTGGTGAGTTTTTTGTCCCATCCTCTAGAAGATGTACAGGATGGATAAGAAGGACAAGCTGCATACGATGGAGAAAAGGGATAAGTCAGACAAGGTGGATAAGAAGGATAAGAGGGATAAGACGAACAAATGGGATATGGCAAACAAGATGGATAAGAGGGATAAGAGGAACAGGACAGATCTGATGGAAAAGACACATTCCTTTCCAAGTGAATGCAATGTTCTGACGGCAGGCTGTGAAAAAGTACGCTACCGGACTTCAAGAGCGAGGTCGCCATGCTATTCTTGAACGGGTGAGCAGGACATAAGCATGTGCTTTGCTTCATCTGTACCTGACACATCTCAAACAGCAGATGTTCCATGTTGGGCCTGCTGAGGAGTCTGGGTTCCTGCTCTACGTGTAGGTTAGGAGGTGATGGAATGGAATGGTGTGTCCCTGCATCCAACGATTTGGAATAGATGCAGTGAACAGCGCATCTTTGATGCTGATGTCCGGCAGGTTCTGCCCTCTGCCTCTTCTTTCGCCCCACATGCTTGGTGGTGGTAGTAATTTTGCAGCTCGTGTGTGTGTGTGTGTGTGTGTGTGTGTGTGTGTGTGTGTGTGTGTGTGTGTGTGTGTGTGTGTGTGTGTGTGTGTGGGGTTCCCGGGGGGCGTGGTTTATTCTTTGTTTTTTCCCTCCCTCTTTCTCTTCATTTCGTTTTCAACTCGCCCACCGCAAACGTCGCATCGACTACCAGATGGTGAGCATCCTCCCTGCTTGCCGTGCGCAGAACTGGAAAGCCTGTTGGAGTGTTGGTGCGGCCTGAACGGGTGGTAAAGAAGCAGGGATGTGCTGGTTGAACCGATGCGGGCAGATTTCTATCTCCCATGCTGGGCTATGTATTTGACGGGGCCACATAAGACAGATTTCTTGGTACTCACCCCCCCCCCCCCCGGAAAGTAGGATTTTCCGGATCCCTTATATACCGTCAAGGTAGCTTAAAGATATGGTTCACGTGTACTATCGTAACATCCACGGTAGTTGTGTCTGCCACGACAGTCGCGACGCACATCCTGTTGCCTAATCGAACCCAATGCCGAGCTTCCGTCCGCCTTTCCACAGACTCCATGCCGACTAGGCCCTGCTTGGAGCGCGCCCTCCCGGTTCGAACAGTGGCAAACACGTGGCCACACGTCCATTTGAGAGAGGGGGAGGGGGACAAGGGATCCGCCCCCGAGAAATCTTCCAGTTGAGTAGGCGGTGTACAATCCTGCAAGGTGCTCGAGGCTTCGATGGACAGGGTGTGGCTTTGATCAATGATCAGCATTGTGTGGGGCTTTGATCAATGATCAGCAGTGTTGAGGCTTTGATCAACGATCAGCAGTGTTGAGGCTTTGAGCAATGATCAGCAGTGTTTGAGGCTTTGATCACTGATCAGCAGTGTGTGAGGATTTGATCAATGATCAGCAGTGTGTGAGGCTTTGATCAATGATCAGCAGTGTGAGGGGGATATGCAGCGAAGAGTGCGATGACAATTGCGGCGAGGTACTGCATCTACACCAACGACAACTTCACGGAGGAGTGGCTGGAGTGTGAGGAGCCGTCCCTGGAGGGAGGAGGCAGCCAGGAAGCGGGGCGCACCGCTGGCGGAACCCAGGGTACCCTCGAGGTTTGACGGCAGCCCAAGCAAGCTCAGGGAACGCCTTGCAGACATGGCAACGCCCCTTTCCCCGCGCCTCGGGAAGAGGCTCGCCCACACGCATTGTCATTTTGTCCTGACACGCGTTGTCACTCTGTCTCCGAACGGGAATTGTGAGTGTTCGGGCATCCGGGGTCTGAGACTGCTGTGTTTCACGTTTTTCTTTAAATGGGGTACACATGGCTAATATATGGCCTGTACTGTATGTGCCAACAGAAGAGGCGGGTGGGAGTTCCC
>KV908374.1:522606-525106 GCA_002005505.1 Botryococcus braunii
CATAGACAGCGCATTTGCGGGTGTCTGTAGTGAAAAGGGCAGAGCATTGCCTTCACTTGCAGGTCAGACACATATCTATATTCCATCGAATGCGAACTGCACTGCAAGGTAGCCCATAGAGCTTACATGTTTCCGAGAGACAGGAATCATTTGGTGTTTTCGGGTCACAGCCTCTGCACCACGTAGGAAGATGGGGAACAGGAGGAGTCGCATTGTAATTGAGGCATCCATACCTCAAAAGTGGTCTTCAACACCACCCCTTCGTGGGTCATGACGATGCAGCCAAGTACGCCCTACAACATGGTGCCAAGTTAGCGCATTTTCGAAAAGAAGCTCAAGATCTGCCAGTTTTGGAGAAGGGGGGTCACCCACGGACCCTGATGCAAGTACCTCGTGCTTTGAAACCCTTTCGAGCGTCGCCTCCACTTCCTACGAGATTCCATGGTTTAGCATGTCCAGTAATAATCTTAAAATTAATGTGTGAGCAAAAGAAACCTGAGCGACCACCCTGACCGACCAAACACATCGGGCAGGTTGCGGTCCAATCAACCATGTCGCACATAGGCCGAGAGAGCTTTTTAAAACACATGCATAACTTAACTCACGTTTTTTGATGCAACTGGCATTGTGAAGTCTTGCGAATTTTGTTATGCGCAGCACTGCCACGATAACAGGGCGTCCGCCCCTATTGCATCATTGTCAGCGATTTCCCTGCACCTCACGAGGGTACACTCTACCTTGAAGAAAATATTTTAACAGGACATGGTGTATCAGAAGGCAATAAGCAAGGCAGTCAGGACACCTTCACCAAATGGCAGTCCATCCGGGGCAGTTACGGTGTGAGTTTTTTCACATGTAACCGTCACTGTTGGCCCAACTGTTGGGCCCAACAGCGTTGGCGGCCGAGATCTTCGCTAGGCGAGCACATATTCGGAAAGGCTCATGTGGATCCAGTCACCGGGTGACTCTGAGACTGTCACCCCCTTTAGGGGGCCCTTAAGGAGGGCCCCCCTAAAAAGCAGCTAGCCGCACTGTTGGGCAACTGGATGGAAATGAGACCGGGCATTTCGGATGCCCGTTTTTGCTTTAATAGAAATCTTGTCACAGTTTCTATTAAAGTTCCCAACCAGTCAGAGAAAAAACTGTGGGTGTTTATCCCAGTTGTACTGGGATAAACACTATTATTTGGACAAATTCAGCGCTGTATGCCTGAGTCCCGGGTGCCACCCTGCAACCACATATCTACCCCACCCCCGCATCCAGCCATCTCGTGTCCTGCACCCGCGACCAACTGCGTGCACGTGCCCATCGACGGAAAACCCTGAAACCAAGAAAAGGATGGCACATGGGGCCCAGTCAGAGGGTCACCCCTGGACGGAGGCTCCCGACGAATAAAGACTCTGTCTGCTTTTCTCACATGTGCGGTGGCAGACAGTGGTGTAGCAATTGTTGCTTAGACATGTTGTAAACATCTTTAGTGCACACTACATGCCCCTATCAGCCAAGGACGGAACATGGAGTGAGTATAGACTCTATACTCACTCCATCTCTATACTCACTCCATCTCTATACTATAGAGATGTGTATACAGTAGTACGTACTCGTTACTGCTGTGTGCTGAGCCTGATCCTTGAGCAAGTGTGTGCATGGTTCACACAATTATATAATGTACCAACCTCATGTATGTAACCGAACTCATTTCACTTTTACCGTTAATCATATAAGTAAAGGTTAAAGTTTAATATATGAGTAACCGAACTTGATGGAGATGAGGCTGGGCATTTCGGACTCCGTCACTTGTTGCATAGTTGATGGAAGTTCACCAGCACTCAAACTGTAACTCTTTGACCGACGCAACCAACGGACAACTGAAGACTCTGTCCGCTTGTTGACATGGAAACGCCGAATGCACATAAGCCTGTTAGGATCGTTAGCTTACTCCTCTCTGCTTACCCCGTACACATGTTCGGAGTACACACCGTACTCCGTACACGTTTTTGGAGTACGGAGAGGGTAAATCTCTCATATATAAACCAGTCGAGACGGGGACGCATTCTGCGCGTTACGTAGTTTAAGTACACAAACACATTGCTGTGAGCTTCCACTATGCATGGGAAGCTATTGGCAAAAGTCAAGTCGATATACAATTGTTTTCGGCCCCTAGATTCTGCGTTCCCGCATGCACGAGTTATGGTGTGCGGGTAGGATAAGCTTCACTCTTTATACTAAATATGTGGAGTCCGCCAGAAATACGGCTGATGTCATGACCAAGCCAATCTTTGCGATTCATAGGGAGGACATTGGCGTACTAAGATACACTTAAGCATGCAGGTAAGGGGAAGTGTTGTGATATATAATATTATTTACCATGCATGTGTCTTGTGTGTTTATTATTTACCATGCATGTGTCATATGTGTCTTGTGTGTAACGGAATGCATGGATTTTTCGGCAAGCAGGGACATTCCTCATGCCAGTCTTGGCGCACATGTTTCGCAAGAG
>KV908374.1:532606-535106 GCA_002005505.1 Botryococcus braunii
GTTGATGATGGTGCTGATGATGCTGCTGCTGCTGCTGCTGATGAAAATGATGATGATGATGATGACAACGGCGGCGGCGATGATGGTGACGATGATGATGATAGTAGTAGTAGTAAGAAGTAGTAGTAGTAGTAGTAGTAGTAGTAGTAGTAGTAGCAGTAGTAGTAGTAGTAGTAGTAGTAGTAGTAGTAGGAGGAGGAGGAGCAGGAGCAGGAGCAGGAGCAGGAGCAGGAGCAGGAGCAGGAGCAGGAGCAGGAGCAGGAGCAGGAGCAGGAGCAGGAGCAGGAGCAGGAGCAGCAGCAGGAGCAGCAGCAGCAGCAGCAGCAGCAGCAGCAGCAGCAGCAGCAGCAGCAGGAGAAGCAGCAGCAGCAGCAGCAGTAGCAGTAGTAGTAGTAGTAGTAGTAGTAGTAGCAGTAGCAGTAGTAGTAGTAGTAGCAGTAGTAGCAGTAGCAGTAGCAGTAGCAGCAGCAGCAGTAGTAGTAGTAGTAGTAGTAGTAGGAGAGGAGGAGGCGGAGGAGGAGGAGCAGGAGTTTGGGGGGGGGGGAGGAGGAGGAGGAGGAAGAGGAAGATGATGATGAGGATGAGGATGACAATGATACTGGATCATTACAGGATGCTACATTGGAGCTGGTGGCGAAGCACGACCTGCTGGGCATGTTGTGTGGAGAGCTGGTGCAGATGCTGGACCTGGTGCGAGCTCACTTTCACGCCGATGCGGTTGGTTTGGACGCCCAGGACACCTTAGTTGGTATGCCCTCCTCCCCCGCCCCCCTTTGCTCTCCCTCTCCTCCCTCCCCCCCCCTCTCTCCCTCTCTCCCAGTTTTTGTTGGAAGAAGTTTTTGTTTTTTTGAAAGGGGGTTTTCCCGGGCCTTCCGTTCCTTTTCCCAGAGCTCCTTCGTAGAAGGGCTTCTCTGTAGAATACCTCTTTTTGGTAGGAGCAAAATGACAGGTAAGAAACCCGTAAACACGCATGTATGCGGTTTGCCAGGAGCCGTCTCACGAGCTCGCGCACGAGGGCATGGCTTTGTCTCTGGAGTTCGGTCATGAGGCTGTGCGCTCGCACGCGTGTCCTGCCTGGAAAGCCACGCAGGAGGCTGTGCCCGGGAAGATGTGATTAGTCAAGATGACACATCGTTCACGTGACTGGGCTGGTTTGTTAGCCAAACTATGATAAATTCTATCCACGTACTTGGGCCGCCCACACAGTATGACAGTACATATTGCGTACCACAGCTGCGTACATGTTGCGTGCCACAAAACGGGGGCAACTAGCACAGCACAGGCACAGCTGTACTCTCTGCACAAGCACAGCTGCCGAGGCCGTTTTGGGACAAAACTGTGTGAGCCTGGGGGATGGGTGTGCAGATCACGGAGCGTTGCGGGTGATGATAGATCTGTCGATGGTGCTGAACCACCCCTCGGTGGCGGCCTTCCTGCTGGCGGAGGAGGAGCGGCTGGGAAAGCTGGTGATGGGAGTGAGGCAGTACCAGGACACCCACCCGTGGTCCCGCCAACTGCGCGAGCACGTCCTGTTCGAGTCCACCACCTGGCGCAGCGTCTGCGGCATTGAGGTCTCGCCCCTCTTTTCCGTCCTTTTCTTCCTTTTTTGGGCCTGGCTCTTCCCTCACTTTCTCACTTTTCCGTTTTGTTCTTGGGCCTCCTCCTCCCGTCCTTGTTGTCTTTTCCGGGGTTTTTTCCGTTGGCCCTGCTCCTCCCTCCTTGCTCTCTCTAGGCCCAAGTCTCAGTGGAGTTTTTGAGGCATTGAAGTTCCGACCCAGCCTCCCTCTTTTGTTTCTCTCTGCGGACCGCGTTTCTCTAAAGGACGTTGGTGCATTGAGGTCGCGAGCCTCCCTCCCTCCTCCCTGTCTGCGGCCAGAATTTTTCTGGAGGATGTTGATTCATTAAGGTCTCAGCTGGAGTTTGCCCTAGGAAATTATGCGCTGCGTGCCTTGCGGTGTGTGTGTGGCTGTGTGGGGGTGTGTGCGAGTCTGTGTGTGTGTGCGCGCGCGCGCGCGAATGAGAATACATGCGTGCATGCGCGCGCTTGCGCACGGATCTCTCTCTCTCTCTCTCTCTCGCTCTCTCTCTCTCTCTCTCTCTCTCTCTCTCTCTCTCTCTCTCTCTCCCTCTCTCTCTCTCTCTCTCTCTCTCTCTGCGCCTTTCAATCCCTCACGGTACATGCAATGGGCTATTTTTAAAGGGGAGTACCGCCTTCCTAGCTTCTTCGGGGCCCTCGGTCTCCTTGGCGCCCGTACAACGAGGGGGACGCCATGGACCAGATCTGGCAACCAGATGTATTTCAACCTGAGACTGGTGTATTTTACTTTTACCCTTGAACAGATCTCTGGGATCCCTCTCTATCTCTTATCTCTTATTGTATCTCTTACTTATTGTATCTCTTACTAATTATTGTCGTCGTCTTTGCAATGGTGCAGATGCAGATATGGCGGTGGCTGCTGGACCCGCTGCTGCAGATGATGGCGGGGCGGGAGCTGGCAGA
>KV908374.1:540106-545106 GCA_002005505.1 Botryococcus braunii
GCCACTCAGTTGCAGACATTCACAATATGGCCACTCAGTTCCGGGCATGCACTGTACAATATGAAACATTCTGCCGGGGTCATTGACAATGTGATCAGTCAATTGGGGACTTGTGAGGCAGGCGGGGAATGTGTGGCACAGGACATTGAGGCGGTGCTGAGAAGTGAAGTCATTGCTTGGCTGGCTGTGGATGATCTGGGTTACAGCAATCTGCAGACACGAGTTCTTCGCAGCATATTCACAGAGTCCATGATGAACAAGGTCCGCTCGCTTTGACGTACCAAGCTGACTTATCAAATAAATTGACTTCTGATAACTCACCAACATGAAGTGCCAATATGATTGATCAAATTGACTGTAGATAACTCACCAACATGAAGTGCCAATATAACTTTTTTAATTGACTTTAGATGACTCACCAACATGATGTGCCCATATGACTATCAAATTGACTGTAGATGACTCACCAATATGACATGCCAATATGACTTTTTAAATTGACCTTAGATGACTCACCAACATGATGTGCCATTATGACTTATCAAATAGACTTCAGGTGACTGACCTACGTGACGTGCCGATATCACTTACCAAACCGAGTTACCAATGTGACTTACCAGTATGACACCAGTATGATTTACCAGTATGACTTGATATGATTCACCTTTGCAAACTGGCAGTAAGACTCGCCATCATGATTTGTCAATTGATATGTGTTGGCTTGCCGATATTGATATGTCTTGCCAATTAGACTTACCAATATGGCTTAACAATATGATGTGCTGATGTGGCTTGTCAGTATGACCTGACACAATAAGAGATACCAATGTGACTTGCCAACATGACTCTCAAGATGACTTACCAATGTGACTTACTAATATGACTTATCAATCGACACACAGTTTACAGGCACGTGCCCATGGCTCCCCAGGGGATGAGTGGCCGCAAGTAAATTGTACTTGATTCCGCATTTGGCTGCGCAGAGGTTTCAAGGCGTACAACCCCCCACCCCCAAACACATACAACCCCCCCCTCCCAAACACACACACACACACGCACGCACGCTCCCACACACACACACACACACGCACACACGCACACACACACACACACACACACACGCACACACCCACACACACGCACACGCATACTCCCACACGCGCGCGCGCGAACACACACACGCGCGCGCGCGCGAACACACACACACACACACACCCACACACACACACACACACACAGACACACACACACACACACACACACACACACACACACACACACACACACACAAGATAACCCTCAAAAGGCTGGTCGAAAGATGGAAGATTGACCTCGGATACTGCGTGCATGTCTGCGGGATAAAATAGGGGAAGGGGGAGGGGGAGGAAATAGGAGTTAGTTGAGCCGGACCTCTTCAGAGATGGTGGATTGATATGGGCTAGGGGGTGGGAAAGGGTGTGTGAGTGCGTGGGCGCGTGAGTTCGTGAGTTCATAAGCAGGTTTGGGTGGCTAAAGGCAGAATGGCATATGGCTGGTTAGACAGGCCACTTGAGCATCTGCAGTCCTGGGTTCGAATCCCTGGGAGTCTTCGTTGATCTTAAGAGGAAAACCACTCCATTTTTTGTTCCCAACGGCCTCGCCAGCCAGATCCGCAGCCGTTTGAGGCTGCGAACACTCACCGCGCGCGCGCACACACACACACAGTGTGTCGCATGTGTGACCGTTAGCGTATGTGTTGTGTGTGAGCGCACGCGTGCCGGTGTTTGCATGTGCGTGTGCAGATGCGCTCGTGTAAGTGTGTGCGTGTGTGTGTGTGTGTCCCTGTGTGTGTGTGTGTGTGTGTGTGTGTGTGTGTGTGTGTGTGTGTGTGTGTATGTGTGTGGGTGTCTGTGTGTGGGTGCATTCCCACGCGCACTCACAGGGTAAGGGTACAGCCTTGGGCAAGGGGACTTGCTGATGTGCATTAAATGTGGAAAACATAGTCTGGAGGCAGGACACAAGATTCTGGATTTATGTGATGGGATTGCTTTGCTTCACATGGAGTGGGGCAGTACAGGTGCTGGCCGAGGTAGCGGAGTACATCCCGTACGGCACGCAGACAAAGTCAATGTACCGCCTGAAGAAGGAAGCTTGGCGGTACTTTGATCCCCACTTCCCACGTTATGCGGCCCACGACTTGCAGGCCGCTCTGGTCCGAGCTGCGGTACAAACCTCCCCTCAAGTAACCATCAACCATATAACAAACTGTCAACCTGATTAACTCAACTAACTGTCTACCAGTCGACACACTGTCAGCCAGACCAACTAACTGGCAGGCGGATCAAGTGACTGTCAGCTAGGTCAACCAGATCTTTTCAAGTGAAAGTCAAACAAATCAGCTAACTGTCAGCCAGATCAGCTAACGGTGAAGCCAGCTACCTCTCTCGCCTTGCTCCATCCCCACCCCTCCTATCTTCAGTCCTGAACAACAACAAGAGCCGAGACCGTTGAATGCTGGCTTCCAAATTGTTTGACTTCGACACTTGAAGGTCGACTACAAGTGTTTCTGCGGGTAGAGGCAATGCTCCCCCAGCCATGTGTCTACCCTTCAGCAGGCCTGCGCGCTCCCCCTCCTCCCCCCCTCTCCCTCTCTCCCCCCTCCCCTCTGTCCCTCTCCCTCCCTCTCTCCTCCGCCGCCCCCACTCTCTCCTCCCCCCCCTGCGTGTGTGTGTGTGTGTGTGTGTGTGTGTGTGTGTGTGTGTGTGTGCGCGCGCGCATGCGTGCTTGCGCACACTCAACCCAGTTGTGCGGCGCAGGCCAACGGGTGGGACCCGGTGTGGCAGCTCAACCAGACCAGCATGGAGATGCCCTACCCCTTGAGAGACCTGCCCAAGTTCCTCATGACGCCCTTGCTACACTGGTGGGGCCCCTGTGCGGCACCCAGTACCCCCGGGGTCCCCTGCCTGCCCCCTGTGTCGCTCCGCTTCGTTTCGTTTCTATTCATTTCGATTCCTTTTATGTCTTGTACGAATTGCTGTTTTGCTCTCGCACATGCAGGGCATGCTCCCACTTTGGGGAATGGACGTTGATTGGGCACCCTGCATATTTACCTCACTGTGCTGTGCAGAGGATTGGGATAAGCTGGATTTTCAGCATCTGTTAGCTGATTGTTTAGCATCCTAAAGAATTGGCACAAAAGTTGTGGTAAGGAGTGGGGCGTTTCGGAATCGAAGGGGGCCCATTGCATAAATTGCAATAAATATTGTGGGCTCTTTGCACAAGTTGTGGGTGCTCTTGCGACTCTTGCATGGGTTGAGGTAAGTGATGCGCTTTTGCATACATGCTACTGACCATTTACTTTCCACAGGTTTTGATCAACATTGGGCCTTGTGCATGTTCTTCGGAAATTTCTGGGCCTTTTGCAGAGTCTGTTACTATGTGCCGCTTCTTGAGCAGCCTGCATGGTTTCCATCTGTGCTCCCATGATTTACCCCCCTGCACACATGGCATCTGAAGTTTCAGATGCCATGTGTGCTACACTGAGGGGCATCCTGCACAATCACCATCTGATGTGCCAATTGTTTGGGCATCCTGCAGAACCACCAAAGCGTCATGCAAAAGTACTGGGCCCCCTCGCGCCGGTTCTGGCGCATAATACTGCATAATCACTTAAGCATAATGCAGATACTGATTCTCATGCATACTCACTGCCGGATGTGCCAAACCCCTGACTTGTCCCTGCTCCCGTCGAGGCCCTGGGGAGGCTCTCCTGGGGACCGCTGACACTGCTTCGGGCGGTCTCCCAAGGGGATACTGCAAAAATAACGTTCACTGCCGTTCACTGTATTTGGCTAATCACTGACGCCGGCGCTTCTTGCAGCGGTCCCCCCAGGGATGCTGCATCGTTTGACTGTTACTGCATAGTTAACCTAAATACTGCCATGCTGATCAATGGACAGGACAATCTGGGCGGCGCTTCGGGACGTGGAGTTTAATGTGGCCAAGCCCGCCACTCACCAGTTGGCGATCGCGGCGATGTGTTTGCTGTCCGAGGCGATCGCCTATCTGCAACGCAGTCCCCCAGAGGACCCGCGTGTGCCGGCTGCCGCAGCCCACTTGGTGCACGTCCTGGAGGGATCGCATGACTGCAAAGGGATCCGAGCCCTGCTCGATGTAAATCCCTTGATGCTCCCTTCTAGCGCTTTCCCCTTCCAAAGGCCCGGGATCGCTGTGCTCCTCCTAGACGTCTGCCTTATTTTTGCCGCCGTCCGCTTGCACTGTGCAGTCTCTTTTGTGTGTGTGTGTGTGTGTGTGTGTGTGTGTGTGTGTGTGTGTGTGTGTGTGTGTGTGTGTGTGTGTGTGTGTGTGTGTATGTGTCTGTCTCTGTGTTTGTGTGCGCGTGCATGCCTGCGTGACTCTCTCCCCCCCCCCTCTCTCTCTCTCTCTCTCTCTCTCTCTCTCTCTCTCTCTGTGTGTGTGTGTGTGTGTGTGTGTGTGTGCGCGCACGCGCGCGTTTGTGTCTGTCCGTGTGTGTGCGCTTCCATGCGGCTAGTGTATGTGCCCTGGTGGGAGGTCATAATTTACTCTGGGCTCGTCTCTCCTAGTCCTTGGGACATCACATGTTTCAGTTGTGAAGTCGGTCCCCGGCCTGCGGGTGAAAGGGCGGGGCGTGGGGCGGCAGGTCATAATAAGCTCGGAGGTGCTGGACCAAGGCATACAGCGCCTGGCCACGGGGGCGAAGGCCCTTGTGACGTCCTTCCTGGCCAGCCAGGGGCAGAAGCCTGCGCAAGGCAGTCCCCCAGAGAGCTCCCTGGAGCAGGCATCCCCACTGGAAACCCCGGCCCCTGGCCCCACTCCCGACTCAGACAAGCGCGAACAGATCCGCCGCCGCCAGGTGCAGCTTCCCTTTTTTGTTTTGTTTTTCCTTCCCCCTTTCTTTTTCCCTCCCACTTTTTTGTTTACCTCCTTTCCCTTGGATCCTGCCCGAAAGCCTACAGCCCAAACGCTGAAAGGATCGGAAA
>KV908374.1:550106-565106 GCA_002005505.1 Botryococcus braunii
GGACCGAGAGGAGTCCCCCGAGACCTCGGAGGAGGCCTCCCCGAGTGGGTCCCAGGAGCCCTTTCCCGGGGGGACCGCCGTCCAGTTTGGGGATTACATAACCCATCTGGAGGCCGATGGAGACCAGCTGTGGGCCACCCTGGCCCATCAGATCTCCCACTGGGAGATCATGAACAGGGGCCCCTCCGCGCATGGCGGTGTGCCTGTTTCACTTGCCCTTCTCCCCTTCATTTTGTTTTTGGAAAGAATTTGATACTATTGATATAACTTTAAAACATTGAGATTTCCTCTCACGGATTTTGGGGTTCCCTGGCTGCTTCCTCGAACTGAGTGGAGATGCTGACGTAGGAGAGGTGAGGGCAGAGACGTCGGAAGTGCATGAGTTGGAGATTTTAAAGCAGGAGACGTCGGGGCAGAAATTTCAGGAAATGTTTTGAGTTGGTGATGTTGAAGTATGAGGAGATGTGAGGGCAGAAATTTCAGGAAATGTCTTGTGTTGGTGATGTTGAAGTATGAGGAGATGTGAGGGCAGAAATTTCAGGGGATGTCGGAGGATGTTGAAGTTATGAGGGGACGTCAGGGCAGAAATCTCAGGAAATGCCGGATTTAGAGATGTTGACCTAGGAGGGGATGTGAGGGTAGAAATGTCAGTGACTTTTTGGCGATGAAGACGCTGAAGTAGGAGACGCAAGGGCAGATGTTTCTGGAAAGGTTTGAAGATAGAGGGGTCTTGTGACCAAGATTCCTAAAGGGGAGGCTGTGGGCTGGCGGTACGTGTAGCCAGCGCGGCGGCTGCCAACATGGCATCCGCCAACATGGCGCACTGGAGGGCCACGGTGAATCTGGCGGTACTGTGCCAGGCGTACGGCTCGGGCATGTGCGTGCTGCTGCCCGGGTACGGCGCCACCCTCCTGGACCGGGTCGTCTCTTATCTCACAGGCCAGGATGTGGTGCGCTCTCGCCCCTTGCTTCTTTCGGGTCCCCTCTTTGAGTCCACTTCAGCATCGTCTGTGTCTCTGTCGGGTGGCCTCTTCCCTTCCCGCTGGGCGGGATTTGGGGCGCTGCCCCTTGTACGAAAGAGTTGTTATGGGTTAAACCTGAAAGATGAAAGATATTCTAGGGGATGTTCCACTTCGGCATCGTCTGAGTCTCTGCCAGGTCGCCTCTCTGTGGCCCGGGGGGAGGGGGGTGGGGGGGATGGGGGATGTGCTGGGCTAATCCTTGTTTCTACTGGATCCACCAGCGTGTGCACACGCACGCGCGCGCGCCCGCGTTGTTACACAAGAAACCTGAAAGATGAAAGATATTCTAGGGGATGTTCCACTTCGGCATCGTCTGAGTCTCTGCCAGGTCGCCTCTCTGTGGCCCGGGGGGGGGGGGGTGGGGGGGATGGGGGATGTGCTGGGCTAATCCTTGTTTCTACTGGATCCACCAGCGTGTGCACACGCACGCGCGCGCGGGCGCGCGCGCGCGCACACACACACACACACACACACACGCACGCACGCGCGGAGAAACCCAACCCACACCCCAACCCCTGAACCCCCTCGCACACACCCTCCCCAACCGCCCCCCTCACACACACACACACACACACACACACACACACACACACACACACACACACACACACACACGAGCGTGCGCGAACGCACTCACGCATGAAGACAATGCCCCGCACACGCACACGAGCAGGCGCCAAGGCGGGCAAGGGAGGGGAGAGCGCAGGAATTGGCAGCAGACCCCTGGCTGAATGTGCAGCGCGCGCTGCTGCCCACCAGCGTGCGGGGGGGCTTTGCGGACCAGCCTTCCTCCCACAACCTGCTGGCCTTCCTCGCCTCCCACTGCAAGGCTGCAAGCGGTACGCCTGCCACGCCACATGGGCATGCACATCACCCTTGTGCCTACCACTCAGAGCATGTTGCTTTTACGTTCACATAACTCCTTGGCACTGGTGCGGCGTGAGTGCTGTGCTCTGTGTGTGTGTGTGTGTGTGTGTGTGTGTCTCTCTCTCTCTGTGTGTGTGTGTGTGTGTGTGTGTGTGTGTGTGTGTGTGTGTGTGTGTGTGTGTGTGTGTGTGTGTGTGTTGGGGGGATCCTTGGGGGATGGGGTGGTGGGGGCCAGGGGCATGAGGTGGGAAGCGTGGTGAAGGCAGGATGTGAGGTTATTTGTGTTAAGTAGTGAGTGTGGTAAATGTTTGCGGTGGCGGGGCGCGAATGTAGGAATAGAGGCGGGATGGATCACAGAGGAAAGGGGCCGAGCAGGGGCCTGGGCCAGTCTCCTGGGGGACCCGCTGTCGCTCCTGTTGACCCTTTACGGTACAGTGCTCAATGAGGACTCGGGCTGGCCCTCGGGGGCTCCCGCACCGCCTCCGCCGAATGCCACTGATGCTTTCAAGGTAACCTCTCCGTTCCTCCCTCCCTCCCCCCCCCCCCCTCGGGCTGCTGCTGATGCTTAAAAAGGGCCTCCCTCTTTCCCCCTTATCTCTCTCCCTCCCTCCCTTCCTACCTCCCTCCTCTGCCTCCCTCCCACCCCCCTCCTCCATATCCTCCTTCGCTGTGCTCTTTTGCATCTGCCTGCCCCCGCCCCACGCCCCCCTCTCCCCCCCACGCTCGCCCTCTCTCTCCCTCGCCCCCTCCATCTCCCTCCCCCTCTCTCCTCCACCTTTTTCTGATGCAGTACAACCTTGAGGTCACAGGGGATCACATGGGGTTCTCTGCTGTACTGGTCGCTATCTTCACGCCTGGTGCACTGTTGTAGCCAGCAACGCACCTTCGATGAGACAGAAGATCCACAACTTGTCTCGCTTGTTTCTCTTTCCTTTTTCTTTTTTTCTTTCCCCCCCTCCCTTTTTTTGTTTCTCTCTCCTTTTCTTCTCTCTGCCCTTGTTTTCTGAGAATTGGGGTGGGGTTGCTTTGCAGGCGTTCCTCGGCATGATGTACATCATGGCCAGCACACAGGGGCTCATGGCTGTGTTTGCTCTGGAGGGGACCGACGCGGGCCCCCAACAGGAGGGTGACGGAGACCCTGGGGTACCGGTAAAGGTAACGGCACTCTACGAGAGGGCCTTGGACAGTCTGGCAAAGGATTGGAAATTCCACGATGCGGTCTGTGGCAGCCTTCTGCCCTTCCTGCGCCAAGCCAGGTCTGCCTTCTGGTCTCGTGCCTGCTTGCTTGTGTCTCCCATGTGCTTGTTTGCGTCTCCCGTGTGCTTGCTTGTGTCTTGCATGTGCGTGCTTGTGTCTCGCATGTGCTTGTGACTGACACCCTCCCTCCCAGGACTTGAGACGGCTCCCCAGAAGTTTAGTTAACATGTCCGCAGGAGGCCGGACGCCGTCAAACATATGCGCGGGCGCGCGCGCTCGGGGGGGCACGCGTGAGAGCACAGATATACTTCCCAGAATACATTAATTAGTTAAAAATAGTAGAGGCAACATGTGGTGACAAGGGTGACGCCGAGGGCCTGCCCCAAGTCCGGGGGAGCGGGGGGCCTACACGTACGATATTAAAAACGCACTTGTCTTGAGGATTGCGACAAAAGAGGCCGTGCCAACGGCATGCAGGCTGTACAAGGAGGTTTTCGGGATCGATGCGGACCCCAAGGCCAGCTGGGGGCTCCCAGATCCCAGGATCCTGCTCCCTGGGTGTCCCGGGGGGCCCCAGGCGACAGCCAGCCAGCTGGCGGCAGCCCTGGGGTTGCCTGATGTGGCAACTGCAGCAGCCGCGCCTGCAGGGCACCCCAACCTGGAGCGCGTGCTGACACGCTGGCTTGGCGCTGTACCGTTCCGGGTACCGTCGGCCCGCCCCTGGCAGGCCCACCTCCAGCAGGCTGTGGAGTGCCCTCCCACGCTCTTGCGGCTCCCGGAATTGTACCAGGTACCGCCCCGGATCCCCTCAGTGGTCCCTACAGTCCCACACCCATCCCCAGATCGGGCTCTCCAGATTCCCCTCACCATTGCCTGCATCGTTGTTGACCCAAAAAAGTAGGTCGGTGTCTGCTGAAGCCCCCCTTCCCCCTGCTTCTTCTGCAATAGCGGTGCCCCTCCCTCTAGAAGGATGAGTGATGACAGCGCCACGTCCCGGGATTTCTTGACAAGGAGCCCCAGCTCCCGAAAGGGCCCGAGCTCCAGGGCGGGGATGAAGGACTGCCGAAGGCCCCCTCTGCTTTACTATGCAAGAGAGCGGCCCCCAGTCCTCCCCAACTGGAGGATGCGGCTGCGGAACGCGCTCCATTCCCTTGCTAGGTGCGCGGGTCCCGCCAAGAGTCCATGGGTACCGACCGCTCCCTGAGTCCCGGGAGCCTTTTCCTGGAATGTTCTGACGAGAGGGGGTGGGGATGCGCAGGCGCGATCTGTTTGTGGAGCAAAGGCCTAGTGCGTGGAGTGGCTCAAGGGTGAAGAATGATGAGAGGGGGGCGCGGGGGTGCAGGATCTGTTTGTGGAGTATGCGAAGGCGAAGTGCGTGGAGTGCCGGAACCTGCCCACGGACGAGCGGGCGCTGTGCCTCCAGTGTGGGGCCCTGCTGTGCTACCCCAGCCTGTCCTGCGTGGGGGACCGCCTCCCCAGCAGAAACCTGCACAACCATGCTCTCACCTGTGGTGGGCCCCATCACAGCGCCTCTCCCTGTTTGCCTGTTTCTACATACCAATGCATTCGGCAAACCTTGACCCTGTTGGCCTGTTGCTTGATACCAGTGCATTCGGCAAGCCCTCTTCGGCAGGGCTTCTGGCTGCTGACGGGAGGAGGCGCAGCCCCTGCACACGCCCTTTCCCCTCCAACGTTCCTCCCCCTTCATCGGCCTATTGCCCCACCCCTCCCCATCTCTCTCTCTCTCTCTCTCTCTCTCTCTCTCTCTCTCTCTCTCTCTCTCTCTCTCTCTCTCTCTCTCTCTCTCTCTCTCTCTGTGTGTGTGTGTGTGTGTGTGTGTGTGTGTGTGTGTGTGTGTGTGTGTGTCGCTCTCTTCTCTCTCTCTCGCCCATCTCCCCTCTCTCTGTCCACCCCCCCTCTCCTCTCTCTCTCTCTCTCTCTCTCTCTCTTTCTCTCTCTCTCTCTCTCTCTCTCTCTCTCTCTCTCTCTCTCTCTATTTCTCTCTCTCTCCCCTTCCCTCTGTGTGTGCGCGCGTGTGTGTTTGCGCGTGCTTGTGTGCGAGTGCGCGAGTGTGCGTGCGGAGTCTATCTGTGCGTGCGTATCAATCTAACACATGGTCAGCCATCGAGGCTCTGTCGGCCCTCCCGGCTCCAGCGAGCAAAGGCGCAGGCCGAGACAAGGACGAGACGTGTAAGCGCCTGGGCCAAGCGTGGTTACTTGGGGGGCGCGGGGGGCAGGCGCGGGCACGGCCGTGTATCTGATGCTGGAGCTCAGCCGCCTGCTGGTGGTGAGGGGGCGCAAGACCCTGGTGGTGGCCGCGCCCTACCTGGACCTCCACGGGGAGGAGGACGAGTACCTGCGCAGGGGCCGCCCCCTCAGATTGGTGCCTGCCCGCCTGGAGCGTCCCACGGCCATCTGGCGGGCGGGCGCCCTTGATTTCAACGCCGGCGATCTGCACACGCCCTCCATCTTTGACGACGACGTTCTCATGCTGGAGTGACCCCTCCTGGCCGCCCGCTCCCCCCCCCCCCGGGGTCCCCTTTGACCGCCGGCTTTGCCATTTTTTTGGGCAGAGTTTAGAGCCCCCTGCGGTTTGTTTTGCGGCGCTCGGTGATGTGGCGCACCACCACCCGCCTTTCGTGTTGCGCCTGCTCTGCCGGGCACGAGGTGCCCTTGCTTCATGCTGTTCCAGGAGAGGTGCAGTCCGGGAGAGGTGGGGGGGGGGGGGGAAAGGGGGTGAGTGTGTGTGTGTGTGTGTGTGTGTGTGTGCACATGCGTGTGTGTGATATTGTACAATAGGGATGGGCAGGCATATGTACCCCTACCCCAAGCTTGTAGTGGTCTACAGAGGCAGCGGTTGAGGATGAGAAAAGCAACCTCGGAAACTGTTTCGCGGCTCACAACCTCGTCCCAGTGCGCCCATGTCCGATATCCAACAGCCACCAATATGTTGTGTAGCCAGAACCGGAGTTGGCTTGAATCCGAGACGCAAAGGCCCTGGTTCCTCTCCCAGCGTGGTTTTTGCCTCATGCTGTAGAGCCACGTGGACTCCACGTGAGCCATGTGGACTCCATGTGAGCCATGTGGACGAGGGGAATTACCTCACGCGACCGGCGGTGCGCATCAGCGGCTCCGATCTTTTCTGTGGGTGACGTGGAGTTCCTGTGAAGCAGGGAGGGATGGGGCCGCGGCTCAAGGCCACGCAAGTTCCTTCCTTAAAGGGTTTTGCAAACTTTTTTACGAGTCCCTGTTAGGGTTTTGGTTATTTGTTTGTGAGTCATTGTGCGGGGTTTCCTAGTTTTGTGGGTCAGTGCAGCTGACTAAGCAGGTGAGTGCACCCGCAGCCGCTGCGATTGCTCTCTGCCCAGGACAGGTGTGATGATATCATGACATACTACAGAAGATGACTAATGCCACTGATTTGAAAACAATCGTTTCCCCCGGGGTCATCGGCGGTCCGCCCGCCCGCCCGCCCGCCCAGGAGGGACGTGGATCAAGGCCCTTTGAGTATGCTGGACACTCTCCGCAGGGGTAGCATGCGCAATAAGAGCGCCAAAATTGCCGTTTACTGGCCTGAATTCAATCCGATTGGGCTGACTGCGCTTGAAGGCCGACTGCCCCGGGAGGTCCACTTGTGGGTACCATTGGGACAGACAAATGGGACTCTTGGGACGGATGCCCCCCCGCCCCTTCGGGGGGTGGAGGGGGGGTTTTGGGGGAGATAAAAGCCGTCCATTGGCATGGAAACTGTACCGGATCTTGAAATCTTTGTATTCCTGCTCTTGGAATCTTTGTGTATCTGCTATTGGAATCTTTTGTGTACCTGCTTTTGGATTCTTTGGTGTTTGTGTGTGTGTGTGTGTGTGTGTGGTGTGTGTGTGTGTGTGTGTGTGTGTGTGTGTGTGTGGTGTGTGTGTGTGTGTGTGTGTGTGTGTGTCTGGTTTTTGAATCTTGGTGTACCGACCCTTAGAGTCTGTATACTAAATTAGGAGGTCCTGCCATGGCCTGGTGCTGTTCGCCACATGTGGAGGGAGTGAGGCCCACTGATGTGGAGAGCGATCTTTAGAAGAAGTGCAGAGTGTGCATAACCCGGCACACACGGAGGAGACATTATGTAAGCTTACATAATATGCCCCGTCCCCACGATCCTGTGTGTGGGCCAGACTCTTATGGTGGCGAGGTCTTAGCGCACTGGTCATGTGGCTGCTGGGGTCCGGCCCCCCCGGGGGGAGGGGGGGGGGAGACTCTTCTTCCCCTGCGCCTTTTCCCCTTTCTTTCCTGTTCCTTCCTATTGCCACCCCCTTTTTTGGGTGGCTAAAGAAGAAGACCGGCAAAAGGTGGCGGACCAAGGAACGAAGGTGGTCTTTTAAGTGGACCCGTTCGCTGGGCAGATCTTGCGGAGTCTCCATAGGGTTTTGTGTGTCAAGCAGGTCTTGTGGACTCTCCACAGGGTTTTCATGTGTCGCGCAGGTCTTGCGCGCTGTTCGTAGGGTTTTATGACTGGAGCAGGTCTTCCGCACTGTTCATAGGGTTTTATGTGTCGAGCAGGTCTTGCGCACTGTTCATAGGGTTCCCTTGTGTCGAGCACGACTTAAGGACTATTCACAGTGTTTTTTCTTTGTGTCGAGCAGGACTTGCGGACTGTTCATGGTGTTTTTACGTGTTGAGCACAGGTCTTGCGCACTGTTCAGAGAGGCAGTCCACTGACTAGCTTGTTGAGCCCGTTCTGTGTACCGTTGTCAGGGTTTTGTAGTGTACTTTTATTAGGGTTTTTTGGGCTGCCATACAGGTTGCCAGATACCGAGGGCTGTGCCCTCTGCTGTACTAGATGTGGGAAAAGCACGTGCCAAGGTACGTACATGTACGCGTCGGAGTCCGTCAGCCCTTTGGGAGCAAGGGGCACGTGGGGGTGCAGGCTCTTCTCTCTCTTCCTCCCTCCACGCAATCTCTCTCTCTCTCTCTCTCTCTCTCTCTCTCTCTCTCTCTCTCTCTCTCTCTCTCTCTCTCTCTCTCTCTCTCTCTCTCTCTCTCTCTCTCTCTCTCTCCCCCCCCCTCTCTCTCTCTGTCTGTGTGTGTGTGTGTGTGTGTGTGTGTGTGTGTGTGTGTGTGTGTGTGTGTGTGTGTGTGTGTGTGTGTGTGGTGTGTGTGTGTGTGTGTGTGTGTGTGTCGCCCGCGCGCTCCCTCCCTCCTCCCCAGCTCCCCCGCGCGCGGGTGCGTGCGTGCGTGCGTGCGTGCGTGCGCGTGTGTGTGTGTCTGTGTGTGTGTGTGTGTGTGTGTGTGTGTGTGTGTGTGTGTGTGTGTGTGTGTGTGTGTGTGTGTGTGTGTGTGCGAGTGCGTGCGAGCAGTCACAAATGCAGCAGAAAGGGGCCATGCTGAGCAAGGCAAGTCACCCCTTTCTTGTAGAGGTTGAACACCCTCGCCGCTGTTTAAGACACTGTGACCCACCCAGAGTGTCTCCGCCATTGCTTGCATTGCAGAACACCTGCCTCTGCCGCCCTTTTTCCATGCATGCCCGTGCAGCCCTTTTCATATGCAAGCTTTTCTGCAACCATGGCACCGCCCTTTCTTTCATGCCTGCAAGTTCCGGTAACCGTATACCGCTCGTTTTGAACGCAAGCCTTGTTATGGTTTCAGCCTTTGCCCCACGGACACGCCGATTTTCCGATGTGATTACAAGCCCAAAACTGTACTCAACAGTTTCTCCTTCTAAGCATTCGGCGCATCGCTTGCATCGTGCTTTTCGCACGATCGTGCTTTTTACACGACTGTTCCTGCGGCTTTCGCCCTCCGCCTCTCTATTCTGGTTCATGGAAGGAGACGTGCGGGGCCCTCTGTGCGGAAGAATATGCTTCACTTTTATGTTTCAAGTGCAGAGGCCTTGTTATCCCCTGGGTTTTCCATCTGTTATCCCCCGCCACCACTGCAGAGAAGGGTCTCAAGAAATTGTGTCTTGGCTCGAGCACGACACTCCAACCTCAGCTGCACCATTGTCAAGGAACCCCTGCAGACGGACCGCTTCGCATGTACCTTCAATTTGAAGTACATGCCCACGTGCTACCTGTGCCTCCTGACCTACGGAAAAGGAAGACGGGGGCGAGACGCCTAAACTCCCACCCCATACTCCCGGCAGTGACCTGGGGGTGGGTATGTGCTACATACTGTACATGTAGACATATGGTACCGCAGTTTTCCTTGAGCATGTCTTTACCAAGCTGGCCCATTCAGCCAGCAACAGCTACATGCTATATTAGGTGCGCTGGCCCCCCACGCTTTCCTTTTGAGGTAAAAGTGAAATCTTCTTTACCCAGGAGTGGGCATTTGGGTGCGCTGGGCCCCCCACACTTATCCTTCCCGCCGTCCTATTGCTTTCGAGACCACTGCTTTCGAGACCACAACCCAAAGAGAATAAAACTCAACTTTTCTTCGAAAAGTGTTCGAACCTTTGCCCTGACCACACGCAAGAAGGAGCAGTCAACTCCAATTCGAGGGTTTGAGGGTTGAAAACGGTTTAATCCTTGCCATCAACACGCCCAGCAGCGAGCTGCCCCCTTTTTTTTCGGCGAAATTTTGCCTGGACTTTTGCCACGGACACAGAGACACTTCCATCCTACGATTAATTAACACAAACTGGACCCCAGCACTGACGGCAGGTACACTTCCGTCCTACGACTTGACACACTTCAAAAGCGAACTAAAGGAACTGGCTGCAAAACATATAGCCTCTGGAAAGCTCACCCCCTACGGAATGGGATTTCACGCACGCAGGCCCACGCACGCCACTTCATGAAATCACACAAACTCCACAGAAAGCTTATCTTCGGCGCGAGCACCCGGCCCCCAACCTCTCTGTACTTCGGAGTGTACCGACACAACTCGACTTCCGTTCTAGATGAAAAGCTTCCCAAACCTTTGCACGTGTGAATGATCTTCCCGGACAACTTCATGAACCAAATCACCGACTTCACTGCCTTAGTAATGCAGGGACAGCACAACCCTCGCCCTCGTGTTCACAGCGAGAGCACACACAGGGGGTGCTGTCGACCTGCTTGATTCGCTTTCTTCACGCAGTTTTGCCCTGACTTCTCACAAAATGCAAGCACCATATCTTCTGCACCAGCCCCGCACCATTGATGTGAGCAAAAACTCAGGAACACACCGACGGCGAACTCAAAAAACAAACCCCCCGGCGCCCACCTGGGCCTTGAACCGTTTTTGAAAAGGGGTCTCCCTGACACACAATGCCTGGCCCTAGCTAGCAACAATTTCGACAATAGTGCCGGAGGGGCACTCTCACGAGGTTTGAGATTGCCTACTGAATTTTATACTTCCATTAACTACCCACGGCAGACTCTAAGTTGAGCGAAGGTACTCTGGGCCAACCGCATGCAAGCCCCACCCCACCCCACCCGGGGTCCTCTGCTCACGCGCAGCAAGGTGTTTGGCCCACGGGTAAACACCTTACTGCCATTTATTTCTCCCTTGCTCCCAGAGCAAGAGCCCGCGCCCCCATTTATTTGCGGGCAGGGGAGAGGGAAGCCGAGGGATGGCAGGCCCAGCCCATGCGAAAATCCAACTTCGATGCCTCTCGCTGTTGGAGCCCGACCAGGACCGAACTATTGCATGCGCTGAGTGGAGAGCCCACGGTGCGGGACATGTGAATGGGGTTGACGAGCCTCTCCAAAAGGAGCGCCATCAAAGAGAGGACGTGCTCACGCGCGAACGAAATAAAAGAATGTGATCCCGCGTCGACGACCGCAAAACAGGGAGCTGCGGCGTGTCGGGTGACGGTGCAAGCCGCCAAACACCCCCGGGAGGAGACCCGCCCCGGCGGTTTTCTTGGGGGGGGGGGGGGGGGGAGAAGACGCGGTACAATTCGGAAGCGCAAGGCCCCCCCCCCCCGCTCCCCCTTCAGTCAGGATGGCTTCTAGCTAGAAAGAGTTCATGGCCCCGTCCCGCCCCCCCCCTCCCCCCAACACTACCACCACCTTCCCAGGAGGGGGGTAAGCTGTGGAGAGAGCGGCTGTGGAGAGGGCGCTGGTCCCCAAGCATGCATCAGTCGCCCGACATGCAGAGTCAACCAGCCGAGGCCAAACCGCATTCGCCCCCACGAAGCGGTGTGAGTGGACTGGGCGGTTTGAGCAAGTCTCCACACCCCACCCCCACTTCCCAGCTGCGTTTGCAAGATTCTGTTACTTCGCCAGGGACCCCCGGGGGGGGGGGGTTGGCCTATACAGAAACCCCCACCGCGCATTTCGTCCCCCGATGTCTCTTCAACATAAAAGCTTGAAGGACAGAAAGGGCTACGTACCGCCCTCGGGGCTGCAGTACAGTGGAGCCCCAGAGGTGATGCAGGCCCTACCAGAAAGAGTCAGCGCGCTTAAGATACTTTGTGAACGACATCTCTATACTTTTTTCCCCTCTCACCAGGGAGCTATTTCCGCTACGTTTTGTTGAACCACCACTTCGGGCCCGACTTATTTAGGGTGAACACCTTTGTACACGCAGGCCGATCAAAGCGTGCAGGCTGGCTCGCGTGCCGTAAATGCTTACACAGGCACACGAGCAGCTTGCTCCTGCACATGATCGGCCTCGCCTGTCTTCCCAGATGGGATCTTCCAATCGACCTGTCCAAATTTGGGCCCTATAAATCAATCTTCCTATCTACCTGTCCAAATTTGGGCCCTTCAAATGAAGATGAGGCGCCTCTAGTCCTCCTAGAGCCCCTCTAAATCAGGAGCGGGCTGCTGCAACAACCTGCACGGCTACCAATATCTGCGAAGCCAGGACCTGCTATTGATGCGGTCAATCGCACTGCTTTGGCCCTTCCGCTTGAGTGCGTCTCCCGCAGCGAACTATATCCGGATCCGACAACAATCTTCTCCACTTCCGAGGCGTGCAGAGTGGAGTGGAATTCCCCGCCCCCTCAACCTCACCCATCAAATCCCAGGGAGGTCCAGCGACATCCAGCTCTGCCTTTCTTTTCTTTTCCCGTTCTTTCCATCTGCGGTAGGCAGAAGGGCGGAAAGGGACATTCGGCAGCGTGCATGCCAAACATGGGCTCGATTGAACCCAAACCCCCCACAAACCTCAAGAAACATGCGCACAACAACCGCAACGTGCAATTACGCGACCCATCAGGCCGCGTTGTCCCCTGGATGCTCCTCGCTTCTAAACTCGGCATGGTGCGAGGGCCGTGCGCTGGTGGTGATGATGAAAAAAATCCTGCAGCCACTCATGGGGCCCCTGCAGGCCGGGGACAGGCACGGGGGTTTCCCCAATTTCTGTCGTCTCAATGTACTGCCTTGAAGCACTACATGCAGTACAAATTGTACAGCGTTGCCACTGAGCCATGCGCTGAGCCATGCGCTGCGACCTTGTGGCGGCTGTGAAGACCGACGGCGGTGGAACAGCCGTGGTGGTCTCGTTGGGCAAGGCAGCAGCCTGAGCCTCTACCGAGACTGGGTCTGTGAGGCACTTGTAGACGAGCTTGAGGGAGCAGCTGTCGTGGCATTTGAAAAGAAGTCCTCCTTTCTCCCGGACGCCAATAAATGCGTCTGGTCCGTCCACTTTTTCGGATTTCCCCTGCAGCACCATGGCCGAAAGAGGTGGGTTGTCAAAACCCCATTGGAATGGTAGCCGGTTTAAGTCCGGCACAGATATGAAAGTACCGTGTTGTCCACGTCCTTTTTCTTTTTGTTTTTTTTTTCTTCCTTTTTTCCTTTGTAAAAACCCAGTAACGACATTTGATGCCATCAAAACCTCCCCCAAGTGCAGAGAAGACCATAAAGCATAACCAGGGCTAAGAAAACAAGTAGCCTCCTCAACAGAATTATCACAAGCTCTTGAACAAAGCAGGCCTGAGCCCGCCAGCCTGCATCAGAGCCTACCCAAACTTGGCTCGGTCAGGAGATGACACACAAGCATTGGCTGTCCGAACATGGCCCATTGCAAATGTCCCAACATGGCCCACACGACCCATTGAACATGTCCCAACATCGCCCACATGGCCCGTGGAACATGTCCCAACATGGCCCATGGACATGCCCCAACATGGCCAGGTTTTGTCCCTCACACACTCGATGGTATTCATGGAGAGGTTCCCCAACTGAAGCCATTTTCGACAAAGAACCGCCCCGGGGCCCCGCGCGCGCATGCGCTCGCACATACACACACACACACACACACACACACATACACACACACACACACACACACAGACACACACACACACACACACACACGCACGCACACACACGCACACGCGCACACACACACACACACACACATACACACACACACACACACACACACACACACACACAGAGAGAGAGAGAAGAGAGAGAGAGAGAGAGAGAGAGAGAGGAGAGAGAGAGAGAGAGAGAGAGAGAGAGAGAGAGAGAGAGAGAGAGAGAGAAGAGAAGAGAGAGAGAGAGAGAGAGAGAGAGCGCGCCGGGGGGGGGGGCGCAGGCTAGGGCACACACCGCAAGCACATGTAGCGGCCGTCGGACGCCCAGTGGCAAGACTGGTCGAGGCTCTCGGGGCCGCACTCCCGCATCGCAATGCAAGGAGTGGGGTGCACCACCACCCGCCCCGAAGCTTCCAGGCCCGCCACAAAGGCCTGCTCCTTGTCAACTTTGTGCCCCGACCAGGTCTTGTTGGACCAGTTCATGCCGTACAGGTGCAGCGTTATATTGGGCGTTGTACAATGCAGTACGGCCGAAATACCTGCGAACACAAGAACATCCCCCGCTCTTTTCATCTGCAGAGTTGTGGCAACACCCACTTGCTGCGAGGATGTGCTGATGACTCCTGTTTTGTAGTACTCTCACAATGCCTGGAGCGATGCAATCATCCCTCAGGTTTTCAAAGGACACCACAGCCACACGCAACCTGCTTCCTCTCCCCCCTCTTCTATCCTTCTCACCAGCTCAGCAAAGAACTGTGTATGTGCATGAGTGTGTGCAAGAGTGTCTGCGTATGTTTGTGTGTGTGTGGGGGGGGGGGGGCTGGGGAGGAGGTGTGAGAAGGAGGTGAGCGAATGCAAGCATACACGCACATGCGCACGCGTGCGCACAGAGGGAGGGAGAGAGAGACAGGGAGAGAGAGAGAGAGAGAGAGAGAGAGAGAGAGAGAGAGAGAGAGAGAGAGAGAGAGAGAGAGAGAGAGAGAGAGAGAGACTACCGCGAACACCCCAAGTGAGACCGATGTACACGCTCGAGCCCACAGCCGTCCTTAAAGCGGAAAAAAAAAAAAAAAAAAAAAAAAAAAAAAAAACCTACACTCTTCAGCGATGAGGACACGTTCTTCAGAGCCTACTATACACCAGGGCGGTACGGAAAAGGGGGGGGGGGGGAGGCACCAATATAGCCAGTGGAGGGAGAGGCTGTTCTTGGGGTGTCGAATTGGCGATGGTACAGGGCGCTGATTGGGTCCGTCTGGAGCAGAAAGAGGCCTCTGGCCACAGCCTCCGGGAAGCGAAAGGCCACCTTGTCGGCATGCTCTTCCTCGCCTCCCACCAGCCACACCCCCTGCAGCCTCCCTTGCAAGGAGATCAACAAGGAGGAGACCAAGAGGGAGATTCCTAGGGGAAATCAGATTTCGCACAGGTAATCAGACACGTAGAGGAAATCAGAACGGCTATCACAAGAAGGATCCCCCAAAGCATATCAAGAAGCTAAAAAAAGATCTTTAGACTCCACCCTTGCTCTGCTCAGTCCAGGGTCTGGCCAAGGAACCCACATAGCTTCTCCTGCACTTACCGTGGCGCGAGGCCAACAAAAATATTTTGTCTTCAACGCAACATGCTGAGACCCAAAACAGGTTTCACCTTTCTGTACGTGTCCAAAGTCCATGATAGATTTTGTCTGTATGAACCGCTCCTAGACTCCAAGAATGTACCGCCACCGATTTCCCT
>KV908374.1:567606-586701 GCA_002005505.1 Botryococcus braunii
AAAAGAAAGTATTCCGTGCTATTCAAGCTAATAAAACAGCCCCCCAGCTGGAGCTTCCAGTCTCAAGGGAAACCGCCCAACAACCTAAGCAAAGCTTCCCAAGCTCAGAGGTGGGGGCACTGGAGAGAGGAACACGTGCGTGCATGTGTGTGTGTGTGTGTGTGTGTGTGTGTGTGTGGTGTGTGTGTGTGTGTGTGTGTGTGTGTGTGTGTGTGTGTGTGTGTGTGTGTGTGTGTGTGTGTGTTTGGGGGGTTGAGGGGGGGGGCAGGGGCCTCGGAAACAGCACCTCTGCTTTCGAACTTGCAGCAAAGTGAGGAGATCCACAGGTGGAGCTGAGGGCTCTGCAGGGACAGGTGCGTCTTGCGAAGGAGAGCCCTGCATTACTGCCGTACTGCCTGTACTGCCTGTACCATCAGTGGCCGCCACTGGCTCCCCCCCATCCGTCTTTGGCAGCTTGTCCTTGTCTCCCTCAGCAGAGGGCTCCTTGACAGAAGTCTGTCCACAACGCCCCGTGCACACCTCCTTGTCAACATCTCACAAACATGCACATCATAGAAACACCAGAATTCTTGTATCCATACCTCACTCCTCTCCCCTCGTCCACCTCCTCTCGCTCTGCCTCCCTGTCCTGTCTGAACTCTGAATGGAAAGGAAGACACGTTTTCAACGATTCGACGTTTGAGTTTCTCCATTGCTCGGGGTCGGCAACTTCGCGACCAGGCTGCCTTTGTGGCGTGACAGGTTAAGTCTACTGAATTAGGTTAGGGTTGGTTTATAGGGTGGTGTCGTGAACGGTTGTAACCCTGAGTGTCCAAAACACGTTCAAGCATGAGACACAAGCAAGAATGTCCAAACGAGAAGGTGCTGAGCTTCAGATTCCAGGCCCCCTGAACCCTCTTTCAAGTTGCTACTAACTCAACTCAACTCTGCTTTTCGGTTCCTGAACCTCTTGCAACTTGCTATTAACTCAACTTTACTCTTCTTTACTGTTCCTGATCTCTCTTGCAACTTGCTGCCAACTCAAATTTACGCTGCTTTTTGGTTCCTAAACTCTCATACAACTTGCTACCAGTACCTGACCACTGCAGAACTGCTTAAAACGCAACATGAATCGCTAGCACTCTGGTGTGTGAAACACTGAAAAAATGAAAAGGAAAAAAAGGCAAGAAATAAGCAGTCATGGGGAATACCCCAGACCCATTCTCTGAAATGACCCGTTCGCCAGGAACAGATTCCTCCGAAAATTGGGGAAGAGACGCCCCCCCATTTCTGCCGCCTGTGGCGGACACTGACAAATGCATCTCAAGCAGAGCCTTGCTTGCTGCATTGGATGCATCCCCCTGCACCCACAGCCTCCATCGCATGCTCACAAAGGAACGCTGACCCAGACTTCTACAGGGATCCTAGCCTTTGGCATAAAACCAGAATGGAATCAAAATAATGTTCACAAGTTCTTTTACCGCTTTAAAGCTCACAAATTTTGTAAACTAAACCCAATAATTTGATTATTAAAGCTAACTACTTCTGGGATTGAGTACAGATTACTATACAGAAAAACTAGCATTTGCTTGAAAATCCCGTTATTTTTAATTTCAGAACACACTGGGTCTCTCGGAAATAATCGCGAGATATTAACCCACGTAACCAGGGTGCGAGCCCAGAGATGACAAAATGAATACCCAGGGACAAAATGAATACCCAGGGATGAAAACCCCCTTTTAATAAAGGTGCTACCTTGAGTTTGATAATGAATCGACCCATCTTTCACTTGGATGCGCCGACGGGGTTATTAGGAACCTTCCAGATTGCAATAAGATGCCAACCGCCACATTTGGCCGAAATGCCAACCGCTATTGACAACATTGCACGGCCACGTTGCAATTGGAATGTCAACAGGTACTCTCAGCAACTCAGATCTAGAAGGAACAAGAAGGCCAACAGGTTTTAACCTCTTGGCAGTGCAAAGCCAGATCTACCAGGAACGCCGATAGGTCTTAAAATGGCAAAGGAAAAACCCGCGGTAGATAAGGAAGGCTCTCGTTAAATAAGGAAGGCTCTCGTTAGATAAGGAAGGCTCTCGTTAGATAAGGAAGGCTCTCGTTAGATAAGGAAGGCTCTCGTTAGGTAAGGAAGGCTCTCGTTAGATAAGGAAGGCTCTCGTTAGATAAGGAAGGCTCTCGTTACATAAAGAAGGCTCTCGTTAAATAAAGAAAGCTCTCGTTAGATAAGGAAGGCTCTCATTAGATAAGGAAGGCTCTCGTTAGATAAGGAAGGCTCCCGTTAGATAAGGAAGGCTCTCATTAGACAGGAAGGTTTCCTTCGCAATGCAATCCCATGTTGTAACAGGCATGCCCTCCTGTTGATGGCACTTTGTCCCCAGGCCTCACAGGAACGCCAACAAAGTATTATCGCAATGCATTCCAACATATTACACGCATGCCAACCAGCTCAAACGGCAATGCAAAGCCCCAGATTTAATGGGGGTGTCAACAATTTTACTGCCAATGCAAACTCATGTCTAGGAGGATTTACAGCGTTTTGAGAGAGAGAGAGAGAAAGAGAGAGAGAGAGAGAGAGAGAGAGAGAGAGAGAGAGAGAGAGAGAGAGAGAGAGAGAGAGAGAGAGAGAGAGAGAGAGAGAAAGAGAGAGAGAGAGAGAGAGAGAGAGAGAGAGAGAGAGAGAGAGAGAGAGAGAGAGAGAGAGAGAGAGAGAGAGAGAGAGAGAGAGAGAGAGAGAGGGGTTGGGGGGGGGCGGGCCGGGATAGCAAGAGGCAGGCGCCTGGCCCGGCAGAAGATCCACACCTGCGAAGAAGGGGACTGGGACGGCAAATGCGATTGCTGGCGAGAAAATCGGAAAACGGTGGTGAGAGTAATGCCGCCCAGAACTAGCACACCCAGCGCCTTCAGCTGCGCAGGCCTCCCCAAGGTGTTGGCTCCCGACCCAGATTGGCGCCGCTGCCTCCAAGGGGCCATCTCCTGATACCTGGTGCCTGTCGGAGACTACCGCTCCCCCCCGCGGTACACTTTTCCTGATTTTTGCAGCGGCCCTTCGGGAGCCCGGTCACCACATCTCACATGTGGGGGATCAACCCCGGCAGAAGCATGTACAGCAGCCCCACTGTGCACCGAGGGGCATCTCGGAGGCTGGATGCAAAGAATCCCCCCCTTCCCAGAATCAGTCGGGCTCCCTGTATGGCGTCAGGAGGCGGAGCTTTCTTCTGGGGCACACTCGGTGCCTTACAGCAGGGCTCGCCGAGGACGGCCCCTGTGTACCGCCAGACTCTGTCACAGACGCCGGCGCCCTACCCTGCGACATTCCCGCATGTGCGTCCTCAGCAGCAGCAATCGCAGACAATCAGCTCTGCTGCTGATGCGTGTTGCTTGTCAAGAAGTGGCATGGCTCAAAGTGACATCAGCCATTCGCTGCATCAAAGCACGAGGGAATGAGCTCCTCCCATTGCACTCCGCTGGAACACAGCAGGGTCCGAATGTCAAGCCCCTGGAGCATATTTGAGGTTAAGCAAGGACACCAAGGGCCAGATAGCTTGCAGCATATGTAAAGGGAGAAAGGGCAACCTCTTGACTCATCAAGCAGGGCAACAAGGCCAATGGAAATTCAAAAGTGAACAAAGGGCCAAGCAGAACATCCATGTCCCGTCCCCCTCTCTAAAATTGCATGGGTCGCAGCTCATGCCCCAGGATTTGCAAACGTTGAGAAGAATTATGCCGGGCCGCATAAAGAGCAGGTCTGCCGATCCATGCTGAGCATTTGAGGTGGGAGTTCAGGCCTCCCGCCCCCATCTTCCTTTTCCTAAGCATTGAATAAGATGGCGAATCACGCAGCAGAGTCCCCCCGGCCAAACCCATCGTACAAAAACAGATTTTCGATACAATGAAGAGTACTGTACCAAGAGGAAGCGACGGTTTTTATCCGTCGGACCCACGACGATCAAATCCCATCGAAACCAAGCTGTCCACCTCGGGGGATTCAAGACACACCATACCCCCCCACATTGGCGTTACACACCCAAAACAGCAAAACAAGAGAAATTTTACAGCGTGTAAGCCTCAAACAGCGCTGTCGCGAATAACCCATGTCGCCATAACTCCCTCACCCGTTGATGCTCCAAAATGAAGAAAAGTCAACGACGTCCACAGATATCAAAAAGAGTGTTCTACAGCCCGTTACTTTGATCACAGAAATCCGTGACAGAGCTTGTTCCGACACCTCTAATGTCGTACGGAGACGTCAGAAGGAGGGTCAGTGCCTCAAATAAGACCTCGGGGGAATCCCACCCCTGACAACCTATGATTCACCATTTCACATTTGGCGACCTAAAGGTGGGCTCAACCTACCTCAGTTTAGAACAGGGATCATCGCCGAGGAGTTCGTTCACAGATCCCCTGTAGCTCGCCTGTATCACCAGCACATCAAGCCCTGCTTGAAACAAACAGAGATGTGTTTCTTCAAGATTTGGTTTCCCGGCCTTGGATCCTCAAAAGAAGAGGTAGGTCCGTGCGTTATGAAGCCTTTTGATTTCAAGTGGGTGCCGCTGGCTCGTGGTGGTACGATCCTTCAAAACAATGCCGGTCCATGTGTATCACACGTGGTTCGCGTGACGACGTGATAATGTGGCTGATGGACCATCAGTGATGGTATAAGCAGGACCGGACGAACGCTCGAACGGGTGTCGGGGTCACCTTAATCCGAATACACAAACGACACCAAATCGTGTACTTGTAGATGATCAGATAGGATTTGCCTAAGACACTCACCTGCACCTGTACAATCTTTATTTCCTGGCACACCCACACCCATCCCCTGGGGGGGGGGGGGGGGGGGGGGGAGGCGCTGGGAGGAGGAGGAGGAGGAGGAGGAGGAGGAAGAGAGAGAGAGAGAGAGAGAGAGAGAGAGAGAGAGAGAGAGAGAGAGGAGAGAGAGAGAGAGAGAGAGAGAGAGAGAGAGAGAGAGAGAGAGAGAGAGAGAGAGAGAGAGAGAGAGAGGAGAGAGAGAGAGAGAGACCATGCAATTGCTTGCAAGGTTACCAAAACTGCGCCACAACGTAAACGACACAGAATTTTGGATCCAGACTACTATACTAGTAATGTGCTTTACCCGAAATTGTAATTTGACTACACAAGCGACGCCAAATCGTGTACTAGTAGATGATCTGATAGGATTTGCCTTTGACACTGAGCTGCACCTGTACAATCTTTAATTCCTGGCACGCCCACACCATAACTGTAATTCCTTTCCATCCAAGATTTTATACCCATGGCCATTTGGAGATTGACACGTGACTGACTGTTCGGGCATCGGGGGCCTGAGACTGATATGTTTCACTTTTCCTTCCAATCTTCAAGGGGGATCAGACCTTAACATTAGACGGTCTGCCGGCCTGAATACTCCAAAGCCCCAGACGATGGTGCACAACAGTACATACCGACTCCCCTTGGTGTTATCCCATCCAGGCTCTTGTAATTAACTGTCAAGAATGCGGAATTTCTCTGAGGGTGGCCACCATGGTATCCACGTGCACAGGTAAGAGTTTCCTGTAGTCTAACTTCCCATAGCCTACAATCCCTAGACAACTGATGCCCATTGCATGCCCCCGATGCCCAGGAACAGAGTAAAGTCATTCCTCAACGGTTAGATGAAAAGTGAAGCATATTCTAACCGCGAACCACGTATCCTAGTTGCTGGTGCGCGGAAGTCTGAGGCCATGGACACATGTGATGGTCACACATGCTGAACGGCGATCGACAGAAACTGCCATCGGGTGGAGGGGGAAAGAAAAAGAAGAGGGGGGAGACGGGGAAAGAGGGTGTGAAGATGAAAACACCGTCCCTCGACCGCACCCACACACACTACATGGCGAGGTGCGCAGAGTGATGGCACGAGGGAATATCGGCATGAAGGCGTTGTAAAGGTTGTCCAATCACGACCTACCATTGGTATGGCATCTGTTTCGGAAAGCGTCCATGGTTGACAAACACTCACTCACATGATGAGGCTTGTATTACATACAACAATTTTAGTGACTAGTTGACTGTGTTTATGAGCCAGTCAACGTTATTGGCATGCCGTCCTAATAGCGTCCGAATTCAGTCCGAATCTGGACATTTCGACCGATTAGAGTCCGAGCGACGAGCTCGAATGAATTTCGCAGGTTCCGATTCGGACGGTTTCCGGCGCTTTGTTTTCGTAGTGATAGCAGGTATAAGTACCCTTAAGTACCATTGCAAGTATATCCATACCCTTGCAAGTACACCCATATGGTAAGTATACCCTTGCAAGTATACCGATATATCCATACCCATGCATGTATTACCCCTGCACTTGCACTCTCGCTTTCTACCCATGTACATAATGATAAGTATTTCTACTCATGTATACATTGTGTATATATGTACGTACATATATACACATTCATGTATGTACATGTACATATATGAAGCTTCTGCTCCTGGGTAGACACTTGGATCATACCTCACACCTTATGTTGACAGATCTGAAATACACTAAAATAAAAGCGTGAGCACCTAGAGGTAGCAAGTATATAAGCACATCTATTTGTCTGATACATTATATAGTATCACACAAATTTAAGCAACTAGTATTTGCGCGCAATATACATATTTAACGATAAATTCAAACCAACATACCACAAGGCATGTTTTTCCAAGCAAGAGGGCTGGCCCCTGCCCTTACAAAAAACTTGTTTGGCACAGCTGTACACATGTGCCAGCCATACGAGTCTTATGAATGAATTCAACAGCTGGCAAGTTTGATTCATTCCACGGACATGGGATATGTGCATGATGACCTTCAAAAAACATTGGAGTTAATTGATCAACGTTAACTCCGGAGTTATACTGGATATAATGAATCCACGTGTTGGGATATCAACAAGGCCGGCCATCCACGTGATGAACTTATCTCTTGCAATTTGCAGGGTCGACGCCCATTCATGGCGCCCTGTTTGACAAGGACCTTAAACGAGCCGTGCAAAACTATGCTGCCCCAAGCGACATATCTCCACGACGCATGCATACACATGTTTTCGTTGAGGCAGCCCCTGCTCCTGACGCTAGAGCCAAACAAGGCTCATCAGTTCGTTCAAACATATATGCAATGGTCAGTTGTCTTATTAGGCTGGGCAGCTCTTGTGGCGGCCTTACGCCTTGAGCAATACACTTGCTGTCTCCACACATGCATCAATCATTGATAGTGCTAGGCAAGTGCCATTCAACTCCGTTGCTTGCCTCTCAACTACCAGCGTTGCAAGATCACACGTTGATCTGGCAACCACGTGCGAATACCGTACGACGCTATTTATAACATGACACTGTGATTAATCACACCTCTCTGTGTTAAATAGTTCTAGTCGTCTCATGTATGCCTTTGTTCATACCACTATTTATAAATAATTATCAGTTCCCTTTTAGAGTTCATGTCTGTTCAAAAGGAAGGCAATCTCACTATACGTCACGAAATGTAACAGATACCATCCATGAAACAATATTGCATTCATGCAATTTGATGGATATATCCACATTGATGCGATATCATTACTTTATTCTTGAAGTCCGCATAGTCGACACGTACGCGTATGTACAATTGTCAACAGCAACAAGGATTTCCTGTTATGGGGCTGCGGCTGATTCAAAGTCGGTTTAGGCGCAATCTCACAAACAAAAGCCGCCATTTGCGACATAAGTGCAGAGGCCAGTCCACGTGTTGATCTGCGAGCACCATGTTGTCAAACACGGCAAGACGCTGGAGTTATCAGGCCGCTGCTTGCCCCCGCAACCCCCAAATGATGCTATTGCCGACACGTTAAATAGCACGCTGTAGCTGTTCGTGAAGTTAAACAAGCAGGTCTGGTTCAGCAGTGCGGGATTGCCATCCGCGACCCGCTCCAGCCCCGAGAGGCTGCTGAGGGTTGATAAGGCACTAAAATCAATCTGAGTGCCCGGGCACACCAAGCTTGAAAGCACTGAAAGATCTGAGGTGGCCCATCCCCCGGGCCCATTCGGCGCAGTGAAGGTGGTCCTTCCCGTGACACGCAGCTTGGCTAGGCCAGTCCCTGGCAGCAATGCGAAAGACTGGGCAGGGTAAGCTATGTGCTGGAAATTGAGAGTACCCCGGACGACCTCCAATTTGGGAAAGATATCAATGGTCCATGAGAACGCTGCTTTAAGACAAGAGTCATAGCTGCAGAGTCCCGTATCAACTGTTATGGTCAGGTCTTTGAGCAAAGTCTGGACGTCTGCGAGCCCGATGGTGCGTAACCACCAGCCCACGTACTGGTGATTGTTCGTGTACACATAGCCGCCGTTGCCATATTCATAATTTCGAGCGACCACGTTGAGTGGAAGAGTAAATGTTCCGCATGCCGCATATGCAAATATGTTGCGACATGTGCAGTCATTGTTGAAACAGGGGTCCATTCTGCAATTTTCACCACTGCTGTTGTCGCCGCTGACCTTTATCGTCAAGGAGGTGAACACAGGCGATGGAGGCAAGCACACTGCAAAGGTCATCCCAACCCTGTCATAAGTCATGAAGTGTCCGAGATGCAAGGGGTGCAAGCAACTTGGCTGCCTTCAACATATCTCAGGCCCCGGATTCTCTCCCTCCCCCCCCCAAACCCTCTCCCTCCCCCCCCCCCCTCTCTCTCTCTCTCTCTCTCTCTCTCTCTCTCTCTCTCTCTCTCTCTCTCTCTCTCTCTCTCTCTCTCTCTCTCTCTCCCCCCCCTCCCCCTCTGTGTTGTGTGTGTGTGTGTTTGGGGGGGGGGTGTTTATGTCTGGGTTCAGATCGTGTCCACCATGCACTTCTATATCTCAAAACATAAAATCTGGGAAATTGCCGGGGCAGCAAGGGACAACTTGATACAAGGCAGGGAAGGGTCGTCCAGGGAAGAAGTTATATCTGTCCTATGGGAGCAAGGTCCAGGTTGCATAGAGGGGATGGACTTGTCAAACTACACACTTGCTCAAGTGCAAGAGGCTCTAGAGCCTCATGTTGGGATTTCGATGGGAAAAGAATATGTACTAGGTAATCACGATGATGGACGCCACACATTTTGTCATTCGCAAGCTGCATGTATGCCCCAGGGTGTTCCTTTGACGCTCTTGCACATAATTATGAGAGCATTGTGCCCCAAAACGCCGAGGCGACTCCATCAAGCGCTTCTTGGCCTCGCAATCGGATGCATTGATACACCCACTGTCCACAGAACCGCGGATCTGGCCATCACCTGGATAGTATGGAGCAGGCACTGCTGTGTTGGGGCATTCCGGCATGCGCGTGCCTGGTGGTGGGGGAGGGCTGTTTGGAGGCCTGGGCACCTGCATGAAGTAGCACGTGCCGCTTTGTACAGATGTTTTGTAAGATGTGCCCAACAAAGAACAGGGAACAGGTAAGTGAGGCGGGTTGCAAGCGATAATACACATACCCGTTGCAGCACAGATACTCGGGGAGGGAGGCAGGGGGAACGCATGCTCCGAAGCTCAGAGGTGGAAACCCGCGCATGCAGGACAGCGCACATGGGGCACATGAGTAGACGGGCACTGGGAAAACAAAGGCAAGACTGAAGAGAGGCACTTGGTACAGCAAAGCGGGCTGTAATGGAATTCCCCAGTCTACCTTCCCTACTGGGCGGCCTACACGAGCGAAAACTACATGGGGATCTGGTGCAGACAAATGGCAATTACAGGACTAGGCGCCTTGAGCAGGCACCTCAGCCCACTACAGATGTATGTACATATATGTCACATCAAGCAAAGGGCCCCCAGGGGACGGAACACACCGGAGGAGGGGGGCGGGGCGGTGGCGGAGGTGACTTGGGTGGAGGTGGGATTGGTAGGGGCGGCACTGGGGGCTTGGGGGGGAAAGGAGGGGGCCGGGGGACGGGAGGACTCGGAGGGGGACTCGGACGGGGCGGAGGTGATGGTGGCACTGGGGGCTTGGGCGGAGGGCTCGGCGGAGAGGGTGTCGGCGAGGAGGGGGGCGGCGAAGGAGTGGGTGGTGGGGGTGGAAGAGCTGGGGCTGGCGGTGGCGGTGCGGGGGACGGCCCATTTGCGGGGTCAGTCCAAAAGGCAATTGCCGCCACGACACTCAGATCTTCAGAGTTGGCGCCTGCAATGGAATAGATTTTGCCTGTGAAAGAAAATGGGGTTCCAGTCGTGGAGTTGAGGCCATAGGGGCCCAGCCTGCGCCCAAGGCTGGTCACAAATGTCAGCTGCTGTATGCCCTGCCCGAAGACGCCAGAGGCAGCCACAAGCTGCTCGCCGCGCTGTAGGCTGATCTCCGCACTTGGGGCCCGGCCCCACGCGTACCCGTGCACAGCACCCTCCCTCGACGAGTACAAGGCCTGCCCGAAACCCAACTCTGGCTGTAAGATATCTCAGTCCTCTCAGCACATGGCACGTACCTACTTGTCCGTAAAGGGACGACACTACGTGTAAGTATACCGAACCCGCGAAACACACACACCCACACACACACACACCCACACACACACACACACACACACACACACACAAACACACGTACGCACACACACACACACACACACATGTACGCACACACACACACACACACGCACATACACACACACACACACACACACACACACACACACACACACACACACACACACACACACACACACACACATGCCTGGATGTGTATGTACTTGGTCAGTCCCTCATGATCAGGCAGTGGAAGGGATCACGTGATCAGACTTACCTGAGCCGTGCCTGCCACTGTCCTGGCGCAACTTCTACTGACACTACACATGTATGCCAAAATCAAAATTGAGGAGGAGGAGGAGGAGGAGGAGGAGGAGGAGCTCCATTGCCTCTGGAAAATGGTTGATAAAGCGATGAACTGCCGATCACGCTCCAAAGAACCTGCTTGACCAGCAGTAGGTCGTGAAGGAGATTTCAATTATTCCTTCAGGGATGCTCCTGGATAGCCTTGTGATCACAGCGGAGGTTGATCTACAATTTTAGGGTTCGAAAACCGATCGAAGTGCAGCAGCTACAGGCCTGAACCCTAGGGAGAATGCCAGAAGGGTCGCAAAGCAGTATACTAGTGAGGCAGAAGGGTTGCAAAGCAGTAGTCTAGTGAGGCAGAAGGGTTGCAAAGCAGTACACTAGTGAGGCAGAAGGGTTGCAAAGCAGAACACCACTAAGGCTGAAGGGTTGCAAAGCAGTACACTAGTGAGAAAAAAGGGAGGTAAAAGGGTTGCAAAGCAGTACACTAGTGAGACAGAAGGGTTGCAAGCAGTACACTAGTGAGATAGAAGGGTTGCAAAGCAGTACACTAGTGAGGCTGAAGGGTTGCAAAGCAATACACTAGTGAGGCAGAAAGGTTGCAAAGCACTACAGTAGTGAGGCGCACTTGAATCCCCACAATGACGGCGGGAGAAGAGGAGCTGCTGTCTTGGCAGCCGCCAATCCACAAGCGCAGCCCTGATAGAGCTGCTCCCACCCCATGTGTCTCTTCCATCAGTACAGCAAACATTTAGCAGCAGGGAAGAGTCGTACAACTCTTCCTTGAACCGGGACTGTACTGGATTACAAGGACAACCCATATTGGAATTTCCATGTCTGTGGATGTCAGGGGGAAAAAAAAAAGGGGGCATGGGTTGGTATGATTGGTAGCGTACCAATGTAAAGAAACGTCGACACAAGACATACAAGCGCCACTCCAGCGCTCCAGTTATAGACTTGTGCATTCAAGGTGCATAGGCAATGCACGTGGGTACTCGGGGCTGACGTACATGTGTGTTTGCATAAACCAGCAATTTGCGACATTGGAAAACACGGTATGGGTAAACAGCATGCTTATCAGCAGGGAGCTGGAGTTCCATATACAAAGTTTGTTCGAATTTAGTGCTTGAAGTACCAACAGTAACACCAAATCTGGTAGCTGCAAGAGCCGCCCGGCCTGATTTCATTACAAACCCTGAGGTTAACCTTAACTCACCCTAGTTTACCATCATAAGTTTTCACCGATGATTTCATCTCAGCAATAACTCTCTTGATCAACCACCACCCCATTTTCAATGTATGGTGCCCCAATGGTGCATCAGGATCCTTTCTCAATCTTCCACACGCGTCGGGAATCTCTCTTATTCTCTCGACCAGTCAAAACGAGTGGTTTACACAAGCAATGTGTGCAGCCATGGTTGTGCTGGCACGTTGTGGTGCACCAACCCCCAGGCATGAAAATTGCATTTTGTGTGATTACTTAAGACTCTTCCTGACAGCTGGCAAAGTAGCCTGCAGGTGTGTGTGTGGGAGTTATATAGCATCATCATCATCACATCATCAACATCATCATCACCACCAACACCACCACCACCACCATCATCATCATCATATTCATCATCATCATCATCATCACACACACTCTCTCTCTCTCTCTCTCTCTCTCTCTCTCTCTGTGTGTGTCTCTCTCCTCTCTCTCTCTCTCTCCTCTCTCTCTCTCTCTCTCTCTCTCTCTCTCTCTCTCTCTCTCCCCCCCTCCCTCTCCCCCCTCCCTCCCTCCTCCCTCTCTCTCTCCTCTCTCTCTCTCTCTCTCTCTCTCTCCTCTCTCTCTCTCTCTCTCTCTCTCTCTCTCTCTCTCTCTCTCTCTCTCTCTCTCTCTCTCTCTCTCTCTCTCTCTCTCTCCCCCCCTCTCTCTCTGTGTGGTGTGTGGGTGTGGGTGTGTGTGTGTGTGTGTGTGTGTGTGTGTGTGCGGTGTGTGTGCGGTGTGTGTGTGTGTGTGTGTGGCGCGCGCGCGCGTGCGTACGTGAGTGCGTGCTTCTGGAGTGTGCGCGGGCGCATGGTCCCCCGCACGTGTGCTTCTCTCCGTCTGAATATAGATAAGCGGGGTGTACTAACACGTGAGAGCATGGGAGCTGTTGCGGGGAACGAGAGAGATATACGTCTAGACCACAACGTCCGTGACTTGGGGTCCTCAGAGGGCCTTGAGAGGTAGAGGGGAAGCTCACCATCCCATGTGGCACCATCATCCCAGACTTTAACAGCACCACTAGGGCGACCATACTGAGAGGACAGCACGCTGCTCAGGTTTGCGGGCGGAAGCGGCGTCTGGGGCAGCTGCAGGCGAGCCGCGGCAGCTGACGGCCCATCTGTCAGAAACTCAAGGCGGGTAATGCGAGTTGGCGATCCAGATCCTCTCACAGTAAAGCCCGTGATGTGCCCCTCGAACGCGAAAGGGGTGCCCGCTCCGGACCCCCAAGTGGCCGACTGTCCTGCCAGGGTCCGACCGAAGCTGGTGTTGAAACCGAGGGAATAGATTGCATCCCCGAACGTTCCGAAGGCCGCTGCGATTTGTTCCCCGTTGCTGTGGTCCAGCGTGAGCGTTACAGTTGGGGTGCTGCTGCGAGGCCAGCCGTCTATGATGACCTCCCCGTTTGCCAGCTCCGTCTGCGCCGCCCCGGATTTCAAAGTCCTGATCCAAATTCAAAAATGGCTCAGCGCCCGCCCTTATCTACTTGTCCGTAACTCATTATTTTTTGAAAGCTGGAAAGGACAACGGTTTGTCTGTTGCCCTCACCTGGGAGCCCCAAGACTTGAGGGGGGACAGAAAAGGAAGAAGAAAAGGTGGGGAGGGGATGGGGGGGGGGGGGGAGGGGAAGAGAAATCTTTGCCCCTTAAAAAAGCAATTGAGCCCTGGTGTTACTGGATGCAAGTTGCACTTATCCACACGGAACGGACAGATTGCTTCTTTTGCAAAGTAAACAGTGCAACAGTGTTGGACTTGCTGCATCCATGCAGAGGGTGCAGACAACAAATCTAAGTGGCTGGACATATCTGATCTGATGTTTCCATCCACTTTGATTTGTATAAGTCATGATGCATTTCCACTGTCCATGTGGGTCCAGTTTACTCCCAACTTGAAGGAACTGACTACTGAAGATGAATCTACGTGCTACATCCACGTCCAGCGGGCACCCTGCACCTACATGGAATGCATTCCATGTAGACATATGGACAGACTGCACCCTAGCCTGAACCAAACTTGCAGGAAACAAATGTACAGTGGACAAAAGAGCTTGAATGGACACACCACACCTTGTCCTGGAACTGGAATGGTGACAAATCAGAAATGTACGGGAGTGGAGATCAGATCAACAGTGCACCGTCGGGAAGACCAGATCAGAAATGTTCCGGAATGGAGATCAGAACACGAAGGTCCAGCACTTTGCCATTCTGTGGGTACGTATATCTTTTGGAAGTACAGTTCAGGTGTACCAACAAAACGTACTCGGGGTTTATATTTTAAGGTCTGGTTATTACCATAATCGAGCCTGTGAGTCTTCATACGTATATCTTTTCAAATTGCAAGCCCAACTCGGCTTTGAAACACTATACTGTACTCGGTGGGTTGGCAGACACAATATATTTCCGCTGTCTCTGTCAAACCAAAATACTGTGCAGTTGCTGCCTAACTTCAACCGGAACAAAACAAATAAATAAAAACAAGGCCGTCAGAATCGAGGCAGTCTGATCACTTGCAACATGTGTGTTCTCACACCTGAATGCCGCTTAACGCGCCTTGTCCCTCCTGGTCGAAGAACAAGCTCACACTGGCAATGCCTGTTCATTCCAAACACACATCATCAGCAACCAAAGCAGCCCCAAGCACACCTCCATCACGGTCAAGTCCAAAATGTGCATTGGCCCAGACTGAAAAGCTCACCATCGACTGGCGGCTTCCACTGTGGGTGATGTAAACAGGCTCACTGGCCCCGACACGGAATTGTGGGCAGATTGAAGAGACACAAGTGCAGACTGTCACAGTTCACGCAGCCGCAGCCGCAACAGCTTAACATGTTGAACGCAACAGGCGCAGGGAAAAATCTTCGTGACAGGCAAACAGTACTAGATGCGTAGTAGGCAAGTGTATCAATTGATTGTCCACGAGGACCACTTCCTCCCGGTCCAACTCTTCACTATCAGGACTTCTGACAGACACGGCTGTACATTGCCGAGGTTCAAAAAGACAGAAGTGGCAGGGCCAGGTCTTCCAATGGGATCCCTGCAAGAAGAGCACAAGCCGTATTGGTACCCATGGTACCCATGCTCCTCACAGACAGAAATGTACACACACACACACACACACACACACACACACACACACACACACACACACACACACACACACACACACACACACAGGTTAAGACACACAGAAATAAGCACAAGTCTTTCTGATGGGAAGACGCAAACCTTGCCCATCATCCCAAAAGCACATCGACCGTTTCAAGTCACAATCCCGCCCCTCTTCCCCCCCCCCCCAAAAAAAAACTGGTGCATCATAGATGCTTTCGTGTGTTGCATATCTGGGAAGACCGTATTCGAGGATGGCTGAAAACTCGTTAGAGATCTAGCTAGTGTTGAAGTCCATAGGAAAACACCTCAATTTAGAGAAGACTGCCAAACTTGCCTCATGTGCAGCTTAGTAACTGCCATGTCCTCTCACATGCATGTGGACGTATCTATATAATAACAACATTGCATCCACCTGAGCCAGGTCTGTAACTCCCTTGGTGCGTGCGGGAAAATCTAAACCTCCTAACCCAACTAAGCATTGAGAACTGAGGCTTCCATGGAGGAAGGGACCTGCATATGGTAGCCGAGTCACACGCTTGCGCTAGCTTGCTATAGCCGGGGAGTGGGAGCTGCAAATTGCAGAGTGCTCTAGTGTGTTCGAGTACCACTCCCCAGCTGCAGCTGGCTAGGATCAACCTCAGCTTGTCTGGCTTTGAACTTAGCTACACCCTGTCTTGCTAGGCTAATTTCAAAACTGGGGCCATAAAGAGCTGGGGCATCTGATCTGCAGTCTTTGACAGGTATATGTAATATGCAATATGTAAAAATATATGTAATATATGCAATTGTAATTATATTATGTAAAATAATATATATAATATGTACATGCTTGACCTGCAGTCTTACATCAGCCACAAAATGTAACGTAGCTAGACAGATCTGGTCTGCAGTCTTTGATTGGCCCCAGAATGTGTACATGTCTGGTCTACAGTGTTTCGAGGGCCACAAAATGTGTTCATGTCCGATATGCAGTGATTGATTGGCCAGAGAATGTGTATTCTCTGTTAACATGTTCAAGGCACGATGAATACGTATTACATACACGTTAACTACTCAAGGTTTTGAATGTAGTGTGGCAGCTGTCTCAGTACGGGAGAGAACTCAAACCTGCATTGTCCTTCAGATCAATCCCTGCAGTGTGCCCAACGCCCTGTGAGCCAGTGCTGGGCACGGTACTGCCTGCCACAGGCTGTACTACAGAGGGATTCCCTTCCGTGGGAAGACCTTGACTGTACATGTGTGCCTGTCCGGGGATCATCTTGAAAAGTTATTGGCGTATGGACACCAGGTATACCACTGAGACGCCCAAACTGATTAGCAGGACCCTCTTTCACTACTTCAAGAAGCTGTGAAACAGATGTGAAACACACTGTTTACGTATTCAAATACTGTGTCTGTGTGTGTGTGAGTCTGTGTGCGTACTCTTACCAGTGTGTGCATGCGCATGCACACGCGGGGCGAGATCGAGAGACTGACAGCCAGACAGAAAGAGAAAGAGAGAGGGGGGGGGGGGAGAGAGAGAGAGAGAGAGAGAGAGAGAGAGAGAGAGAGAGAGAGAGAGAGAGAGAGAGAGAGAGAGAGAGAGAGAGAGAGAGAGAGAGAGAGAGAGACAGACAGACAGACAGAGAGAGAGGGGGGGGGGGACAGAGTATGTGTGGGTGTGTGTACGTGCGTGCCAGCCCATGCTTTGGACGTATAAGGATGAATCTACACACATGTCAGCAATGAAAGCTGCTACGGTGGTACATACGCATACTTCAACTGACACTTCTGCAAGTTCGATATTGTTTTGCTACCAATTTTTAGGCTTTTTGATCCCAGTCTACCACGCATTGGGTCCTCTAAGTATGTAGTGCTTTTGAATAAAACCAGCTGGGCACTCAGCACTATGTAGCAGTCAATCCTTGTAGAGGTGTGTGGCAGCAGGGACAGTGCGGCTCATTATGACTTCGAGCTTAAAACCCAAATTTGCTTGGATTCCTTCGCTGGGCATCGCTTCAAATGGTGGAAATGACTTAGGAAACTTTCAAGCACATCCAAGGAGGAAGCCTCCTACCCACGAGTCATGAGCACTTCACAGATGCCTAATTTTCTCAAGAGGGGTAAAATTGCAGGGCTCGTCACCGAGAATTGGTATGGTTCCAAGACTCTGTAGTCTAGTTTTGAACCAGAGGGAAGCCCAACCGCAAAGTTGAACAGTATGGCCAAGCAACATGTCCACGTTGTTACGTGTGCCATTCTTCCCGCCTTGCCTTCAGAAGCGACAAAGCCCCCGATAAGAAAATCAAATTTTATTTTGCTATTTTTCAGATGCTTTCAAAGTGGGACGGCTTACAAGTACACCCCTATTCCTGGAGTCATTTGATTTGGATCGCAGGGATGTAAGCAAAGAAATCTTGAGCCACAACTCACATCGATGAATGCTCGTACTATGCAAGGATTCTAGGTAAGACAATATATTCAGGCATGATGCGTTGAGGGTCACAGGGCGTTCCATTTAGGGTGCAATGGTACACGACGATCTCTAGAGTAGCTTACCCGTCCCCTGAATGTGTGCAGGAACTCCACAACTACATTCAACGGTATCTAGATAGAATTTTCTAATTTGCTACCCATTTAATTTAAAAGAACCGATATATCTCGTCATACAGCCACACTGCCGCACAAAAACGACGCCTCCCGCAAGCCACGTACACTGTGAAAGTTATGCTTCAGCCTAACTTTCAAATCCGCTGGTAAGAAACACTATTATTTACACATGATTGCCATGTCAGCTTGAAAAAGGGCTCGTGCATGACTGACGATGGCAAGGGCGGGTGTGCCTGCGATCGCACTTGTTTGAATTCGGGGGAATCCTAGCCGAGATCCGCGGCCCGCGAATCGCAGGGCCATGCCGCATGCGACCGCCCCATGCCCCTGGCTGCGTAACCTGGAAGCTACAGCAGCGACTTGAGGCTGTTCTTGGGGGCTCATAAGTGTCTTAGGAAATTCTTTCTTTCTTTCTTAGGAAAAGGAAGATGGAGACGAAGGAAGGAAGGAAATATTACATCCAGGACCAGCCATTATGGCTGACGAGAGCCCTAAACTCCCATAAGTGTCTTATAGTAAAACCCAATGAACGCCGGACTCCAGCGAGATCACATTTCAGCTCGAAATCTGAAACAATCGGGACTGCCCCGACTCAAAAGGAAGAAATTTGCGCTGAAAATCCACACAAATTGGATTTCGGAGAGTTCCCATGGAAGCTTCCCATTCATACCACCCATACTTTTTCTTCGAGTCCGGTTTCCCGCATTAGTTAGCGCTGGGTTTCATAGGGTGGTGTGAGCCACTGTGCCACTCTGACACCTGTGGTCAGGGTACGACACCCCATATGGTCCCCGCAGGGACCGAACGGGAATTGGGCTTGCCCCGGGCCCACAAAATATCTGAAAAGGCAGTTGGGCACCCCGCACGCTTTGCAATGTTGCAGGGGTCGTTCTACGGGGCGGGCGGGGGGGGGGGGGGGCACCCGCGCCTTATATAATCTGCAAGGGACAGTCGGGTTGCCCCACAAAAATTAGGGGCTGGCAAGGGTACTTTACGGGGATCGAAAAGAGCCCGAATTGAGAGAGAGAGAGAGAGAGAGAGAGAGAGAGAGAGAGAGAGAGAGAGAGAGAGAGAGAGAGAGAGAGAGAGAGAGAGAGAGAGAGAGAGAGAGAGAGAAGGGGGGGCCAAGGGGGGAGGAGAGAGGGAGAGCCGAAAACGGGGGAAGACCACAAACACCAAATTTGGTGGCTTTAAAGCACTACATAGAAACCACAAAGTCAAAATCAACAACAATAACCACACACACAACAAGCTAGAAGCATAAACAAAAAACTTATAAAGAATGCAAATACCAGATAACAAAAAGGAAAAAAAAGAACATAAAAAAAAAAATAACCAAGAATGCAAATACCAGATAACAAGAACAAAT
>KV908374.1:593532-603532 GCA_002005505.1 Botryococcus braunii
GTTGGCTTGCTAAATCAGACTCCTGATTTATACACAACCAGTTCATGTTCAGGTGCATCCCTTGAACACCATCTTCTTTTGGTAGAAGCAGGCTCTGGTACAGCCCTGGCATCAATTGTCAGAGAGGTTTCTTGGGACAATCGCAGGACCATTGGTCTGTGGGTGTAGTGCCAAATCTTGGTAACGAGGCTAACAGCCATGCCTTCTTGTTGTTGTCATCATGACACTGCCTCCAGCATGCAAGGCACGTGCGCGCGCACACAAGCGCACACAGACATGCACACACACACACACACACACACACACACACACACACACACACACACACACACACACACACACACACACACACACACGCACGCGCACGCGCACGCACACGCACACGCACACGCACACGCACACGCACACGTGCATGTACAGCGCATCACACACCAAGAGCATGCCTTGCTTGGACTCAACTTTCCGGCTTACAGAAACCCCCCCCCCCCCACACACACACACACACACACACAGACACACACACCCACACGCAAGAGCACGCCTCACGCTTAAGCACACGCTTGCTTAAACGCAACTCTTTGGCTTGGAAACACGCACATACCCCCCCCCCCCCCCCCCGGGGGGCACACACCCAAAACCACGCAGACATGTGCGCTCGTACCTGGCTCTAAACGGTCACACCAAGTCCCACGCACACAGACACCAAGTTGTATGGCGAGGACTTTACAATTGGGCCTGAGTCCAAACTTTTGAACGGGAGCGCTCAAAGAGAGCGCTCCCGTTCCCGTTCCCGTGGGGGAAATGGTGCCCTTGCGTTAATGAGGGGGGGAAAGCGAGACTGCTTCAGAGTGATAGAATGTGCAATTTCCAAATGTCCTCAACCCGTGGAGGAGCCATCTGTTTGTGAGATGCAGGGCCGATGGAATTTCTATTTGCATGAAAGACTCACCCTCAACTGTTTATATAGTGCATGGAGGAGAAGAGAATAATGCTGTGCTCCCCCGGTGTTGTGTGTGGGCAGCAACACAGGGAAACTGCATGACATTGAAGGAAGGTGCTGAAAGGGGTTGAGCAGGGCGGGTCAGCCTGTTTGCAGAGCCCACTGCGGCCACTCGGGCGGAAGGGAAGAAAGGGGGAGAATGGGTTTATGTAACGCATGATCTCGCGGACGCCGACGAGCTGTTGGCCGCCTTGAAGGCCCGCCTCCACACCGGTGAGCGCCCCCGCTGGTGGCCCAACTTATGAAGTTGACTGCGGTGCAAAGTTAAGTGCGGTGCAAAGTTGCTGCTCTGATTCAAGGAGAGGGTGTTGTCGTAAGAGCTAAGAAAGTTTCCGGAACCTTTGTGGCCAGCAGTACAGGAACAGGGCGTACAGCCCCGTTCCTGTGGTGCTAATATAATGTATGGACTTGTGGTGCTTACATAGTGTATCATATTTTCCGTGTGTGCCGAGTCTTGCACACTCCTACACTTTTTGCTAGTATTGTGCCAGGATGTGACGGGCGTACAGCTGTGGAATGCACCGTTTCAGCAGGAATATACTTTACGGCACTGCCCGATTGTGCCGTACATTGTTCGTGCAGCGTCTACGTTGTAGCAACAATGATGGAAGCCAGTCGTTCTCGGGAGCGCTGTGTCAGAGGCTTGTAGAGGGGCAGTACACTCGTTAGCAAGACGAAACACACAGCTTCCCTCATGGCTGGCAAGGCGATGGAGTTGTGTGGAAGAGAGTGTGCTTGCAGGCAGGCATGCACGTTCGTGTGTGTGTGTGTGTGCGCGCGCGCGCGCCCGTCACCAACCCCCAGGGTGCTTGTTCTCGATGGTGTGGCCTGAAATTGGGTTGGGTATTTCAACAGGTTCGCACCTGGTGTTGCGCTTTGAGCCGCTGATCGTGCACTGCGAATGCCGCGATGTACCCACAGCCATGCGCCTGGTGACGCTGGCTAGGGCAGCCGGGATGCGGGAGAGTGGGGCCAGCGGGCTGGAACGTCCTATTGCCGCTCTTCGCTGCTCGATTCGCATGGAGGCAAGTCATGCAAATCGACTTTTGCAGGACTAAGTAAAAAGCACTTGCCAGGATTTGTCCTCTCTGCTGCAGATGGACAGTTAGAGGCCATGATAACCGGCATCTGTGGACCTTCCCCTGTGTTTGATATTCGCTGGTCATCATTTTTATACCTACAGTCTGTATCAAAAGTTAGGGGTTGGCTGCGTTTCCGTGTAGCCTTGGAGAGGTGGGCCAGGGAAAAGGGGGGGGGGGGGAGAGCATAAGCCTTAGCTGACTGCCTGTGAAGTCTTGGAGAGGTGAGGCAGGGGGTGGGGGGGGAAAAGGGGGTGTGAATGGGGAAAGAGGGTGCAAATGGGGTTCAAGATGTCCTGTCAAGACGCATCAAAAGGCAGTCTTTCTTCTTCTTGCATGGTCAGGCTTGAGTTTCGCACCTGCCCTCCCAGACTTCTGTACTGCCGCATATGCGTGGCTGCTATTGTTGCCGTTGTCGTTGTCATTTTCGTTTTCGTTGTTGCAAGTATTCCCATTTTTTTTGGGGGGGGGGGGGGGGAGGGTGGGTGGGAAATTGCCCTGCGTGGCTAAACGCAAGTGGTCTGGATGGGTGGGGTGTTTGCAGGTGCCGGTAGCGGACGCAGGCCGCCTGCTTACATCTGAAGACTACATCAGGGAGCTGGTGCGTATCGCAAACACAAAAATGGTGCGCAACTGGGAGCGCCTACAGAGGCTGACGGATGCCTTTCAAAACGACATGGCGTCAAGGGAGCCCTGCAGAGGGAGGCCCCAGAAGGAGCCCCCTGAGGGAGCCTCCCAGGAGGTCCCTTGGTCCTCGTGTTCTGCACCGATGCCGCGACCTTCACTGCCTGCCACCGGCCTGGCAGATTCTGAGACTGGTCCCCCTGTCGGGACCGGCATGCTGGTTGCCGGCTCCCGCGGGGAGCCGCGGGAGGCAGCAGCTGCGTTGCGAGAATGGGATATTGTGAATGGTAGTCACCGACAGAATGGTGTGGAGAAAGCATGTATGAATGGAGGGGCCGGCGGTCTCGGCGAGTTGGAGGGCCTGGACCTTCCCCGGGACTCGGGAGACAGGATACCTGCGGTGCTCGTCCCGCGAAAGAAAGGGAAGCTCGTCAAGGACGCACTCAAAGCCCTGGGGTGGCTCCATGGAACCGCCCGGATCTCCAAGGGATCCGTGGGACCAGGCTGCGTAGCACTGCCGCTGTCTGCGGCGGGCTTGGCTTGTGTCCAGGACCTCCTGGGGCGCCTCCCCTCAGGCACTCCCACATTGCATCATGTGCCCGATAGACAGGCAGAGCCACAGAGAGTCCATGAGGACCCTTCCAAATCCCCAACAAGGGAGCTGGGGCCCATCGGCGCTGCTCTCGCGGCCACGACGGCGGCTCTGGGCAACAGTCCCCCAGGAGGTACCGGTGCAGGGTGCGGTCCCCTGGGGGAGCCTAGGAAGGACAGCAGCTCGGCTGGCACCTCTCCGCCTAAGAGCTCGCCCCATGCAGTTGCGGAGGCTCTGGGCGGTATAGAGCAGAACAGCACGGAGGAGGATGGTCCTGTACAGGAGGTTGCCCATGCACTCGCTGATGGCGGCAGCCTTGCATTAGTTTCCGTCGAGCGGCTGCCAGCGAAGCGGGCTCCCCCTCGCCAAATTCTGCAGCAGGTGGTTGCAGACATCCTCAATGTGCATGGTGGGTACGTCGCACGCCCAACCCAAACGCTCTGACTTTTCCTCCCAAGAACTTCTGACTTCTGACAGGGCAACAGGCGACTCTAAAAACGTTGCTTCTGATAACTTCTGACAGGGCAACAGTCGACTCTAAGAACGTTGCTTCTGATAACTTCTGACATGGCAACAGTCGACTCTAGGAACTTCTCCTCTGAGATCTTCTTAGAGGGCAACGTGCGATTCTAGAAACTTCGCTTTTGAGACCTTTTGCCAGGGCAACAGGCGACTCAAGGAGCTGCAGAATGGGGAGAGATGCTGTCCTTCCAAAATGGCCTGAGGGTGATTGTTCATTCATTCAAATGCCGTGGGGGCTCGTAAAGGCATATGCGGCTCTTAACTGCAACGAGTGGTGCGGAGGGTCATTGCTTTGTTTGGCGTGGAGGCTCTCAAATGCAAATGGTGCGGAGGGGCCATTAGTGATGACTCATTACTCTCAAATGCAAATGGTGCGGAGGGGTCATTAGTAATGACTCCTTACTTCAAATGGCGTGGAGGCTCTCAAATGCAAATGGTGATGAGGGGTCATTAGTAATGACTCATTAGTCATATGGCGTGAAGGCTCTCAAATGCAAATGGTGCGGAGGGGTCATTAGTAATGGCTCGTTCCTTTATATGGCATGGAGGCTCTCAAATGCAAACGGTGCGGAGGGTCATTACTTTGTTTGGAGTGGAGACTCTTGAATGCAAGTGGGTGCAAAGTGTTGTTACTTCATATGGAGGCATGGAGGCACTTATATGCAAATGGTGCAAAGGGTCTATACTTTACATGGCGTTGACGCCCTTCATGCAGTTGGTGCGGGGGGTCATTGACTTTTACGGCACGGCGGCTCGTCAATGCAAATATGACCGGGCAACTACCTCAAGGCAGGCAATAAATAACAGCTTACGCTGCCCCCTTCCCTCACACAGCACACACACACACACACACACACACACACACACACACATCATACACACACACACACACACACACACACACACATGCATGCGCGCACAATCACGGGCACGCACGCGTGCGGGCAGGCACATGCACTCCAAGCAGAGCCTCCGTCTGCGACTGCAGGGGAATGAGAATTTTGACTGACAGGAAAGCGGTACCGGGGGGAGGGGGCAGGGGTTGGGGGTCCCCTGCGGGAGACGATGATGCGGGAGCTGCCCACCAAGTGGGAGCGCTTGGACGACCTGGTGCTGCTGCCTAATGAGGCAATGACCTCAGCTGCTTGGCAGGAATTAGGGCCTGCCCTGTGGCCTGCTGTGGCTGCTGCGCTGGGCGCTCGCCGCCTGGCCCGCCAAGCTCCTATTGCCAACACAGGCATGCCTCCCAAACCCCATGCCTCCAGCACATGGGAGCCCTTGGGTATTCCACTGTCCCCCATATCTCCTTTCCCTCCCTCCCTGCCCCCACACCTTCCCTGTGTGCCTGTCTACCTGACAGTGAGAGTGTGTGTGTGTGTGTGTGTGTGTGTGTGTGTGTGTGTGTGTGTGTGTGTGTGTGTGTGTGTGTGTGTGTGTGTGTGCGTGCGTGCGTTCGCGCGCGCGCGCGCGCGTGTGTGTGTGTGTGTGTGTGTGTGTGTGTGTGTGTGTGTGTGTGTGTGTGTGTGTGTGTGTGTGTGTGTGTGTGTGTGTGTGTGTGTGTGTGTGTGTGTTTTGACAGGCACAAGGGTTTTGACATACACCAGGGGTATTGACAGGCACAGGGGTTTTCACAGGCACAAGGGCGAGCCAAGTGCAAGTCTTGGAGGGAGGGGACGGCTGGGTGAAGCATCGGGAGGCGGGCGTCACATTTGTCTTTGACGTCAGCCTCTGCATGTTCTCATCAGGCAACACAACGGAGCGGGCCCGTATGGGCCGCCTCAGCTGTGCGGGGGAAACCTTTGTTGACTTGTTCGCCGGCATTGGCTACTTCACCCTCCCCCTCCTGGTCCGAGCAGGTGCGCTACTCCCATACACCTCGCCCTCTCCTCCCCTAAAAGAGGCACTTCCCTCACCTAAATGAGGAACTTCTCTCACCTAAAAGAGGCACTTCCCTCACCTAAATGAGGAACTTCTCTCACCTAAAAGAGGCACTTCCCTCACCTAAATGAGGAACTTCTCTCACCTAAAAGAGGCACTTCCCTCACCTATATGAGGAACTTCCTTCCTCTGAAAGAAAGAGGCCCTTTCCTCCCCTAAAAGCGGCGCTTTCCCCCCTCAGATGGGCCCTCAAATTAAACATGCCCTCCACTTTAAATCCTCCTTTCAAGTCGGCGGTTCCCGCTCCTGAAGCAGGGCCTCGCCTCTCGTATGCCCTCTGCTCCCCTCCCCCCCTCCCCACCCAAAACAAAATGTAGTTGCCTCCCCTCCCCTCAAATATGCCCTCCCAAGGTGCAGGCTTTCGCCTTGTCTTAAATAGGCATTTCCCTCCCCTCTGGTATGCCCTCCCCTCGCCGTACATTTTGCCGTCCACTCCCCTCATATGCCCTCCCCTTTAAGTAGGCTTTTCCCTTCCCTCAAATATGTTGTCCTCTCCCCTTACATTTGCCTCTACTTCCCTCACCTATGCCCTCCTCTTAAGGAGGCTTGTCCCTCCCCTCAAGTAGGCACTTCTCGCCCCTCTAGTATGCCCTCCCATCACCCCAATTATGCCTCCCCTCCCAACAAGTAGGCTTCTCCCTTCCCTCAAATAGGCACCTCCCTCCCCTCATCTATGCCCTCCCCTCCCCTCAAATATGCAGTCTTACTCCTTAGTCAGGCGCTCCCCTCAAGTAGCACACCCTCGGTGCAAGCTAGTTGCCCTGTTGTCAAGAAAGCAGTGGTTTTTAACGCACGGAAGGCTTGCTTTGTTTTGGGGTTGCAATTTTCCGGGCCCTCCTGCTGATGCTCCGAGACTTTTGCCTCTTCCCTTTTAGGCTTGCTTCAGGATACTTGCCGGAGAGGGGGCAGGGGTCCTTGCGGTGCTTGCTTTGAGGCCATTGCTTGCATGTGAGTTCACCATCAACTAGGTTTTTAAGTTGGAGAGGGCTCGTGTGAGGTGGAGATAAATTCGCTTGTTGTTTAGTTTGTCTCAGAGCTGTGCCGTAGGTTTGACACCACTCCCTTCTGGTTAGCCGGTTGATGTGTGTCAGGATATGGGTTCAAAGCCCTGTTTGCCATGGAGGAACAGGTTGTTGGGTTTTCTGTCCCCCCCTCGTGCACGCGCGCGTGTGCATGCGTGCGGTGTGTGCGTGTGTGTGTGTGCGTGTGTGTGTGTGTGTGTGTGTGTGTGTGTGTGTGTGTGTGTGTGTGTGTGTGTGTGTGTCGCGGGGGCTCGCGTACTTGCGTGCGTGCTTCTGTGGCCAAAATCAGCAGGGCTGCCCTTGTCAGTAAGGCTAAGGGTTAGGTGTCGTCTCGACTGCAAGTTCAGGTTGGCGCGGTCAATCCGAGTGCGAGGTTGAAGGAGATGGCTCCGGGTTTGCAGGGGCGCAGAAGGGCTATGCTTGTGAATGGAACAAGCACGCAGTGCAGGCTCTGCAGAAGGGGCTGCAAGAGAACGGAGTGGCAGACAAGTGCGAGATTCGGGAGGGAGATTGCAGGCTGGTGGCTCCCCAGGTGCTGGCCCCCTCTCGTCCTCTCGAGCGCCACCCAGCATGCGGAAAACTTCGAAAAGGCACACACACAGCACCCACGGCTTGGCCCCCGCTGGGAAGCGAGGGGTGGGGCCGTATGTTTTAAGGCCGCGATTTGGAAGCAGGGGGTGGGGTTGTGTGTGAGCATCCCTGTTTGGAAGCCCAGGGGGGGGGGGGGGGGGGGGAGGGATTGTATCTTGCGTCCCCCTGTTGGGGATGCAGGGGATTGGCTTCTGTGGACCTCTAATAAGGACCCCCGTTGGAAAGCGAAGGAGGGGGGGGGGGGGGATATGTGAGAGTCCCTGTTTGGATGCCAGGGGTGGGGTTGAATTTGATGGCGTGCTTTGGGGATGAGAGGGGTGGGCTTGAATATGAAGGCGTGCAGCTGGGATGCGAGAGGTGGGGTTGTGTATGAGGGCGTGCTTTGCTGAAGCGAGGGGTGTGGTTCTATTTGAGGGCGTGCTGCTGGGCAGCGAGAGGTGGGGTTGTATATGAGGGCGTGCCTTGGGGAAGCGAGGGTTGGGGTTGTATTTGAAGGCGTGCTGCTGGAACGCGAGGGGGAGGGTCACATGTATGAGCGTGCACGGCCTGTATTTTGGATGGGTGGTGTCGGATGGGCTCAGACAGGTGAATTCAGGGATTGAAAAGGGAGGGAGAGAATTGGGAAGGGATAAGCAAATGTCAGATGCACCCGGGGAACCCTAAAGAGCCTGCAAACGAATGCCTTAACCCTAGTCCTGTAGACTTGAGTCCCGCCTCCTCCTGTCCCTGGCAGTGCAGCTGGTGGGGCAGGCCCCGGGACTGGGTCGTCCGGTCTGAGTAGGCTGGTAGATTAGGAGACTGATTTGGAGATGGCGGTGGCTATGCCGATGATCTCGGTCGAAACACACACACACACACACACACACACACACACACACACACACACACACACACACACACACACACACACACACACACGTGTGCGCGCGCACACGCGAGAGATCGTCAGCATATAGCTACCCCCATCTTCCATCATGGTTGTAAACTTCCTTCTCATCGTCGAAGCCGTCATCCTACTCATTGTCTCCATGCAGCACCGTGAGCGTCCTGCCTTGATCTAGAACTTCATGAAAGCAGGGAGTAATTTATGAACCGAGATCCTGAGTATTGCATCAATATCTCCATCCTCATCGTCTTCCTCTTCACCGTCATCATCGTCTGCCATCAGCATTGTTTTTGTCACCCCGCGGCAGCATGAGTGTCCCGTCTTGAGAGTCGGGAGGCACCTCGTGATCCGAAGTCATCAGCATAGCTATCACCATCTCCATCCTCATGGTCTTCTATATATTCATGGTCTTCTCCAACTATATAGCCATCATCATCTCTCCATCGCCATGGTCTTCTATATATTCATGGTCTTCTACAGCCATATAGCCATCACCATCTCCATCCTCATGGTCGTCTATCTGTTCCTCGGGGTCGTCATGGTCGTCGCCACCGCTGTTGTCACCGCAATGAGCTCATGGCCCTCCAAGCCCCCGTCTCATGGAGAGGAATGCGAAGGGGATGGATGCATCGTGCAGGGAGTTGCGGACCGGGTGCTGCTGGGGCTGCTGCCATCCAGTGAGGAGGGCTGGCCGGCCGCGCTCGCAGCTCTCAAGCCCTCGGGTGGAGTCCTGCACGTGCACCACAATGTCCTGCAAAGCGATGAGCGCAGCTGGCTGGACTCCTGCCTGGGCCGCCTCTCCGCTCTTGCTACTGCCCAGGTCCTACCCGCCCCCCCCCCCTTCCCGTTTCCTTAGAGGATGGCCCGCCTGCCGTTTCCTTTGAGGACGCCCCCCCTCCTTTTTCCTCAGAGGACGGACCTCCTCCCTTGTCCTTAGTGAACTGCCCCCCTCACTTTTCCGTGGAGAACGGCCCCCCTCCCTCTTTCTCAGGTGACGGGCACCCTGAAGGAGCTCCCTTCCTCTAAAAGGACGCCCCCCCCCCTTTCCTCAGATGACGGCCCCCCTCCTTTTCCCTTAGAGGACGGCCCCCCTCCCTTTTTCCTGAGAGGACGGCCCCCCGTCTTTTTCCTTGGAGGACGGCCCCCCTTCCTTTTTCCTCAGAGACGGCCCGGAGGTCTCTGCCTTTCTCTGATCCTGCCGCCCTCTTTCTAGCACATTGGGTGGTTTGGGGGGGATTGCATTTCAGCCACCGTGCAGTAAATAAAGTAGGCAGCCTGAAATAGTGGGCTGTTCCCATGAGACTTGCAGTTGGCCCGGTACTGTGCACTTCCAGGGTGGCCCCTGCTGGATCCCGGGGAGGCCGGATTTTCAACTTCTGAAGATGGGTTGTTCGAACACACCATTGTTGTGGCGGTCCGATCTGATTTTGTGAGCCCAACGAAATTATACATGTGGCCCTCCTCCTCCTCCTCCTCCTCCTCTCTGAATCCAACGCCCTCCTTCGGGATACCCTCCCTCCCTCGGGGAGGGGGGGATGTGCAGCCCTCGGTGCCACGTGAATGTAGTCACGTGGGGGGCCTTTTTTCCTGGCTACAGGGCAGAGACTGGAAAGTACGGCTGCTGCACGTGGAGAGGGTGAAGTGGTACGCGCCGCGCATCCGTCACATCGTCGCAGACGTGTCAGTGGGGCCCTCCGGCCTCGACTGATCCCGGCCTGGGCCTTATAAGGGCCTAATTAGTGGAGG
>KV908374.1:608532-674714 GCA_002005505.1 Botryococcus braunii
TGAGATGTTGAAATTGGGATTGATCAGGCCAAGTTGCTCCCCTTTTGCTTCACCTGTTTTGTTCGTTAGGAAGAAGGATGGAAGTTTACGGATGGTTATAGATTACCGTCCCCTCAACAAAATCACCATCTCTGATAGATACCCTCTACCCAGAATTGATGACCTGTTAGATAAACTTAAGGGAGCAAAAGTGTTTTCAAGCTTGGACTTACTGTCTGGATACCATCAGGTCAGGCTTCGGAAGGAGGATGTGCCAAAGACTGCCTTTCGGACCCCTTTTGGTTTGTACGAATTTCTTGTTCTCCCCTTTGGTCTGACAAATGCCCCCGCCACATTTCAGAGGTTGATGAATGAAGTCTTTCATGACTTTATAAGGGAAGGATTTGTGGTGGTGTATTTAGATGATGTGCTCATTTACAGCAAAACGGAAGATGAACACTTGGGGCAGTTGGAGAGAGTTTTCACCCGTCTGCGTGAACATCAACTCTTGGCAAAACTTGTTAAATGTTCTTTCTTTGAGAACCAATTGAAGTACTTGGGACACATTATTGGTGCAAATGGATTGGAAGTGGATATGGATAAAGTCAAGGTGGTGCAAGAGTGGCCTTCACCCACAAACGTAACGGAAGTTAGAAGGTTTTTGGGGTTGTCTAACTATTTTTGTAATATCTTGTGCCGATCTCAAGTTCGTGTGAGAATGACCTCACACAGGTGCGACCCGTCTGATAGCACCCCGCCAGCCAAGCTGGCCAGTTTACGTAATGAGGTCATCGTACCCCGCTCTCCGATCACGCGCTATCGGCTCGATGCCGATCGGCTCCCTAACGGACCCTTCGCACTCGGAACGTTACACCCTCCCCCACCTAGGCTCAAGCCGTCTCGGATTGAGGGGGATGCATCTCCCACACAGGAAGCACTACAGTTAAGAGTGTATCACGTCCTGACCAGCCACCTTCGCAGGAAGCCCTACAGACAAGAGTCCCATACCTCTTGCCCAGCCACCCGCCACCCTAGTCCCGGCAGACTAGTGGTAACGACAATCCACACCCATGCTCATTTGGACTGCCCACGGAGCACTCCCGGAAGTACAACCTCCGTCACCAGAAATCCATCTGGCTAATCAAGCTATTGGGGGTTTCACTGACCATCACCATAGCGCTTAGAGTACATGGTTACTCTAGAGTCACAACCCACCATCAGCAGAGACTCTCAGACACCGAGTCCAGGACCCGGGGTGCACCATGCCCTTGAGACTATCTGAGGTGCTACTAAGTCCGCAGTGAACGGAATAGGGCCCTTCCATTGGCATAGCCAGGGACAGGGAGGAGTGATTGAGTAGGACGACATGTTGAACAATGCAACCACTTCGCCGCTAACGAGGGATGTCCCGTCGACTGGACATATGGATCGAATGCCACGACCCCCGAAGTGACAACAGCCCGACTCAAGGCCATTTGTGTGTCTCCTGGGTCCTAGCCCGTCTTGACCCGTGCCCAATACTCCTTCAACGCCCCAGGGGCATTCCGCAAGTTCGCCTCTGATTCCCACGTGTCATGTTCAGGGGAGTATCCCACCCACCGAACCAGGAACTCATGCAAACGGCGAGCCTTCCGGTGGTCGAGAATTTTCTCAACCTCGTACTCGTCCTTGTCGTAGAATGCACCCCTGAGCTTTCCAACGCTTCCAAAAATTCTCTTTCTTCCGAAGAAAGGTTTTTAAACTTCCCAGAAGAGGGCGGTGACATCTACGGCCCACATATGAGAGTTAGGACCTTCCATCGAACGATCTCCCTCCTACGACTTTCCTCCTTCCACCACGCGAAAGACTTGCAGAGAACAATTCGGCATCTCGCCGATACCAGATGTCGTAGAATGCACAAGTTAGAGAGAATTTCCAAGTTGTGAGAGAGAGAGAGACAAGGCCGGATGGCCGACAAGTTGGACGCTCTTTCCAATTACAAGTAACCCCCACCTCACGGAGCTTCCACTCCCTACTTGTGGTCTACTAAGCTTCCAAATTACCTGAGTGCGTGTCTTCCCGTGGCTTACGTCTCTATCCGTTCCTTCCCGTGGTTCGTGATCGTGTGTTCACGTTCCTCCAATGGTAGCGCACTAGTCCACCAAACCTCTACAATAGTATCTAGAAAATATCCTAGAATCCTACTATGAGAGTAACGTCCATAACTATCCAATGGAATTCGACGGCTAGGAAGCCAAGGCTAGACGCTAGGCACGTGCGTACTCGCGTTGCTCGTACGACATGTGCGCCACATGTGCGCCTAGGCTAGGGGGTAAGGGAAATGTCCAGAAATGCCGGGAAATCCCTACATTCCATCACATCATCCCCCCCTTAATTCCTGCATGTCCTCATGCAGCCACATACACACATACAGAAGACCACAATTATAAGGGAATGGTCGTCACCGAACGGCCCATCCACCAGCGCCGTTAGACCCTTGCCGAATGGGTTACATTAGGGTCCCCGCCTCCAAGTTATTCCCCTATCATCCCAAGCAATTGACTAAAGCGTCCATTTTTTTTTTGTTTTTTTGTTTTTTTTTTTTTTTAAATTTATTTATTAGGTGTGCTTTATTCCAGTCCTAAGTACAATACTGTACGATACGACACGGTACGATAAATTACGATAAATTACGGCGAACTACGACGAACGTTCGCCTTATTCCTTTCGAACTATCCAAGTCCGCCTTTATTGACACATCCCTATTTATTATTTATTAAAACAATACAATGCTTGTGACACAACCGATAAACAATCCGAACAAGATAAATATGACACAGGTGTAGCTCAGTTCACAATGCTTTCCTAAAGTGGCTATCCATACAACACAGTTTCTTTATGATACATTGTCCATACTGTACACATACTGTACACATAAGGTACACATATAGTACATAGAAAGAAATCCATCCCAAGATGCCAAGTAGTCCATATCCAAGGGTTCCAAGTAGCCCATAGCCAAGGGTTCCAAGTAGCCCATAGCCAAGGGTTCCAAGTCACTTCTGTACTTCAAGCCCACGTCCCAAGTGCTAGTTAAGCAGACTGCGGTTGCGCGCCATGTGTACTTCAATTCCCATCCCTGAATGCAGAACCCCGAGTTCAATGCATCGAAGCGGTATGAGGCCTCATGCCACACATACCGAGGTAGGCAACCTACCCCGTCCCTTGTCCCAAAGTACACAAGATATACAGTCCCTACCATAGGTCCCGTCCCATGTATTCCCAGACACCAGGTGGGAACTCCACAAGTGGAATGAGGGGGACAACCGTCCGGAGGGGCCCGTTCAAGGGAAGGTGTCGCGCAGCGCCACCTGGTCCCAAATGGGCGGGGCGAGCCCCTGGAGTCTATGATAGGTATTAACCAGCCCGGGATGGGTCTCGAATGCCTCCTGAGATTCCCATGAGTCCTCTGTGGCCCCATGGCCTGCCCACTTTACAAGGTACTCGAGAAAGGGTGTGCCATCCTCAAAATGGTAGGAGAACCCATCCTTGTCGTACAACAGCCGGTGATCGACTAGTGCATCCACTACCCACTCCAGGTGAGTGGTGCCATCCGCTTTGGTGATGACTTTTGGGGGGCAGTATCCACGCGACTGCGCCTCCTCACGTGTCCAGTATGGCTTCAAATAGCAGACATTTATGCGGGGGTGGATGTCCAACCGGTCCGGAAGTGTTGGAATTTGTGTACTCTCAGGACAATCCAAGGATGACAAATTTTGACCTGAATAAATTAGCTGTATAGTTGACAATGTGTTCAACTCAAAGGAAACTCTTTGATAAACAGCCAGTGGCCTTATGGCCACAAGTAGGAATGGATAAAGTATCTCAGAACATGGTAGAGAAGGACTTTCCTGTTGTTTGTGGCTATTAAAATTGAGTGTATCCTAATTGTTAATAACGTGATAAACTCAATTGGGATAAGGGCCAATTTCCAAGGCTCTGAACCTCAACTCTGATACGAATTCATGAAAAAGGGGCCAGAACAGCGCAAGTCAACGCGCTGGTCTGATAATACTAGGAGCGACTGACCGAAGTCTCAAGCAGTCAATCCGTTGTGTTTGTGAAACGTCTTTGTTGTCTCAAACACTGACTCTCAGCCTGATCTCAATTAACTCTTATCTCTGTTGGCATCTTGTATGCATTGTGTTAGATCAAGAGGAGATCAGACTGGTGAGACGCACGTCTGTCGCTTACGTTATTCTAGCAGCCGTAAGTGCTGGCTTATTGAGTTAACTAAGAAAGTATTCTTGGTAATGTGCAGGCCTGTTAAACTGCTTCCATCATACAATGTTATTGATGTTGAAAGTATTTACTTACTTGGTAAGCAGTTTACGCTGCACGTTGGTTTGCAGACAAGTAACCGTATTTGAGTTACCAGCAAGATACTGATTGTGTAACATGCACAGGATGACACATGCATATGTATCATCGTCTGTGATTTATAATATTAAATACAAACTGGATCTTGCAGGTAATCGTTAGATAGACCAGTGTCGTATACTACCCGGTGTAAGTCAATCCGTTGTGTTTGTGAAACGTCTTTGTTGTCTCAAACACTGACTCTCAGCCTGATCTCAATTAACTCTTATCTCTGTTGGCATCTTGTATGCATTGTGTTAGATCAAGAGGAGATCAGACTGGCCTGTTAAACTGCTTCCATCATACAATGTTATTGATGTTGAAAGTATTTACTTACTTGGATGACACATGCATATGTATCATCGTCTGTGATTTATAATATTAAATACAAACTGGATCTTGCAGGATCCACAGGAAGATCCAGTGTGACGAAGTTAACGTTGTCGGGCGTGACCGCCATGACCCTGAAGGGTCCCACGTGCCTGGGCTGCAGCTTGCTGAATCTGTTTGAAGTTAGCGTGGGGGCCGCACGGGTTGAAAGGAGGACATAGTCCCCTTCCTGGTAGATGGCCTCCCTCCTATGCCGGTTGGCATAGGCCGTCTGACGGTCTTGAGCTGCACGCAAACACTTCCTTGCAAGGGTGATTTTGGCTTGCATTTTTCTCATGAAGAGATCAGCCCTATCCACCTTAGTGCCCTCCATGTGTCCCACCGCAAACGGTATATTTGGATCTTGCCCATATGTTAACCTGAAGGGTGTGGAGTTTAGGGAAGTTTGCCAAGAGTTGTTGTAGGCAAATTCCGCCACTGAAAGGTAATCCTCCCACTCCTTTGGGTTATCCTTGACATAGTGTTTGTAACGTACTTCCGGATACGTCCACCCGTCGGATACGGGTCTCACGTGGTCTTCGACCACGAGGGTGCATACGACCCGGTATGCACCTGTGTGAGGTCATTCTCATACGAGCCTTTGTCTTAGATCTTGCATCTAGCCTTTGTCTTCGTGAATTTCCTAGATCATTACATTTGTTTTTGGTATCGGCGAAAATCTATTCTCTGTACTTTGTCCGTGCTCCACTATGGCCGAGCTCGTTTTGCCTCGCGAGTCTACAATTGAATTCATCTTGACGAACGAGCCATCTTTCACGAAATCGGAATATGTGCCTACATCAACTCTCGCGACTGTACCAGATTTTCTTCTGAAAGAATTCCGTGTACCTGTGGTTGCGGGGACGAGTTCGTCTACGGCTTTTTGGTTGTGCGTGCAGGAATACGAAACCTATGATGATCTTTCTGTTGTCATATCTGATGTACAGGCAAAACTCTCAGAGGCCACTGCCTCTCTCCGTCAGCGCCACGCCTCCTGGCTGGCTGCTCACGCGAGCTCCTACATGGTCGCACCCACGGCCTTTGGCGCAAACACAGCGTTTGCCGCCCATCAAATTGCCATAAGGGACCTCCAGTCCGCAACGAACACTTATTGGGATTATAAGTTTCTGTTGCGTGACTTGGAGGGGCCAATTCCCCCCTACGCAGGGGACCTCACGGTGGCGCTTGAAACCCATCGTGAAGAAACCAATGCCCGGCTTACGGTAGTCGAGGGCGACGTCCGATCCATGAAGGACACCCTCTCAGAGCTCCGCGACTTGTTGCTCAAGGGTACGCCTCCGCTTACCCCGAATACCGAGCTTCCTCTCAATCCGGAATTCCCTCTCGATTACGACCAAATCAATCGGAGTTCCTTCCCTTCCAAGCCTATTCGTGTTCCACCACCCAAATTCGATGGGTCCAAGGAAGGTACCAAGGTCACCACCTGGTTTGAGCAATTTGACGACTATGCCTCTCTCATGCACATTGCACCGGGTGACTTAGTCGCAAATGCTTCACTTTGCTTGTCGGGACGTGCAGCCGAGCAATGGGCCTTAATGAAAAAGTCTCTCACTCAGCGGGGACGTGATCCTAGGGACTTTTCCACCTTCAAAACTGAAATGCTTGCTCAGTTTGTGGAGGGTAAGGTCGAACACACTGTTCGAGTTCGTCTCGCACGCTTACGACACATTCACTCTGTTGCTTCCTATCATGCAGCTTTCAGAGCAATCATGGTAGAGGCAGTTCAACACCCCATCTCGGGGCCAGAGGCTTGCTCAGCTTTTCGCAATGGTCTCAAGCCAGCTGTCTACCAGTTGGTCATGAGGGATGCCATGGCCAAGGATGAGTTCGAGCACCTTGACGTGGTGGTCAAGGCTGCCAAGGAAGCTGAGGATCTTCTCACTGTCCTTGCAGGGGGCTCTCACACTGACCACCGCAAGGAGGGTGGTTCACGTGCGGACCAGCGTCGCGCGCCACCCTTGGCCACCAAGCCTGCCAAGAAGCCTGCCCTCAACCTGCCTCCCAAGGCACTCGCTGAGGAGGTGGCCAAGTGGGCCAAGAAGGGCCTCGCTGAAGCCCTCTTCCACAGGCGCAACTCTGACGGGCGCTGCATCAATTGCGGCGTCCACGAGCACGACACCGCGTCTTGCCCGCATCCTAACGTTGTCTTGCCACCTGCTAAACGCTGAAGGTCTGGGCCTTCAGTCTCTCCTGCACCTCCTGCAGATGTAGCTGGAATAAGTCCGGTTCCTCCTACGCCCAATTCACACTCAGATGAATTGCCTGCACCACCACTTCTAGCTGCCCATGCTTTTCATCCAGACCCTGCTGTACAAGACCTCACCATGGTCTTTGCTGGGCAGGTGTTGGACCAGCATGGCCACATCCTCTTCGACTCCGGAGCGGCGTGTAACGTCATCAGCTCCGCCTTCGTGAAGAAGCATGCATTGGAAGTGTCCCCACGGGGAAACGTGCACCCACAGCTACAACTAGCCAATGGGACGCGCGTCAACCATATGGGCCAAGTCACAGTGTCCGTTACCGTCCAGGGTCAACGTTTCACAAGGGTTCCTTGTGTTGTGTTAGACTTAGCTATGGATTGGACTCTCATCTTGGGCAACCCGTGGTTACGTCGTTGTCGTGCTCAGTTGGACTTCGATGAGCTGACCATCAGAGGTTACACGAACAAAGCAAAGCCATTTGTTTTACGGTGTGCACCTTTGGACAAGCCTTGCCCTGGCAGCTGGTGTCAGGATACTAAGGTGTTGGTCATCTCTGCAGTGAAGGCTAAACGCTTAGTCCGTTCAGGATGTAAGTCTTTCCTTTCCACTGTAACCAAAGTCGACGAGTCTGCCATGTCAAGACCATCCCTGGTCGATGATATACTCAAGGGGTATGCTGATGTCTTTCCGGACGAGGTACCTGGGTTACCCCCAAACCGTCCTGGAATCTCTCACACAATCCCCCTGACTGACCCACATGGCAAACCTCCTTCTCGACCACTCTACCGTCTCTCTCGCGCTGAATTCCTTGAAGCCGAGAGACAGACCAAACTGCTTTTGGAAAAGGGCTCCATAGAGCCCTCCACGTCACCATATGGAGCACCTATCCTCTTTGTCCAAAAGAAAGACGGGAGCTTGCGCATGGTCATCGACTATCGCGCCCTTAACAAACTCACTGTCAAGAACAAGTACCCTATGCCACGCATAGATGATACTCTTGACCAACTCCAAGGCTCCACTGTCTTCACCAGTCTGGATCTCACCTCTGGGTACCACCAGATCCGGATCACTGAGGAGGATGTTCCGAAAACTGCTTTCAGGACTCCTATGGGCTTGTATCAATGGAAAGTCTTACCCTTCGGTCTCACCAATGCACCAGCCACTTTCCAAACTGCTATGAATACAATCTTCCGCCCATACCTCCACAAGTTTGTCTTGGTTTACTTGGATGACATCCTCATCTATAGTAAAACCCCTGAGGAGCATCGTGAACACCTGCAAAAGGTCCTGGACCTTTTGCAAGAGCATCAGCTCTATGCCAATCTCAAGAAATGCTCCTTCGCCCAGCCCGAAGTCACGTACTTGGGTCATGTGGTGTCTGCGGATGGAATCAAAGTGGATCCCCGTAAGACAGCTGCCGTAGCTGATTTTCCTACTCCTAGGAATCTCAGTCACCTACGGTCCTTCCTGGGCTTAGCCACCTACTTCCGCAAGTTCATTCGTAACTTTGCGATGCTGGCTTCCCCTCTCCACCGCCTTTCTCGTAAAGGTGTGGCTTGGGTCTGGTCTCCTGCTTGCGCTGCTGCTTTCCAAGCAATCAAGCAGGCCTTGACCACTGCTCCCTGCCTAGTTTTCCCTGATTTCTCTCAACCATTTGAAGTGCACACTGATGCCTCCCTTCATGGGCTCGGGGCCGTGCTCTATCAAAATGGTCGTCCAGTGGCCTTCGAAAGCCGAGGTCTGACACCTGCGGAAATCAACTATGCCACTGGGGAACAAGAGCTCCTGGCTGTGGTGCACGCCCTCACTGTCTGGCGCTGCTACCTTGAAGGTGCTCCTGAGTTCCGGGTCGTCACAGACCACAAAGCCATCACCTACTTGGACTCGCTTCCTACCCTTAGCCGACGTCAAACACGATGGGCTGAGTTCCTTTCCAGGTTCCACTTCCGTTGGGATCATGTTGCTGGCAAGTCCAATGTGGTAGCTGATGCCCTCAGTCGTCACCCTGCCCTCGGCAGTGATTACACTCCACCGTGTGGCTTTGTCAATGCCATTGTGGCATCTGGGGTCTTAGCACCCCCTGACTCTCCCTGTCTACCGAGTCCATCCCTATCTGCCGTCCTCCGTTCCGGTGTGACTTCAGGGGGGGGAGAGCCCACGAGCCTGTCATGGAAAGACAAGTTCGTGCAAGGTTATTCTGTGGACCCATGGTTCCAGGATGCTGACAACTTGAAGGGTCTCCTACCACACGAGGGTCTCTTCTTACACGACGGCAAAGTTGCCGTACCCGATGCATTTGGGTTGCGAACCCTTCTCCTTAAGGAAATGCATGACAGCCCATACGCTGGACACCAAGGTGTTCGGAAGACCCTGAAGCTCATAACCCGCCATTACTGGTGGCCTTCCATGACTCAGGAAGTGGAGAGGTATGTCACCACATGCCATCTGTGCCAAAAGAACAAAGCCAGGAACCTCAAACCAGCTGGTCTCCTGCAACCTCTGGGCTTACCCTTGGCTCCTTGGCATACAGTCACGATGGACTTCATCACGCAACTACCGTCCACAGAGCGCGGCCACGATGCCATCTTCGTCATCGTGGACAAACTCTCCAAGATGGTCCATCTGGTGCCAACCACGTCGCGAGCGACAGCGGAGCAAACGGCACGCCTGTACGTTGACAACGTATGGAAGTTGCATGGGGTCCCCCAAGTGATAGTGTCTGACAGAGATCCACTCTTCACCAGCCACTTCACCAAGGCTTTGTGCGAGATACTCGGTACCAAACAGGCCATGTCCACTGCCTACCACCCTCAAACGGATGGTCAGACAGAAAGGACCAACCGGGTACTGGAAGACATGCTACGCATGTACGTGTCGTCCAGCCAAACTGACTGGGACACCAAGTTGTCCTGCGCCGAGTTTGCTATCAACAACGCAGACCATGAAAGCACAGGAACTACTCCATTCATGCTCAACTACGGGCATCATCCATACCTCCCAGCCACGCTCCTACCCAACCTACGGGTTCCGAGCGCAGCCGGCTTCGTTCAGCGCATGCAGCGTTTGATCAATGAAGCTCGGATGGTACACCGAGTAGCCACCAACCGACAGGCACAGGCAGCCAACACAAAACGTAGGGATCTCCAGTTCTCACCAGGGGATTGGGTCCTTCTGTCCTCCAAGGACCTACGTTTTAAGCAAGGCACTCCAAAACTCCTCCCTCGCTGGGTAGGTCCATTCCAAGTCCACAAGCGCATTGGCAAACAAGCTTATGAGCTAGTTCTGCCTGCACGCTGGAGAATACATGATGTCTTTCATGTATCCAAGTTGGAACCCTACCGTAGGGATGGATCAGTTCAACCACCGCCTCCAGCGGAACTTCTCCTTGGAGAAGAGGAATACGAGGTGGACTCCATCGTAGCCCACCGTCGTGTCAATTCTCGAAATCCCGCCAAGTACGAGTACCTCGTCCAGTGGACAGGTCACTCTCCGGAACACAATACTTGGGAACCACAAGGGAATTTGACCAATGCTCCTGAAGTGCTCAAGAGGTACTGGGACACAGTCGGTCGCAACGCACCGACATAGGAGGTTCACCAGCGGCCTTGAGCCCCCGCGCCTGCGGGAGGGTCGTGGTTATTTAGCCGCATACTCGAGTGCACCGAGTATCCTTCCGACTTGCAGGTCAAGTGCTAGCCTTCCTACGCCCACTCCCTCGGGTCCCAGCATAAGCTGTGCCTTACTGCTGTAGTGACTTAGCTCTTCGAATCAGTGGCGTTTGGCCTGTGGCCGGCGTTACCCCGTTCACTGCGGGCTTATTACTTAGTACACCCAAGGCAAGTTCGAACCCAAGTCCTCGGGCCTGGTGTCTTCGGGTCGTCGCTCATCAGCTCACCATCTTGTGGATGTGTTACAGTGAGCCTTCCACACTCACCCTTTGTTAGCCTCCCAGGAGCTCGGCTAGCTAAGAGGGGGAGAAATGTAACGTACTTCCGGATACGTCCACCCGTCGGATACGGGTCTCACGTGGTCTTCGACCACGAGGGTGCATACGACCCGGTATGCACCTGTGTGAGGTCATTCTCACACGAGCCTTTGTCTTAGATCTTGCATCTAGCCTTTGTCTTCGTGAATTTCCTAGATCATTACAGTGTTTCAGAAAATCTTCCAAGACCCTATTCACCCGTTCCGTTTGACCATCTGACTGAGGATGATATGCCGTAGTTCGAGCCGGCTTGCACCCCGTCAGACTTAGAAGTGTGTTCATGAAATTATTCACAAACCGAGGATCTCGGTCCGAAACAATTTCTTCAGGGAAACCGTGATACTTCCATACTTTATCCCTCATCAGAACAGCAACTTCATAAGCATCTGCATTGGTAGTGGTAGGGGCAAAGTGGGCACATTTGCTCAACCTGTCAACCACTACCCATATTGCGTTATGCCCGTGTTTGCTTTTAGGCAGTCCCGTGATGAAATCCATTGAGATGCTTTGCCATTTCCTTGTGGGGATTTGTAAAGGGTGTAAGAGTCCTGCGGGTAACTGGTTTGAGGCCTTCACCCGCTGGCATGAATCACAATACTTCACATACTCCCGCACATCCTCCGCCATTCCCGGCCACCACCAGTCCCGCTTCACTAGATCATACATCTTCGCAAAGCCTGGATGACCAACAGAAGGAGGTTCATGCAAAGCTTTCAATATGTCCTGCCGCAGATTCCTAGCAACTGGACCTTCCTTATCCCGGACTTCATAAAATGCAGGCACATATTTTCTTCCCTCCCTTCCAAATTCCCAAACCCCGTCCGTAAAGTGAACTTTTCTCCTATTTGCCCTTGTTCCCAACCACGAATCATGTGCGTAAGCACCCTTCAACAATTCCAAGAAGGTGTCACACCCGTCAGACCCGAGGGTGATGGAGCCCGAGCGGGCCCTCCCGTCCCCATCCATCGAGGTTGCAATGGTCCCCTTCCCGGGGTTGGGCTCCGTGGAGACGTTGCGCTGCTGTTGTCCCTGGAGCTGTCCCTGGAGGACTGGGTTCCTGGACAACGCATCCGCAACGTTAGTCTTTCCAGGCTCCCAAACCCAAAGAATGTTGAACTCCTGCAACTTCTCAGCCCACCGTGCCCTCCGAGGGCTTAAACCAACCTGTTGCTGAAGAAAAGTGTTACACTTATGATCTGTGGTGACAGTGACTTGTTTCCCTAGGACATAACATCTCCATTCAGTCAAGGCATACACTACAGCAAGTAACTCCCTCTCAGTTGCAGAATAGTTCCTTTCTGCACTATTGAGCTTCTTACTGTAATAAGCAATGACTCGACCTTCCTGCAATAGTACAGCGCCAACCCCAAAATCACTCGCATCACAAATTACCTGGAAGGGTTCACGAAGGTCTGGCAGTGATAGTATGGGTGCCTGTATTAATGCATCCTTGAGAGCCGCAAGGGCCTCATCTTGCTCCTTTCCCCAAGTCCAAGAACTTTTGCTACTGGACAGTTTAGTCAAAGGAGCAGCAAGTGAGTTGAACCCCTGAATAAATTTTCGAAAATAATTTGCAAGCCCCAAAAATCTACGCACGTCGGTGACGTTTTGGGGTGTGGGCCAATCCTTGACTACCTCCACTTTTTGGGGGTCCACTTTCAATCCATCCTTGCCAATGATATGCCCGAGGTATTTGAGTTCTGAGCATAAGAATTCACATTTGGCAAGTTTTGCAAACAATTCCTTTTCCCGAAGGCGTTGGAACACCTTCCGAAGATGAGCATAATGCTCCTCTTCATCCCGACTGAAAATTAGAACATCGTCAAGGTACACTACCACAAACCCTTCCCTTATGAAATCATGAAAGATTTCATTCATTAGGCGTTGAAAGGTAGCGGGGGCGTTGGTGAGTCCAAAAGGAAGCACTAAGAACTCATACAGCCCAAAGGGTGTTCGAAACGCTGTTTTAGGAATGTCTTCCTCCTTTAGCCTTACTTGATGATAACCACTGAGGAGGTCCAGACTAGAGAAAATCTTAGCACCTTTAAGTTTATCAAGCAAGTCGTCTATGCGAGGGAGAGGGTACCTATCATGAATGGTGATTTTATTTAATGCCCTGTAGTCTATAACCATTCGGTATGTGCCCTCCTTCTTCCTCACAAACAAGACCGGTGAAGCATATGGTGAACATGAGGGGCGTATGTGTCCCTTAGAAAGTAGTTCATCCACAGTTCGCTCACATTCCTCAGTTTCTTCCACGGACAAGCGGTAAGCAGGACGGTTTGGAGGAGTTATTCCTTCCTGCACATTAATAGTGTGATAGACTTGTCGGTGTGGGGGTAGTCCTGGTAGCCCAGTTGGAAAAATGTCCTTGTACTCCAGGAGCAAGTGTGCTAGCCGCTCAGGCTTTTTAGCACAAATTTCCTCTAGAGGGTCCGAAGGCTTACCCGTGGTGACCTCGGATTCTCCCTCTTCCTCTTCCTTTTCCTCTTCCCTTTCCTCTTCCTCTTCCACTTCCTTCTCCACTTCTAGGCAACTCTCCATATCCGGGACGTGCCCGAGGTATCCCCCGGCGCAGAGTTGTGTAAGGAAGTCCCGGATGACTCCGTCGAGGGGTCGTCCATGTCCACCAAAGGTGGCATCTCTTCCTGTTCATCCCAACCAACATGTTCATCCTTGGCCATGACATTGAACAAGCAGGTTTTCCAATGATCCCGTTTCCCTTTCCTGGTGTTTCCTAATTTGATTCCCCATCCCAACTTCTTTCCCAAGCCTTTGCCATGTTTGTTTAACAAGACCCATTTGTTATTGTGTCTAATATGAGCCTTGCCAGCTCTCACATTAACATTAGCATGTCGTGGTGCTAGCCAATCCTGTCCCAAAATAATGTCAATTCCTTCCATTATTGAGTCACACACAAGAAAGGAGTGTCTCGTAATGATAGATGGAGCAAACCGGACACTCAAATCCACTTTCCCATTTGTGTGTGTTACTGTCCCATCAGCAAGTGTGACGGGTGAAGTCCTCTTGTTATACCTCAAACCTTGCAAAACTTTTTCCCGGACAAAAGAGTGTGTGGCCCCGGTGTCCATTAAAGCTTTACATTGTTGTCCCCTTGCCATGACGGGAAATGTGAGGTTAAGAGGTGCAGCACTTGACGTTGAACCCAACTGACAAGATGCTTTGGGTGCTGCATAAGCTAAAACAAAGGAAAAAGGAAATGTACATTGCTGTCCTTGAAAAGAAAAGCATTCCCCTTTTGCGCCCCTAGCAAGAATTTTCAGGTTTGCGCGAGAGCGTAACCGCAAAAAGAAACTCCTACTTTTCCACACCTTCTGGCCTATCACAAAGCATGCACTGACTTGTGAGTTTTCTTTTCGTTCAGCAAGAAAAGATTCAATACAAGTCTCAGCTTTGTGTTTGTGTAATATTCTTGCAAAGGATGGCCGTGCACCGACGAAAGTGCTAGTATGGTCCGAACACCATACCATATACTGTGCGAGCCTACGAGGCTACACCCAGTACCAATGTACCGCCCGGCACGTGCAGGGACGAGCCCCGGCACCGTCTGCCTACCGGCGCGCTACATTCTCCCCCTCCTAGGTGACCAAGCTCCTGCGAGGTCCTAAGAGGAGATGTCTAGAGAGTTGCTTTTATGCCTTATGTGAGAAGACACCCTAGAGAATCGCTTCAACGCCTCGTGGAACTTGTAGCGCAACCATCAGCCAAAGGCCGTCATCATATGGTCACTCCCCTATGGGGTACACAGCTCTCACCTCCCAACGTAAGCCTCATCTCTCTTTCTCTTCTCACTATCCAGCGTAAGCTTCCTCTCTCCCTCTCTCCTCCCCCCAAAGACACGTTGCCCACCACGAGGCCCACGTGGTGAACGGGTCTATGGACCAATGCCAGGCAAGGAGCAGAGGCAACTGGGCCAGGCAGACAAAAGAAGTGTCTAATGTGCCGCAACACAAAAGAACAAATCCTTCATTAAGCAATGATGGAAGCAAAACCAGCATGCAAAGCTCAATCCACATTTATGGCATTTTCCAACGGCCCCATAAATGCAGTACTAAGCAAACCGAGCACTAAAAGAGACTGTGAAAATAGAAAGCATTTTCAGCTCCATGCTACTCGGCGCCAATCAACAAAGCAAGACCTCGTCATATCCGTGTAAGATCGGCATCTGGAAAAGTTGACACTTTACCACAGAAATCCCAACGATATGCTCGAAACACCAAAGTTTCATTAAGGCAATGCAAGTTGAAAAACAATTGCAAAGGATTAGCAACCCAAAGCAAACCAAACGAGGGGAAGCGCACACTCACCATCGTGAAGTGCCACCTTCCTCCCCCACCGTCCCCACGGAAACGGCGGAGCCAAACGCCATTAGAAAGATTACAGAAAAATCCGAACTTTCTTGCTTGGATCCACACACCAAGCTTGGCGTCGACCTTCGTAGGCCAGAACCATCCCCGTCATCCGAACTTATATGGGTGCGAAGAACGGATTCTCCCAACCAAAGTCCGTGAAGGTGATACCAAGGTGTTGTTGATCCGTCGATCTAGTGGGAAACAACCCAAATACGACGACAGGCAGGAACGAAGACACACTTAAGTATCGACACCATCCGCAAGACACACTAAAGCGTCAATCGGGATCAACAACCAACATCGCAAGTCCACCGACTTGGATATGGGCCACCAAAATGTAATATTCTTGCAAAGGATGGCCGTGCACCGACGAAAGTGCTAGTATGGTCCGAACACCATACCATATACTGTGCGAGCCTACGAGGCTACACCCAGTACCAATGTACCGCCCGGCACGTGCAGGGACGAGCCCCGGCACCGTCTGCCCTTTGGGCCCCGTCACTGCGGGATTTTGGTCTAGGCGTACCATAGAGATACCTCAGGCAAGTGTACACCCAGGCTGGCAGTTGCGGCTGCGGTTTGGTGTCTGGAGGAGACTCACCGGCTCAATGTATAAGATATAGAAGTGTAGCAGTGACCTTCTATATGCCTCTGCCTGTGACTGTGGCTTGCTTCGGCAGGCCTCCCGGGAGCTCGGTCACCTAGGAGGGGGAGAATGTAGCGCGCCGGTAGGCAGACGGTGCCGGGGATCGGCCCGCACGTGCCGGGCGGTACATTGGTACTGGGTGTAGCCTCATAGGCTCGCACTATATATGGTATGGTGCTCGGACCATACTAGCACTTTCGTCGGTGCAGGGCCATCCTTTCCAAGAATATTACATTTTGGTGGCCCATGAAGGTCCCGTGCCCGGGCTTGTCTTCTTGCCAGAAGACCCCTTCTTGGCCTCTTGCCAGGGCAGTCGTCGGCGTGAACAGATGTACACTCCACGTGTACACATTCCCACGAAGAAGCAGTGAAGTCGCTAACTTCAGGGCGGATAGTAGGGGCAGGGGCTGGACGACACTTAGCCACCAAGTCAGGGGACGTTCTGTGATCACGCGAACGTATGGGTAAACCACGACCCCCCGGTGACGCAGCTTGACAGGCTCGTGCTGCTGTGTTTCCCCTAGTCAACCTTCCCACGACGACGTGCCCCGCCTCTTGGTGCCCGTGCGTTGACTTTGTCCCAGTATCCCTTTACAACATTGGGAGCATTTGCCAAATTCCGTTCCTCTTCCCAGGTGTCATGCTCTGACGAGGAACCCGTCCAGCGGACAAGGTACTCATACTTGGGACGGCCACGTGAATTGACACGACGGTGGTCCATTAAGGCTTCCACCTCCTACTCATCCTCCCCCTCCAGCACCTCTGCCGGTGGTGGGGGTTGCATCGAACCATCCCGACGGTAGCGTTCCAGGTTGGAGACATAAAAGACATCATGAATCCGCCATCGTGCTGGGAGGTCAAGCTCATAAGCTTGGGTACCCACACGTTTCACCACTTGGAACGGCCCTACCCAACGCGGGAGGAGCTTGGGCGTGCCCACCTTGAAACGAAGGTTCTTTGAGGAGAGGCGGACCCAGTCCCCCACACCAAATTGAACTTTCCTTCGTTTGGTGTTGGCATACTGCGCTTGTCTCGCAGTGGCCACCCGATGGGTCATCCTGGCCTCATTGATGAGGCGTTGCATGCCCTGAACAAAGTCAGACGCACCAGGTACCCGTCTGTTGGGGAGAATCGTGACTGGCAGGTGGGGTTGAAACCCGTAGTTCAGCAAGAACGGGCGAGGACCCCATGGATTCGTGATCGCAATTATTGATCGCGAATTCTGCACAGACCAACTTCTCATCCTAATCATCCTGGGACTTGGCCACATACATGCGTAGCATGTCCTCGAGCACTCGATTCACTCGCTCAGTCTGCCCATCCGTTTGCGGATGGTAGGCTGTCGACATGGCTTGTCGAGTCCCAATGGATTGACACAAGGCTCTAGAAAAGTGGCTGGTGAAGAGCTTATCTCTATCAGATACCACCACTTGGGGAACACCATGCAACTTCCACACATTGTCAACGTACAGCTTAGCCGTATACTAAGCCGTAGCTTTGGTGGTTGTTGGCATAAGATGCACCATCTTGGTCAGCTTATCCACTACGACGAAAATGGCATCATGACCCTTGCCTGTTCTAGGCAGTTGGGTAATGAGATCCATAGTCACCGTGTGCCAAGGATTCAGCGGCAACTCTATAGGTTGCAGCAACCCCGCAGGCAAAGTGTTCCGAGCCTTGTTCTTCTGACACAAGTGGCACGTTAGCACGTAACGTTCGATGTCAGCAAGCATGGTAGGCCACCAATAATGGCGCCTTACCAAGGCCAAGGTTTTCTTCACTCCTTGATGGCCAGCATACGGGCTATCATGCAGTTCCTTAAGGATGTGAGCTCGCAGCCCAAAAGCATCCGGAACCACGGCCTTCCCTTCCCTCAGAAGGAAGCCGTTAAAGTCTAGCAGACCTTCAACATTCTGCTTATCTTGGAACCATGGGTCTTGAGAAGACCCTGGACAAATTTGTCCTTCCAAGATAGAGCAACCCCGGCGGCGGCACTCCCCTCCCCCGCAGAGCGGATAGTACCAACCAAGGCACAAAGAGAGAGCGTTGGCAGACAACGGTGCGCCGGGTGCGAACACCCACCAATCACCACGCCATTGATGATTGGACAAGGAGCCTCGTAGTCGGACGGATGCCGACTCAAAGCGTCAGCCACCACATTGGACGTCCCTGGGGCATAGTCCATGCGAAAATTGAACCGCGAAAGGAACTCAGCCCACCTGGTTTGCCGTCTACTTAAAGTAGGCAAAGTGTCCAAGTAAGGGATAGCCTTGTGGTCCGTGACCACACGAAACTCAGGGGCCCCCTCCAGGTAGCACCTCCAGACTGTCAATGCATGCACCACAGCGAGAAGTTCTTGCTCCCTAGTAGGATAGTTAACCTCAGCGGGAGTCAAACGACGACTCTCGTAGGCAACTGGGCGACCCTCCTGGTACAACACGGCCCCCAACCCTGCCAAAGACGCATCGCAATGGACCTCAAACGGCTTTGAGAAGTCAGGATACGCTAAGCAAGGTGCATGTGTCAAGGCATGTTTAATCTCGGTAAACGCCCGAACACACCCAGCACTCCATACCCAGGTCACACCTTGGCGTAGGAGTCTGTACAGTGGCGATGCAAGTGCTGCAAAATTGCGAACAAACTTGCGAAAGTAAGTTGCCAGCCCCAGGAAAGACCGCAACTCGCCAACATTCTTCGGTGTGCTCCAATTAGCAACTGAAGCCACCTTACGTGGGTCCACTTTAATCCCATCTGCTGAGACTAAATGGCCCAAGTACTCCAGCTCATCCTTGGCGAAAGAGCACTTCTTTAGGTTAGCATACAACTTATGCTGCCGCAACAGTTCAAGGACTTTGCGGAGATGCTCCCTATGCTCTTCAATGGACTTGCTGTAGATGAGGATGTCATCAAGGTACACGAGCACAAACTTGTGCAGGTAAGGAGCAAAGATAGCAATCATGGCAGTTTGAAACGTGGCCGGGGCATTAGTCAGCCCAAATGGCAAAACCCGCCACTCGAACAACCCCGCGGGTGTTCTGAAAGCTGTCTTTGGCATATCCTCATCTGTGATCCGGATCTGGTGATAGCCAGACGTGAGGTCAAGACTAGAGAACACTGTAGAACCCTGCAGTTGATCAAGAGTTTCATCGATACGAGGCATCGGATACCTGTTCTTGACCGTCTGTCGATTCAAAGCTCGGTAATCAATGACCATCCGGAGGATTCCATCCTTCTTTTGCACAAAAAGAATGGGCGCACCATAGGGTGATGTAGACGGCTGTATATACCCTTTGTCCAACAATAGCTTTGTCTGGCGTAACGCCTCATCATACTCTCAGCGTGAAAGCCGGTACAACGGACGAGACGGTGGACGAGCATGTGGATCGCTCAAGGGTATAGTGTGTCTAACCCCTTGCCTCTCAGGCGGAAGGTGCGGGACATCTTCAGGGAAAACATCTTGGAATTCACTGAGTATGTCAACAACAGGAGAGTTGGGAGAAGGAATGGAGACATTCGGATCGGTAGATAGATCGGTTACAATTGCCAGAAAGGACTGGCAGCCCTTCCTGCTTAACCTTCTAGCCTGCACTGCAGACAAAACCAATCTAGGCACATCCTCCACTTCTGAACCCTTCAAAGGCCTCTCCTCCTTAGGCGGGCAACGCAAAACGAACGGCTTGTTCTTTCTTGTATACCCCCTAACGGTGTCCTCTTCAAACATGAGATTTGCACGGAATGTCTTTAACCAGGGAGTCCCCAACAGCACATTCCAATCCATGGCAAAGTCTAGCACAAGACACGACACCTTAGCAAACTGTACCCCCTGGATGACATTGTCTAAGACAGCACATCCGATGTGGTTTACAGTTCTCCCGTCAGCCAACTTAATGCTTAAAGAATCCCCCTTCGGCGGCACAATCTCCAAGTGAAGGGCTTTAGCAAAGTCTGCACTGACCACATTGCAAGAAGCTCCCGAGTCCAGCATCGCCGTGGCCTTGCTCCCCTGCACCTCGGCAGGAAACACCAAGCTGTGACACGGCTTCTTGACAAGCAAATGCATGAATAGACGTCAAACATGCAAGGCTTACATCGCCAAGCGAAGGCCCACACCTTCAAGCATAAGAAGGTCCCGTGCCCGGGCTTGTCTTCTTGCCAGAAGACCCCTTCTTGGCCTCTTGCCGGGGCAGTCGAATACAAAGTGGTCTGGGTTGCATCTGAAGCAAACTCCCCGAGCCAGCTTGCATGTTGCCTCCCGCATGTCCAGGCTTAGGCCATGCTTCTTTTGAAGCTTGGCCAAGTGCCGTATGCCTCCTGTAGGAGGTGGTTGCTGGCAGGATGCTTTGTCCCCCGGTCCCGAGGAATTTCCCCTTCCTCGCGTTCAGCCACCTTCTCCTTTTCCTTGGAGACACCTGAGCACATCGCCTACAAAGATTCAGCATATGTGGTAGCTTCACCACCCCCGCCACATCGCTCATTGCACGCCACACCGGCAACTTGCATAGTGAGGTGAAGCAGAGCGGGTTTCAGACTAGCCCAAGAGGACAAATCTTTCATGAGGCAATGATGGAAGCCAAACCCCCACGTAAAGCTCAACCACATTTATGGCAGCTCCCAAAGCCCCATAAATGCACAAAATCTTAATTGAAGAACCCGATTGCCGTGGAACCCCGAACCAAATCGACCATCCACGCAAAGTTTGTGTTCAATCAACAAGATGCCACAAATCCAGCCGAGCACTAAACAGCCTTTCAAAAGAGAAAGCTTTTCAGTTCCATGCTACTCGGTGTCAATCAACAAAGCAAGACCGCGTCATATCCGTGTAATATCCGTGTAGGATCGGCATCCGGAAAAGTTGACACTTTACCACCGAAATCCCAACGATATGCTCGAAACACCAAAGTTTCATCAAGGCAATGCAAGTTGATAACATTTGCAAAGGGTTAGCAACCCAAAGTACACCAAATGAGGGGAAGCGTACACTCACTATCGTGAAGTGCCATCTTCCTCCCCCACCGTCCCCACGGAGACGACGGAGCCAAACGCCATTAGAAAGATTACAGAAAAAATCCGTACTTTCTGGCTTGGATCCACACACCAAGCGCGGCGTCGACCCTCGCAGGCCACAACCATCCCCGTCATCGGAACTTATATGGGTGCGAAGAATGGATTCTCCCAACCAAAGTCCATGAACTAGATACCAAGATGTTGTTGATCCTTCGATCTAGTGGGAAACAACCCAAATAGAACGACAGGCAACAACGAAGACACACTGAAGCATCGACACCATCCGCAAGACACACTTAAGCGTCAAACAGGATCAACAACCAACATCGCAAATCCACCGACTTGGATATGGGCCACCAAAATGTAATATTCTTGCAAAGGATGGCCGTGCACCGACGAAAGTGCTAGTATGGTCCGTACACCATACCATATACTGTGCGAGCCTACGAGGCTACACCCAGTACCAATGTACCGCCCGGCACGTGCAGGGACGAGCACCGGCACCGTCTGCCTACCGGCGCGCTACATTCTCCCCCTCCTAGGTGACCAAGCTCCTGCGAGGTCCTAAGAGGAGATGTCTAGAGAGTTGCTTTTATGCCTTATGTGAGAAGACACCCTAGAGAATCGCTTCAACGCCTCGTGGAACTTGTAGCGCAACCATCAGCCAAAGGCCGTCATCATATGGTCACTCCCCTATGGGGTACACAGCTCTCACCTCCCAACGTAAGCCTCATCTCTCTTTCTCTTCTCACTATCCAGCGTAAGCTTCCTCTCTCCCTCTCTCCTCCCCCCAGAGACACGTTGCCCACCACGAGGCCCACGTGGTGAACGGGTCTATGGACCAATGCCAGGCAAGGAGCAGAGGCAACTGGGCCAGGCAGACAAAAGAAGTGTCTAATGTGCCGCAACACAAAAGAACAAATCCTTCATTATGCAATGATGGAAGCAAAACCAGCATGCAAAGCTCAATCCACATTTATGGCATTTTCCAACGGCCCCATAAATGCAGTACTAAGCAAACCGAGCACTAAAAGAGACTGTGAAAATAGAAAGTATTTTCAGCTCCATGAAGGCCACTTTGTATTCGACTGCCCCGGCAAGAGGCCAAGAAGGGGTCTTCTGGCAAGAAGACAAGCCCGGGCACGGGACCTTCTTATGCTTGAAGGTGTGGGCCTTCGCTTGGCGATGTAAGCCTTGCATGTTTGACGTCTATTCATGCATTTGCTTGTCAAGAAGCCGTGTCACAGCTTGGTGTTTCCTGCCGAGGTGCAGGGGAGCAAGGCCACGGCGATGCTGGACTCGGGAGCTTCTTGCAATGTGGTCAGTGCAGACTTTGCTAAAGCCCTTCACTTGGAGATTGTGCCGCCGAAGGGGGATTCTTTAAGCATTAAGTTGGCTGACGGGAGAACTGTAAACCACATCGGATGTGCTGTCTTAGACATTGTCATCCAGGGGGTACAGTTTGCTAAGGTGTCGTGTCTTGTGCTAGACTTTGCCATGGATTGGAATGTGCTGTTGGGGACTCCCTGGTTAAAGACATTCCGTGCAAATCTCATGTTTGAAGAGGACACCGTTAGGGGGTATACAAGAAAGAACAAGCCGTTCGTTTTGCGTTGCCCGCCTAAGGAGGAGAGGCCTTTGAAGGGTTCAGAAGTGGAGGATGTGCCTAGATTGGTTTTGTCTGCAGTGCAGGCTAGAAGGTTAAGCAGGAAGGGCTGCCAGTCCTTTCTGGCAATTGTAACCGATCTATCTACCGATCCGAATGTCTCCATTCCTTCTCCCAACTCTCCTGTTGTTGACATACTCAGTGAATTCCAAGATGTTTTCCCTGAAGATGTCCCGCACCTTCCGCCTGAGAGGCAAGGGGTTAGACACACTATACCCTTGAGCGATCCACATGCTCGTCCACCGTCTCGTCCGTTGTACCGGCTTTCACGCTGAGAGTATGATGAGGCGTTACGCCAGACAAAGCTATTGTTGGACAAAGGGTATATACAGCCGTCTACATCACCCTATGGTGCGCCCATTCTTTTTGTGCAAAAGAAGGATGGAATCCTCCGGATGGTCATTGATTACCGAGCTTTGAATCGACAGACGGTCAAGAACAGGTATCCGATGCCTCGTATCGATGAAACTCTTGATCAACTGCAGGGTTCTACAGTGTTCTCTAGTCTTGACCTCACGTCTGGCTATCACCAGATCCGGATCACAGATGAGGATATGCCAAAGACAGCTTTCAGAACACCCGCGGGGTTGTTCGAGTGGCGGGTTTTGCCATTTGGGCTGACTAATGCCCCGGCCACGTTTCAAACTGCCATGATTGCTATCTTTGCTCCTTACCTGCACAAGTTTGTGCTCGTGTATCTTGATGACATCCTCATCTACAGCAAGTCCATTGAAGAGCATAGGGAGCATCTCCGCAAAGTCCTTGAACTGTTGCGGCAGCATAAGTTGTATGCTAACCTAAAGAAGTGCTCTTTCGCCAAGGATGAGCTGGAGTACTTGGGCCATTTAGTCTCAGCAGATGGGATTAAAGTGGACCCACGTAAGGTGGCTTCAGTTGCTAATTGGAGCACACCGAAGAATGTTGGCGAGTTGCGGTCTTTCCTGGGGCTGGCAACTTACTTTCGCAAGTTTGTTCGCAATTTTGCAGCACTTGCATCGCCACTGTACAGACTCCTACGCCAAGGTGTGACCTGGGTATGGAGTGCTGGGTGTGTTCGGGCGTTTACCGAGATTAAACATGCCTTGACACATGCACCTTGCTTAGCGTATCCTGACTTCTCAAAGCCGTTTGAGGTCCATTGCGATGCGTCTTTGGCAGGGTTGGGGGCCGTGTTGTACCAGGAGGGTCGCCCAGTTGCCTACGAGAGTCGTCGCTTGACTCCCGCTGAGGTTAACTATCCTACTGGGGAGCAAGAACTTCTAGCTGTGGTGCATGCATTGACAGTCTGGAGGTGCTACCTAGAGGGGGCCCCTGAGTTTCGTGTAGTCACGGACCACAAGGCATCACTTATTTGGACACTTTGCCTACTTTAAGTAGACGGCAAACCAGGTGGGCAGAGTTCCTTTCAGGTTCAATTTTCGCATGGACTATGCCCCCGGAACGTCCAATGTGGTGGCTGACGCTCTGAGTCGGCATCCGTCCGACTATGAGGCTCCTTGTCCAATCATCAATGGCGTGGTGATTGGTGGGTGTTCGCACCCGGCGCACCGTTGTCTGCCAACGCTCTCTCTTTGTGCCTTGGTTGGCACTATCCGCTCTGCGGGGGAGGGGAGTGCTGCGGCCGGGGTTGCTCTGTCTTGGAAGGACAAATTTGTCCAGGGTTATCTCAAGACCCATGGTTCCAAGATAAGCAGAATGTTGAAGGTCTGCTAGACTTTGACGGCTTCCTTCTGAGGGAGGGGAAGGCCGTGGTTCCGGATGCTTTCGGGCTGCGAGCTCACATCCTCAAGGAACTGCATGATAGCCCGTATGCTGGCCATCAAGGAGTGAAGAAAACCTTGGCCTGGTAAGGCGCCATTATTGGTGGCCTACCATGCTTGCTGACATCGAACGTTACGTGCTAACGTGCCACTTGTGTCAGAAGAACAAGGCTCGGAACACTTTGCCTGCGGGGTTGCTGCAACCTTTACAGTTGCCGCTGAATCCTTGGCACACGGTGACTATGGATTTCATTACCCAATTGCCTAGGACAGGCAAGGGTCATGATGCCATTTTCGTCGTAGTGGATAAGCTGACCAAGATGGTGCATCTTATGCCCACAACCACCAAGGCTACGGCTGAGCAGACGGCTAAGCTGTACGTTGACAATGTGTGGAAGTTGCATGGTGTTCCCCAAGTGGTGGTATCTGATAGAGATAAGCTCTTCACCAGCCACTTTTCTAGAGCCTTGTGTCAATCCATTGGGACTCGACAAGCCATGTCGACAGCCTACCATCCGCAAACGGATGGGCAGACTGAGCGAGTGAATCGAGTGCTCGAGGACATGCTACGCATGTATGTGGCCAAGTCCCAGGATGATTAGGATGAGAAGTTGGTCTGTGCAGAATTCGCGATCAATAATTGCGATCACGAATCCATGGGGTCCTCGCCCGTTCTTGCTGAACTACGGGTTTCAACCCCACCTGCCAGTCACGATTCTCCCCAACAGACGGGTACCTGGTGCGTCTGACTTTGTCCAGGGCATGCAACGCCTCATCAATGAGGCCAGGATGACCCATCGGGTGGCCACTGCGAGACAAGCGCAGTATGCCAACACCAAACGAAGGAAAGTTCAATTTGGTGTGGGGGACTGGGTCCGCCTCTCCTCAAAGAACCTTCGTTTCAAGGTGGGCACGCCCAAGCTCCTCCCGCGTTGGGTAGGGCCGTTCCAAGTGGTGAAACGTGTGGGTACCCAAGCTTATGAGCTTGACCTCCCAGCACGATGGCGGATTCATGATGTCTTTCATGTCTCCAACCTGGAACGCTACCGTCGGGATGGTTCGATGCAACCCCCACCACCGGCAGAGGTGCTGGAGGGGGAGGATGAGTAGGAGGTGGAAGCCTTAATGGACCACCGTCGTGTCAATTCACGTGGCCGTCCCAAGTATGAGTACCTTGTCCGCTGGACGGGTTCCTCGTCAGAGCATGACACCTGGGAAGAGGAACGGAATTTGGCAAATGCTCCCAATGTTGTAAAGGGATACTGGGACAAAGTCAACGCACGGGCACCAAGAGGCGGGGCACGTCGTCGTGGGAAGGTTGACTAGGGGAAACACAGCAGCACGAGCCTGTCAAGCTGCGTCACCGGGGGTCGTGGTTTACCCATACGTTCGCGTGATCACAGAACGTCCCCTGACTTGGTGGCTAAGTGTCGTCCAGCCCCTGCCCCTACTATCCGCCCTGAAGTTAGCACTTCACTGCTTCTTCGTGGGAATGTGTACACGTGGAGTGTACATCTGTTCACGCCGACGACTGCCCTTTGGGCCCCGTCACTGCGGGATTTTGGTCTAGGCGTACCATAGAGATACCTCAGGCAAGTGTACACCCAGGCTGGCAGTTGCGGCTGCGGTTTGGTGTCTGGAGGAGACTCACCGGCTCAATGTATAAGATATAGAAGTGTAGCAGTGACCTTCTATATGCCTCTGCCTGTGACTGTGGCTTGCTTCGGCAGGCCTCCCGGGAGCTCGGTCACCTAGGAGGGGGAGAATGTAGCGCGCCGGTAGGCAGACGGTGCCGGGGATCGGCCCCGCACGTGCCGGGCGGTACATTGGTACTGGGTGTAGCCTCATAGGCTCGCACTATATATGGTATGGTGCTCGGACCATACTAGCACTTTCGTCGGTGCAGGGCCATCCTTTCCAAGAATATTACATTTTGGTGGCCCATGAAGGTCCGTGCCCGGGCTTGTCTTCTTGCCAGAAGACCCTTCTTGGCTCTTGCCAGGGCAGTCGTCGGCGTGAACAGATGTACACTCCACGTGTACACATTCCCACGAAGAAGCAGTGAAGTCGCTAACTTCAGGGCGGATAGTAGGGGCAGGGGCTGGACGACACTTAGCCACCAAGTCAGGGGACGTTCTGTGATCACGCGAACGTATGGGTAAACCACGACCCCCGGTGACGCAGCTTGACAGGCTCGTGCTGCTGTGTTTCCCCTAGTCAACCTTCCCACGACGACGTGCCCCGCCTCTTGGTGCCGTGCGTTGACTTTGTCCCAGTATCCCTTTACAACATTGGGAGCATTTGCCAAATTCCGTTCCTCTTCCCAGGTGTCATGCTCTGACGAGGAACCCGTCCAGCGGACAAGGTACTCATACTTGGGACGGCCACGTGAATTGACACGACGGTGGTCCATTAAGGCTTCCACCTCCTACTCATCCTCCCCTCCAGCACCTCTGCCGGTGGTGGGGGTTGCATCGAACCATCCCGACGGTAGCGTTCCAGGTTGGAGACATAAAAGACATCATGAATCCGCCATCGTGCTGGGAGGTCAAGCTCATAAGCTTGGGTACCCACACGTTTCACCACTTGGAACGGCCCTACCCAACGCGGGAGGAGCTTGGGCGTGCCCACCTTGAAACGAAGGTTCTTTGAGGAGAGGCGGACCCAGTCCCCCACACCAAATTGAACTTTCCTTCGTTTGGTGTTGGCATACTGCGCTTGTCTCGCAGTGGCCACCCGATGGGTCATCCTGGCCTCATTGATGAGGCGTTGCATGCCCTGAACAAAGTCAGACGCACCAGGTACCCGTCTGTTGGGGAGAATCGTGACTGGCAGGTGGGGTTGAAACCCGTAGTTCAGCAAGAACGGGCGAGGACCCCATGGATTCGTGATCGCAATTATTGATCGCGAATTCTGCACAGACCAACTTCTCATCCTAATCATCCTGGGACTTGGCCACATACATGCGTAGCATGTCCTCGAGCACTCGATTCACTCGCTCAGTCTGCCCATCCGTTTGCGGATGGTAGGCTGTCGACATGGCTTGTCGAGTCCCAATGGATTGACACAAGGCTCTAGAAAAGTGGCTGGTGAAGAGCTTATCTCTATCAGATACCACCACTTGGGGAACACCATGCAACTTCCACACATTGTCAACGTACAGCTTAGCCGTATACTAAGCCGTAGCTTTGGTGGTTGTTGGCATAAGATGCACCATCTTGGTCAGCTTATCCACTACGACGAAAATGGCATCATGACCCTTGCCTGTTCTAGGCAGTTGGGTAATGAGATCCATAGTCACCGTGTGCCAAGGATTCAGCGGCAACTCTATAGGTTGCAGCAACCCCGCAGGCAAAGTGTTCCGAGCCTTGTTCTTCTGACACAAGTGGCACGTTAGCACGTAACGTTCGATGTCAGCAAGCATGGTAGGCCACCAATAATGGCGCCTTACCAAGGCCAAGGTTTTCTTCACTCCTTGATGGCCAGCATACGGGCTATCATGCAGTTCCTTAAGGATGTGAGCTCGCAGCCCAAAAGCATCCGGAACCACGGCCTTCCCTTCCCTCAGAAGGAAGCCGTTAAAGTCTAGCAGACCTTCAACATTCTGCTTATCTTGGAACCATGGGTCTTGAGAAGACCCTGGACAAATTTGTCCTTCCAAGATAGAGCAACCCCGGCGGCGGCACTCCCCTCCCCCGCAGAGCGGATAGTACCAACCAAGGCACAAAGAGAGAGCGTTGGCAGACAACGGTGCGCCGGGTGCGAACACCCACCAATCACCACGCCATTGATGATTGGACAAGGAGCCTCGTAGTCGGACGGATGCCGACTCAAAGCGTCAGCCACCACATTGGACGTCCCTGGGGCATAGTCCATGCGAAAATTGAACCGCGAAAGGAACTCAGCCCACCTGGTTTGCCGTCTACTTAAAGTAGGCAAAGTGTCCAAGTAAGGGATAGCCTTGTGGTCCGTGACCACACGAAACTCAGGGGCCCCCTCCAGGTAGCACCTCCAGACTGTCAATGCATGCACCACAGCGAGAAGTTCTTGCTCCCTAGTAGGATAGTTAACCTCAGCGGGAGTCAAACGACGACTCTCGTAGGCAACTGGGCGACCCTCCTGGTACAACACGGCCCCCAACCCTGCCAAAGACGCATCGCAATGGACCTCAAACGGCTTTGAGAAGTCAGGATACGCTAAGCAAGGTGCATGTGTCAAGGCATGTTTAATCTCGGTAAACGCCCGAACACACCCAGCACTCCATACCCAGGTCACACCTTGGCGTAGGAGTCTGTACAGTGGCGATGCAAGTGCTGCAAAATTGCGAACAAACTTGCGAAAGTAAGTTGCCAGCCCCAGGAAAGACCGCAACTCGCCAACATTCTTCGGTGTGCTCCAATTAGCAACTGAAGCCACCTTACGTGGGTCCACTTTAATCCCATCTGCTGAGACTAAATGGCCCAAGTACTCCAGCTCATCCTTGGCGAAAGAGCACTTCTTTAGGTTAGCATACAACTTATGCTGCCGCAACAGTTCAAGGACTTTGCGGAGATGCTCCCTATGCTCTTCAATGGACTTGCTGTAGATGAGGATGTCATCAAGGTACACGAGCACAAACTTGTGCAGGTAAGGAGCAAAGATAGCAATCATGGCAGTTTGAAACGTGGCCGGGGCATTAGTCAGCCCAAATGGCAAAACCCGCCACTCGAACAACCCCGCGGGTGTTCTGAAAGCTGTCTTTGGCATATCCTCATCTGTGATCCGGATCTGGTGATAGCCAGACGTGAGGTCAAGACTAGAGAACACTGTAGAACCCTGCAGTTGATCAAGAGTTTCATCGATACGAGGCATCGGATACCTGTTCTTGACCGTCTGTCGATTCAAAGCTCGGTAATCAATGACCATCCGGAGGATTCCATCCTTCTTTTGCACAAAAAGAATGGGCGCACCATAGGGTGATGTAGACGGCTGTATATACCCTTTGTCCAACAATAGCTTTGTCTGGCGTAACGCCTCATCATACTCTCAGCGTGAAAGCCGGTACAACGGACGAGACGGTGGACGAGCATGTGGATCGCTCAAGGGTATAGTGTGTCTAACCCCTTGCCTCTCAGGCGGAAGGTGCGGGACATCTTCAGGGAAAACATCTTGGAATTCACTGAGTATGTCAACAACAGGAGAGTTGGGAGAAGGAATGGAGACATTCGGATCGGTAGATAGATCGGTTACAATTGCCAGAAAGGACTGGCAGCCCTTCCTGCTTAACCTTCTAGCCTGCACTGCAGACAAAACCAATCTAGGCACATCCTCCACTTCTGAACCCTTCAAAGGCCTCTCCTCCTTAGGCGGGCAACGCAAAACGAACGGCTTGTTCTTTCTTGTATACCCCCTAACGGTGTCCTCTTCAAACATGAGATTTGCACGGAATGTCTTTAACCAGGGAGTCCCCAACAGCACATTCCAATCCATGGCAAAGTCTAGCACAAGACACGACACCTTAGCAAACTGTACCCCCTGGATGACATTGTCTAAGACAGCACATCCGATGTGGTTTACAGTTCTCCCGTCAGCCAACTTAATGCTTAAAGAATCCCCCTTCGGCGGCACAATCTCCAAGTGAAGGGCTTTAGCAAAGTCTGCACTGACCACATTGCAAGAAGCTCCCGAGTCCAGCATCGCCGTGGCCTTGCTCCCCTGCACCTCGGCAGGAAACACCAAGCTGTGACACGGCTTCTTGACAAGCAAATGCATGAATAGACGTCAAACATGCAAGGCTTACATCGCCAAGCGAAGGCCCACACCTTCAAGCATAAGAAGGTCCCGTGCCCGGGCTTGTCTTCTTGCCAGAAGACCCCTTCTTGGCCTCTTGCCGGGGCAGTCGAATACAAAGTGGTCTGGGTTGCATCTGAAGCAAACTCCCCGAGCCAGCTTGCATGTTGCCTCCCGCATGTCCAGGCTTAGGCCATGCTTCTTTTGAAGCTTGGCCAAGTGCCGTATGCCTCCTGTAGGAGGTGGTTGCTGGCAGGATGCTTTGTCCCCCGGTCCCGAGGAATTTCCCCTTCCTCGCGTTCAGCCACCTTCTCCTTTTCCTTGGAGACACCTGAGCACATCGCCTACAAAGATTCAGCATATGTGGTAGCTTCACCACCCCCGCCACATCGCTCATTGCACGCCACACCGGCAACTTGCATAGTGAGGTGAAGCAGAGCGGGTTTCAGACTAGCCCAAGAGGACAAATCTTTCATGAGGCAATGATGGAAGCCAAACCCCCACGTAAAGCTCAACCACATTTATGGCAGCTCCCAAAGCCCCATAAATGCACAAAATCTTAATTGAAGAACCCGATTGCCGTGGAACCCCGAACCAAATCGACCATCCACGCAAAGTTTGTGTTCAATCAACAAGATGCCACAAATCCAGCCGAGCACTAAACAGCCTTTCAAAAGAGAAAGCTTTTCAGTTCCATGCTACTCGGTGTCAATCAACAAAGCAAGACCGCGTCATATCCGTGTAATATCCGTGTAGGATCGGCATCCGGAAAAGTTGACACTTTACCACCGAAATCCCAACGATATGCTCGAAACACCAAAGTTTCATCAAGGCAATGCAAGTTGATAACATTTGCAAAGGGTTAGCAACCCAAAGTACACCAAATGAGGGGAAGCGTACACTCACTATCGTGAAGTGCCATCTTCCTCCCCCACCGTCCCCACGGAGACGACGGAGCCAAACGCCATTAGAAAGATTACAGAAAAAATCCGTACTTTCTGGCTTGGATCCACACACCAAGCGCGGCGTCGACCCTCGCAGGCCACAACCATCCCCGTCATCGGAACTTATATGGGTGCGAAGAATGGATTCTCCCAACCAAAGTCCATGAACTAGATACCAAGATGTTGTTGATCCTTCGATCTAGTGGGAAACAACCCAAATAGAACGACAGGCAACAACGAAGACACACTGAAGCATCGACACCATCCGCAAGACACACTTAAGCGTCAAACAGGATCAACAACCAACATCGCAAATCCACCGACTTGGATATGGGCCACCAAAATGTAATATTCTTGCAAAGGATGGCCGTGCACCGACGAAAGTGCTAGTATGGTCCGTACACCATACCATATACTGTGCGAGCCTACGAGGCTACACCCAGTACCAATGTACCGCCCGGCACGTGCGGGACGAGCACCGGCACCGTCTGCCTACCGGCGCGCTACATTCTCCCCCTCCTAGGTGACCAAGCTCCTGCGAGGTCCTAAGAGGAGATGTCTAGAGAGTTGCTTTTATGCCTTATGTGAGAAGACACCCTAGAGAATCGCTTCAACGCCTCGTGAACTTGTAGCGCAACCATCAGCCAAAGGCCGTCATCATATGGTCACTCCCCTATGGGTACACAGCTCTCACCTCCCAACGTAAGCCTCATCTCTCTTTCTCTTCTCACTATCCAGCGTAAGCTTCCTCTCTCCCTCTCTCCTCCCCCAGAGACACGTTGCCCACCACGAGGCCCACGTGGTGAACGGGTCTATGGACCAATGCCAGGCAAGGAGCAGAGGCAACTGGGCCAGGCAGACAAAAGAAGTGTCTAATGTGCCGCAACACAAAAGAACAAATCCTTCATTATGCAATGATGGAAGCAAAACCAGCATGCAAAGCTCAATCCACATTTATGGCATTTTCCAACGGCCCCATAAATGCAGTACTAAGCAAACCGAGCACTAAAAGAGACTGTGAAAATAGAAAGTATTTTCAGCTCCATGAAGGCCACTTTGTATTCGACTGCCCCGGCAAGAGGCCAAGAAGGGGTCTTCTGGCAAGAAGACAAGCCCGGGCACGGGACCTTCTTATGCTTGAAGGTGTGGGCCTTCGCTTGGCGATGTAAGCCTTGCATGTTTGACGTCTATTCATGCATTTGCTTGTCAAGAAGCCGTGTCACAGCTTGGTGTTTCCTGCCGAGGTGCAGGGGAGCAAGGCCACGGCGATGCTGGACTCGGGAGCTTCTTGCAATGTGGTCAGTGCAGACTTTGCTAAAGCCCTTCACTTGGAGATTGTGCCGCCGAAGGGGATTCTTTAAGCATTAAGTTGGCTGACGGGAGAACTGTAAACCACATCGGATGTGCTGTCTTAGACATTGTCATCCAGGGGTACAGTTTGCTAAGGTGTCGTGTCTTGTGCTAGACTTTGCCATGGATTGGAATGTGCTGTTGGGACTCCCTGGTTAAAGACATTCCGTGCAAATCTCATGTTTGAAGAGGACACCGTTAGGGGTATACAAGAAAGAACAAGCCGTTCGTTTTGCGTTGCCCGCCTAAGGAGGAGAGGCCTTTGAAGGGTTCAGAAGTGGAGGATGTGCCTAGATTGGTTTTGTCTGCAGTGCAGGCTAGAAGGTTAAGCAGGAAGGCTGCCAGTCCTTTCTGGCAATTGTAACCGATCTATCTACCGATCCGAATGTCTCCATTCCTTCTCCCAACTCTCCTGTTGTTGACATACTCAGTGAATTCCAAGATGTTTTCCCTGAAGATGTCCCGCACCTTCCGCCTGAGAGGCAAGGGGTTAGACACACTATACCCTTGAGCGATCCACATGCTCGTCCACCGTCTCGTCCGTTGTACCGGCTTTCACGCTGAGAGTATGATGAGGCGTTACGCCAGACAAAGCTATTGTTGGACAAAGGGTATATACAGCCGTCTACATCACCCTATGGTGCGCCCATTCTTTTTGTGCAAAAGAAGGATGGAATCCTCCGGATGGTCATTGATTACCGAGCTTTGAATCGACAGACGGTCAAGAACAGGTATCCGATGCCTCGTATCGATGAAACTCTTGATCAACTGCAGGGTTCTACAGTGTTCTCTAGTCTTGACCTCACGTCTGGCTATCACCAGATCCGGATCACAGATGAGGATATGCCAAAGACAGCTTTCAGAACACCCGCGGGGTTGTTCGAGTGGCGGGTTTTGCCATTTGGGCTGACTAATGCCCCGGCCACGTTTCAAACTGCCATGATTGCTATCTTTGCTCCTTACCTGCACAAGTTTGTGCTCGTGTATCTTGATGACATCCTCATCTACAGCAAGTCCATTGAAGAGCATAGGGAGCATCTCCGCAAAGTCCTTGAACTGTTGCGGCAGCATAAGTTGTATGCTAACCTAAAGAAGTGCTCTTTCGCCAAGGATGAGCTGGAGTACTTGGGCCATTTAGTCTCAGCAGATGGGATTAAAGTGGACCCACGTAAGGTGGCTTCAGTTGCTAATTGGAGCACACCGAAGAATGTTGGCGAGTTGCGGTCTTTCCTGGGGCTGGCAACTTACTTTCGCAAGTTTGTTCGCAATTTTGCAGCACTTGCATCGCCACTGTACAGACTCCTACGCCAAGGTGTGACCTGGGTATGGAGTGCTGGGTGTGTTCGGGCGTTTACCGAGATTAAACATGCCTTGACACATGCACCTTGCTTAGCGTATCCTGACTTCTCAAAGCCGTTTGAGGTCCATTGCGATGCGTCTTTGGCAGGGTTGGGGGCCGTGTTGTACCAGGAGGGTCGCCCAGTTGCCTACGAGAGTCGTCGCTTGACTCCCGCTGAGGTTAACTATCCTACTGGGGAGCAAGAACTTCTAGCTGTGGTGCATGCATTGACAGTCTGGAGGTGCTACCTAGAGGGGGCCCCTGAGTTTCGTGTAGTCACGGACCACAAGGCCATCACTTATTTGGACACTTTGCCTACTTTAAGTAGACGGCAAACCAGGTGGGCAGAGTTCCTTTCAAGGTTCAATTTTCGCATGGACTATGCCCCCGGAACGTCCAATGTGGTGGCTGACGCTCTGAGTCGGCATCCGTCCGACTATGAGGCTCCTTGTCCAATCATCAATGGCGTGGTGATTGGTGGGTGTTCGCACCCGGCGCACCGTTGTCTGCCAACGCTCTCTCTTTGTGCCTTGGTTGGCACTATCCGCTCTGCGGGGGAGGGGAGTGCTGCGGCCGGGGTTGCTCTGTCTTGGAAGGACAAATTTGTCCAGGGTTATACTCAAGACCCATGGTTCCAAGATAAGCAGAATGTTGAAGGTCTGCTAGACTTTGACGGCTTCCTTCTGAGGGAGGGGAAGGCCGTGGTTCCGGATGCTTTCGGGCTGCGAGCTCACATCCTCAAGGAACTGCATGATAGCCCGTATGCTGGCCATCAAGGAGTGAAGAAAACCTTGGCCCTGGTAAGGCGCCATTATTGGTGGCCTACCATGCTTGCTGACATCGAACGTTACGTGCTAACGTGCCACTTGTGTCAGAAGAACAAGGCTCGGAACACTTTGCCTGCGGGGTTGCTGCAACCTTTACAGTTGCCGCTGAATCCTTGGCACACGGTGACTATGGATTTCATTACCCAATTGCCTAGGACAGGCAAGGGTCATGATGCCATTTTCGTCGTAGTGGATAAGCTGACCAAGATGGTGCATCTTATGCCCACAACCACCAAGGCTACGGCTGAGCAGACGGCTAAGCTGTACGTTGACAATGTGTGGAAGTTGCATGGTGTTCCCCAAGTGGTGGTATCTGATAGAGATAAGCTCTTCACCAGCCACTTTTCTAGAGCCTTGTGTCAATCCATTGGGACTCGACAAGCCATGTCGACAGCCTACCATCCGCAAACGGATGGGCAGACTGAGCGAGTGAATCGAGTGCTCGAGGACATGCTACGCATGTATGTGGCCAAGTCCCAGGATGATTAGGATGAGAAGTTGGTCTGTGCAGAATTCGCGATCAATAATTGCGATCACGAATCCATGGGGTCCTCGCCCGTTCTTGCTGAACTACGGGTTTCAACCCCACCTGCCAGTCACGATTCTCCCCAACAGACGGGTACCTGGTGCGTCTGACTTTGTCCAGGGCATGCAACGCCTCATCAATGAGGCCAGGATGACCCATCGGGTGGCCACTGCGAGACAAGCGCAGTATGCCAACACCAAACGAAGGAAAGTTCAATTTGGTGTGGGGGACTGGGTCCGCCTCTCCTCAAAGAACCTTCGTTTCAAGGTGGGCACGCCCAAGCTCCTCCCGCGTTGGGTAGGGCCGTTCCAAGTGGTGAAACGTGTGGGTACCCAAGCTTATGAGCTTGACCTCCCAGCACGATGGCGGATTCATGATGTCTTTCATGTCTCCAACCTGGAACGCTACCGTCGGGATGGTTCGATGCAACCCCCACCACCGGCAGAGGTGCTGGAGGGGGAGGATGAGTAGGAGGTGGAAGCCTTAATGGACCACCGTCGTGTCAATTCACGTGGCCGTCCCAAGTATGAGTACCTTGTCCGCTGGACGGGTTCCTCGTCAGAGCATGACACCTGGGAAGAGGAACGGAATTTGGCAAATGCTCCCAATGTTGTAAAGGGATACTGGGACAAAGTCAACGCACGGGCACCAAGAGGCGGGGCACGTCGTCGTGGGAAGGTTGACTAGGGGAAACACAGCAGCACGAGCCTGTCAAGCTGCGTCACCGGGGGGTCGTGGTTTACCCATACGTTCGCGTGATCACAGAACGTCCCCTGACTTGGTGGCTAAGTGTCGTCCAGCCCCTGCCCCTACTATCCGCCCTGAAGTTAGCAACTTCACTGCTTCTTCGTGGGAATGTGTACACGTGGAGTGTACATCTGTTCACGCCGACGACTGCCCTTTGGGCCCCGTCACTGCGGGATTTTGGTCTAGGCGTACCATAGAGATACCTCAGGCAAGTGTACACCCAGGCTGGCAGTTGCGGCTGCGGTTTGGTGTCTGGAGGAGACTCACCGGCTCAATGTATAAGATATAGAAGTGTAGCAGTGACCTTCTATATGCCTCTGCCTGTGACTGTGGCTTGCTTCGGCAGGCCTCCCGGGAGCTCGGTCACCTAGGAGGGGGAGAATGTAGCGCGCCGGTAGGCAGACGGTGCCGGGGATCGGCCCCGCACGTGCCGGGCGGTACATTGGTACTGGGTGTAGCCTCATAGGCTCGCACTATATATGGTATGGTGCTCGGACCATACTAGCACTTTCGTCGGTGCAGGGCCATCCTTTCCAAGAATATTACATTTTGGTGGCCCATATCCAAGTCGGTGGATTTGCGATGTTGGTTGTTGATCCTGTTTGACGCTTAAGTGTGTCTTGCGGATGGTGTCGATGCTTCAGTGTGTCTTCGTTGTTGCCTGTCGTTCTATTTGGGTTGTTTCCCACTAGATCGAAGGATCAACAACATCTTGGTATCTAGTTCATGGACTTTGGTTGGGAGAATCCATTCTTCGCACCCATATAAGTTCCGATGACGGGGATGGTTGTGGCCTGCGAGGGTCGACGCCGCGCTTGGTGTGTGGATCCAAGCCAGAAAGTACGGATTTTTTCTGTAATCTTTCTAATGGCGTTTGGCTCCGTCGTCTCCGTGGGGACGGTGGGGGAGGAAGATGGCACTTCACGATAGTGAGTGTACGCTTCCCCTCATTTGGTGTACTTTGGGTTGCTAACCCTTTGCAAATGTTATCAACTTGCATTGCCTTGATGAAACTTTGGTGTTTCGAGCATATCGTTGGGATTTCGGTGGTAAAGTGTCAACTTTTCCGGATGCCGATCCTACACGGATATTACACGGATATGACGCGGTCTTGCTTTGTTGATTGACACCGAGTAGCATGGAACTGAAAAGCTTTCTCTTTTGAAAGGCTGTTTAGTGCTCGGCTGGATTTGTGGCATCTTGTTGATTGAACACAAACTTTGCGTGGATGGTCGATTTGGTTCGGGGTTCCACGGCAATCGGGTTCTTCAATTAAGATTTTGTGCATTTATGGGGCTTTGGGAGCTGCCATAAATGTGGTTGAGCTTTACGTGGGGGTTTGGCTTCCATCATTGCCTCATGAAAGATTTGTCCTCTTGGGCTAGTCTGAAACCCGCTCTGCTTCACCTCACTATGCAAGTTGCCGGTGTGGCGTGCAATGAGCGATGTGGCGGGGGTGGTGAAGCTACCACATATGCTGAATCTTTGTAGGCGATGTGCTCAGGTGTCTCCAAGGAAAAGGAGAAGGTGGCTGAACGCGAGGAAGGGGAAATTCCTCGGGACCGGGGGACAAAGCATCCTGCCAGCAACCACCTCCTACAGGAGGCATACGGCACTTGGCCAAGCTTCAAAAGAAGCATGGCCTAAGCCTGGACATGCGGGAGGCAACATGCAAGCTGGCTCGGGGAGTTTGCTTCAGATGCAACCCAGACCACTTTGTATTCGACTGCCCCGGCAAGAGGCCAAGAAGGGGTCTTCTGGCAAGAAGACAAGCCCGGGCACGGGACCTTCTTATGCTTGAAGGTGTGGGCCTTCGCTTGGCGATGTAAGCCTTGCATGAATAGACGTCAAACATGCAGTGCTCGGTGGTGCAAGAAAATGTAATATTCTTGCAAAGGATGGCCCTGCACCGACGAAAAGTGCTAGTATGGTCCGAGCACCATACCATATATAGTGCGAGCCTATGAGGCTACACCCAGTACCAATGTACCGCCCGGCACGTGCGGGGACGAGCCCCGGCACCGTCTGCCTACCGGCGCGCTACATTCTCCCCCTCCTAGGTGACCAAGCTCCTGCGAGGTCCTAAGAGGAGATGTCTAGAGAGTCGCTTTTATGCCTTATGTGAGAAGACACCCTAGAGAATCGCTTCAACGCCTCGTGGAACTTGTAGCGCAACCATCAGCCAAAGGCCGTCATCATATGGTCACTCCCCTATGGGGTACACAGCTCTCACCTCCCAACGTAAGCCTCATCTCTCTTTCTCTTCTCACTATCCAGCGTAAGCTTCCTCTCTCCCTCTCTCCTCCCCCCAAAGACACGTTGCCCACCACGAGGCCCACGTGGTGAACGGGTCTATGGACCAATGCCAGGCAAGGAGCAGAGGCAACTGGGCCAGGCAGACAAAAGAAGTGTCTAATGTGCCGCAACACAAAAGAACAAATCCTTCATTATGCAATGATGGAAGCAAAACCAGCATGCAAAGCTCAATCCACATTTATGGCATTTTCCAACGGCCCCATAAATGCAGTACTAAGCAAACCGAGCACTAAAAGAGACTGTGAAAATAGAAAGTATTTTCAGCTCCATGCTTCTCGGCGCCAATCAACAAAGCAAGACCTCGTCATATCCGTGTAAGATCGGCATCCGGAAAAGTTGACACTTTACCACCGAAACCCCAACGATATGCTCGAAACACCAAAGTTTCATTAAGGCAATGCAAGTTGAAAAACAATTGCAAAGGATTAGCAACCCAAAGCAAACCAAACGAGGGGAAGCGCACACTCACCATCGTGAAGTGCCACCTTCCTCCCCCACCGTCCCCACGGAAACGGCGGAGCCAAACGCCATTAGAAAGATTACAGAAAAATCCGAACTTTCTTGCTTGGATCCACACACCAAGCTTGGCGTCGACCTTCGTAGGCCAGAACCATCCCCGTCATCGGATCTTATATGGGTGCGAAGAATAGATTCTCCCAACCAAAGTCCATGAACTAGATACCAAGGTGTTGTTGATCCTTCGATCTAGTGGGAAACAACCCAAATAGAACGACAGGCAGCAACGAAGACACACTTAAGCATCTACACCATCCGTAAGACACACTTAAGCGTCAAGCAGGATCAACAACCAACATCGCAAGTCCACCGACTTGGATATGGGCCACCAAAATGTAATATTCTTGGAAAGGATGGCCCTGCACCGACGAAAGTGCTAGTATGGTCCGAGCACCATACCATATACTGTGCGAGCCTACGAGGCTACACCCAGTACCAATGTACCGCCCGGCACGTGCGGGGACGAGCCCCGGCACCGTCTGCCTACCGGCGCGCTACATTCTCCCCCTCCTAGGTGACCAAGCTCCTGCGAGGTCCTAAGAGGAGATGTCTAGAGAGTCGCTTTTATGCCTTATGTGAGAAGACACCCTAGAGAATCGCTTCAACGCCTCGTGGAACTTGTAGCGCAACCATCAGCCAAAGGCCGTCATCATATGGTCACTCCCCTATGGGGTACACAGCTCTCACCTCCCAACGTAAGCCTCATCTCTCTTTCTCTTCTCACTATCCAGCGTAAGCTTCCTCTCTCCCTCTCTCCTCCCCCCAAAGACACGTTGCCCACCACGAGGCCCACGTGGTGAACGGGTCTATGGACCAATGCCAGGCAAGGAGCAGAGGCAACTGGGCCAGGCAGACAAAAGAAGTGTCTAATGTGCCGCAACACAAAAGAACAAATCCTTCATTAAGCAATGATGGAAGCAAAACCAGCATGCAAAGCTCAATCCACATTTATGGCATTTTCCAACGGCCCCATAAATGCAGTACTAAGCAAACCGAGCACTAAAAGAGACTGTGAAAATAGAAAGCATTTTCAGCTCCATGCTACTCGGCGCCAATCAGCAAAGCAAGACCTCGTCATACCCGTGTAGGATCTGCATCCGGAAAAGTTGACACTTTACCATCGAAACCCCAACGATATGCTTGAAACACCAAAGTTTCATTAAGGCAATGCAAGTTGAAAAACAATTGCAAAGGATTAGCAACCCAAAGCAAACCAAACGAGGGGAAGCGCACACTCACCATCGTGAAGTGCCACCTTCCTCCCCCACCGTCCCCACGGAAACGGCGGAGCCAAACGCCATTAGAAAGATTACAGAAAAATCCGAACTTTCTTGCTTGGATCCACACACCAAGCTTGGCGTCGACCTTCGCAGGCCAGAACCATCCCCGTCATCCGAACTTATATGGGTGCGAAGAACGGATTCTCCCAACCAAAGTCCGTGAAGGTGATACCAAGGTGTTGTTGATCCGTCGATCTAGTGGAAACAACCCAAATAGGACGACAGGCAGCAACGAAGACACACTTAAGCATCGACACCATCCGCAAGACACACTTAAGCGCCAAGAGGATCAACAACCAACATCGCAAGTCCACCGACTTGGATATGGGCCACCAGTCCGAACATGTGAGCCATGGTGCCGACCAACATGGTGCTGAACGCGAAAGGATCTCGGACCACAAAGATTGCAAAATCTACAGGAAACGGCATGGCCAGCTCAAAGCATGCCTACCGGACCGGAAACATGGCTGGCTTCAGGACACTTTTACTGGCGGCTCCGGAAGCAGCCCACCCATTAAGCCGCATGTAGTTATATCATTGCTTGCGAAGCCGTGTAATTCTGGAGGCCTGCACCACACTAGTAGCCGCACCTACACCACCCAGTACCAATGTACCGCCCGGCACGTGCGGGGCGAGCCCCGGCACCGTCTGCCTACCGGCGCGCTACATTCTCCCCCTCCTAGGTGACCGAGCTCCCGGGAGGCCTGCCGAAGCAAGCCACAGTCACAGGCAGAGGCATATAGAAGGTCACTGCTACACTTCTATATCTTATACATTGAGCCGGTGAGTCTCCTCCAGACACCAAACCGCAGCCGCAACTGCCAGCCTGGGTGTACACTTGCCTGAGGTATCTCTATGGTACGCCTAGACCAAAATCCCGCAGTGACGGGGCCCAAAGGGCAGTCGTCGGCGTGAACAGATGTACACTCCACGTGTACACATTCCCACGAAGAAGCAGTGAAGTTGCTAACTTCAGGGCGGATAGTAGGGGCAGGGGCTGGACGACACTTAGCCACCAAGTCAGGGGACGTTCTGTGATCACGCGAACGTATGGGTAAACCACGACCCCCCGGTGACGCAGCTTGACAGGCTCGTGCTGCTGTGTTTCCCCTAGTCAACCTTCCCACGACGACGTGCCCCGCCTCTTGGTGCCCGTGCGTTGACTTTGTCCCAGTATCCCTTTACAACATTGGGAGCATTTGCCAAATTCCGTTCCTCTTCCCAGGTGTCATGCTCTGACGAGGAACCCGTCCAGCGGACAAGGTACTCATACTTGGGACGGCCACGTGAATTGACACGACGGTGGTCCATTAAGGCTTCCACCTCGTACTCATCCTCCCCCTCCAGCACCTCTGCCGGTGGTGGGGGTTGCATCGAACCATCCCGACGGTAGCGTTCCAGGTTGGAGACATGAAAGACATCATGAATCCGCCATCGTGCTGGGAGGTCAAGCTCATAAGCTTGGGTACCCACACGTTTCACCACTTGGAACGGCCCTACCCAACGCGGGAGGAGCTTGGGCGTGCCCACCTTGAAACGAAGGTTCTTTGAGGAGAGGCGGACCCAGTCCCCCACACCAAATTGAACTTTCCTTCGTTTGGTGTTGGCATACTGCGCTTGTCTCGCAGTGGCCACCCGATGGGTCATCCTGGCCTCATTGATGAGGCGTTGCATGCCCTGAACAAAGTCAGACGCACCAGGTACCCGTCTGTTGGGAGAATCGTGACTGGCAGGTGGGGTTGAAACCCGTAGTTCAGCAAGAACGGGCGAGGACCCCATGGATTCGTGATCGCAATTATTGATCGCGAATTCTGCACAGACCAACTTCTCATCCCAATCATCCTGGGACTTGGCCACATACATGCGTAGCATGTCCTCGAGCACTCGATTCACTCGCTCAGTCTGCCCATCCGTTTGCGGATGGTAGGCTGTCGACATGGCTTGTCGAGTCCCAATGGATTGACACAAGGCTCTAGAAAAGTGGCTGGTGAAGAGCTTATCTCTATCAGATACCACCACTTGGGGAACACCATGCAACTTCCACACATTGTCAACGTACAGCTTAGCCGTCTACTCAGCCGTAGCTTTGGTGGTTGTTGGCATAAGATGCACCATCTTGGTCAGCTTATCCACTACGACGAAAATGGCATCATGACCCTTGCCTGTTCTAGGCAGTTGGGTAATGAGATCCATAGTCACCGTGTGCCAAGGATTCAGCGGCAACTCTAAAGGTTGCAGCAACCCCGCAGGCAAAGTGTTCCGAGCCTTGTTCTTCTGACACAAGTGGCACGTTAGCACGTAACGTTCGATGTCAGCAAGCATGGTAGGCCACCAATAATGGCGCCTTACCAAGGCCAAGGTTTTCTTCACTCCTTGATGGCCAGCATACGGGCTATCATGCAGTTCCTTAAGGATGTGAGCTCGCAGCCCAAAAGCATCCGGAACCACGGCCTTCCCTCCCTCAGAAGGAAGCCGTCAAAGTCTAGCAGACCTTCAACATTCTGCTTATCTTGGAACCATGGGTCTTGAGAAACCCTGGACAAATTTGTCCTTCCAAGACAGAGCAACCCCGGCCGCGGCACTCCCCTCCCCCGCAGAGCGGATAGTGCCAACCAAGGCACAAAGAGAGAGCGTTGGCAGACAACGGTGCGCCGGGTGCGAACACCCACCAATCACCACGCCATTGATGATTGGACAAGGAGCCTCGTAGTCGGACGGATGCCGACTCAAAGCGTCAGCCACCACATTGGACGTCCCGGGGCATAGTCCATGCGAAAATTGAACCCGAAAGGAACTCGGCCCACCTGGTTTGCCGTCTACTTAAAGTAGGCAAAGTGTCCAAGTAAGTGATAGCCTTGTGGTCCGTGACACACGAAACTCAGGGGCCCCCTCAGGTAGCACCTCCAGACTGTCAATGCATGCACCACAGCAGAAGTTCTTGCTCCCTAGTAGGATAGTTAACCTCAGCGGGAGTCAAGCGACGACTCTCGTAGGCAACTGGGCGACCCTCCTGGTACAACACGGCCCCCAACCCTGCCAAAGACGCATCGCAATGGACCTCAAACGGCTTTGAGAAGTCAGGATACGCTAAGCAAGGTGCATGTGTCAAGGCATGTTTAATCTCGGTAAACGCCCGAACACACCCAGCACTCCATACCCAGGTCACACCTTGGCGTAGGAGTCTGTACAGTGGCGATGCAAGTGCTGCAAAATTGCGAACAAACTTGCGAAAGTAAGTTGCCAGCCCCAGGAAAGACCGCAACTCGCCAACATTCTTCGGTGTGCTCCAATTAGCAACTGAAGCCACCTTGCGTGGGTCCACTTTAATCCCATCTGCTGAGACTAAATGGCCCAAGTACTCCAGCTCATCCTTGGCGAAAGAGCACTTCTTTAGGTTAGCATACAACTTATGCTGCCGCAACAGTTCAAGGACTTTGCGGAGATGCTCCCTATGCTCTTCAATGGACTTGCTGTAGATGAGGATGTCATCAAGGTACACGAGCACAAACTTGTGCAGGTAAGGAGCAAAGATAGCAATCATGGCAGTTTGAAACGTGGCCGGGGCATTAGTCAGCCCAAATGGCAAAACCCGCCACTCGAACAACCCCGCGGGTGTTCTGAAAGCTGTCTTTGGCATATCCTCATCTGTGATCCGGATCTGGTGATAGCCAGACGTGAGGTCAAGACTAGAGAACACTGTAGAACCCTGCAGTTGATCAAGAGTTTCATCGATACGAGGCATCGGATACCTGTTCTTGACCGTCTGTCGATTCAAAGCTCGGTAATCAATGACCATCCGGAGGATTCCATCCTTCTTTTGCACAAAAAGAATGGGCGCACCATAGGGTGATGTAGACGGCTGTATATACCCTTTGTCCAACAATAGCTTTGTCTGGCGTAACGCCTCATCATACTCTCAGCGTGAAAGCCGGTACAACGGACGAGACGGTGGACGAGCATGTGGATCGCTCAAGGGTATAGTGTGTCTAACCCCTTGCCTCTCAGGCGGAAGGTGCGGGACATCTTCAGGGAAAACATCTTGGAATTCACTGAGTATGTCAACAACAGGAGAGTTGGGAGAAGGAATGGAGACATTCGGATCGGTAGATAGATCGGTTACAATTGCCAGAAAGGACTGGCAGCCCTTCCTGCTTAACCTTCTAGCCTGCACTGCAGACAAAACCAATCTAGGCACATCCTCCACTTCTGAACCCTTCAAAGGCCTCTCCTCCTTAGGCGGGCAACGCAAAACGAACGGCTTGTTCTTTCTTGTATACCCCCTAACGGTGTCCTCTTCAAACATGAGATTTGCACGGAATGTCTTTAACCAGGGAGTCCCCAACAGCACATTCCAATCCATGGCAAAGTCTAGCACAAGACACGACACCTTAGCAAACTGTACCCCCTGGATGACATTGTCTAAGACAGCACATCCGATGTGGTTTACAGTTCTCCCGTCAGCCAACTTAATGCTTAAAGAATCCCCCTTCGGCGGCACAATCTCCAAGTGAAGGGCTTTAGCAAAGTCTGCACTGACCACATTGCAAGAAGCTCCCGAGTCCAGCATCGCCGTGGCCTTGCTCCCCTGCACCTCGGCAGGAAACACCAAGCTGTGACACGGCTTCTTGACAAGCAAATGCATGAATAGACGTCAAACATGCAAGGCTTACATCGCCAAGCGAAGGCCCACACCTTCAAGCATAAGAAGGTCCCGTGCCCGGGCTTGTCTTCTTGCCAGAAGACCCCTTCTTGGCCTCTTGCCGGGGCAGTCGAATACAAAGTGGTCTGGGTTGCATCTGAAGCAAACTCCCCGAGCCAGCTTGCATGTTGCCTCCCGCATGTCCAGGCTTAGGCCATGCTTCTTTTGAAGCTTGGCCAAGTGCCGTATGCCTCCTGTAGGAGGTGGTTGCTGGCAGGATGCTTTGTCCCCCGGTCCCGAGGAATTTCCCCTTCCTCGCGTTCAGCCACCTTCTCCTTTTCCTTGGAGACACCTGAGCACATCGCCTACAAAGATTCAGCATATGTGGTAGCTTCACCACCCCCGCCACATCGCTCATTGCACGCCACACCGGCAACTTGCATAGTGAGGTGAAGCAGAGCGGGTTTCAGACTAGCCCAAGAGGACAAATCTTTCATGAGGCAATGATGGAAGCCAAACCCCCACGTAAAGCTCAACCACATTTATGGCAGCTCCCAAAGCCCCATAAATGCACAAAATCTTAATTGAAGAACCCGATTGCCGTGGAACCCCGAACCAAATCGACGATCCACGCAAAGTTTGTGTTCAATCAACAAGATGCCACAAATCCAGCCGAGCACTAAACAGCCTTTCAAAAGAGAAAGCTTTTCAGTTCCATGCTACTCGGTGTCAATCAACAAAGCAAGACCGCGTCATATCCGTGTAATATCCGTGTAGGATCGGCATCCGGAAAAGTTGACACTTTACCACCGAAATCCCAACGATATGCTCGAAACACCAAAGTTTCATCAAGGCAATGCAAGTTGATAACATTTGCAAAGGGTTAGCAACCCAAAGTACACCAAATGAGGGGAAGCGTACACTCACTATCGTGAAGTGCCATCTTCCTCCCCCACCGTCCCCACGGAACGACGGAGCCAAACGCCATTAGAAAGATTACAGAAAAATCCGAACTTTCTGCTTGGATCCACACACCAAGCTTGGCGTCGACCTCGTAGGCCAAACCATCCCCGTCATCGGATCTTATATGGGTGCGAAGAATAGATTCTCCCAACCAAAGTCCATGAACTAGATACCAAGTGTTGTTGATCCTTCGATCTAGTGGGAAACAACCCAAATAGAACGACAGGCACAACGAAGACACACTTAAGCATCACACCATCCGTAAGACACACTTAAGCGTCAAGCAGGATCAACAACCAACATCGCAAGTCCACCGACTTGGATATGGGCCACCAAATCCACCGATATGGCCAAAATGTAATATTCTTGGAAAGGATGGCCCTGCACCGACGAAAGTGCTAGTATGGTCCGACACCATACCATATACTGTGCGAGCCTACGAGGCTACACCCAGTACCAATGTACCGCCCGGCACGTGCGGGGACGAGCCCCGGCACCGTCTGCCTACCGGCGCGCTACACCGTGTCACAGCTTGTGTTTCCTGCCGAGGTGCAGGGAGCAAGGCCACGGCGATGCTGGACTCGGGAGCTTCTTGCAATGTGGTCAGTGCAGACTTTGCTAAGCCCTTCACTTGGAGATGTGCCCGAAGGGGATTCTTTAAGCATTAAGTTGGCTGACGGAGAACTGTAAACCACATCGATGTGCTGTCTTAGACAATGTCATCCAGGGGTACAGTTTGCTAAGTGTCGTGTCTTGTGCTAGACTTGCCATGGATTGGAATGTGCTGTTGGGACTCCTGGTTAAAGACATTCCGTGCAAATCTCATGTTGAAGAGGACACCGTAGGGGTATACAAAAGAACAAGCCGTTCGTTTTGCGTTGCCCGCCTAAGGAGGAGAGGCCTTTGAAGGGTTCAGAAGTGAGGATGTGCCTAGATTGGTTTTGTCTGCAGTGCAGGCTAGAAGGTTAAGCAGGAAGGGCTGCCAGTCCTTCTGGCAATTGTAACCGATCTATCTACCGATCCGAATGTCTCCATTCCTTCTCCCAACTCTCCTGTTGTTGACATACTCAGTGAATTCCAAGATGTTTCCCTGAAGATGTCCGCACCTTCCGCCTGAGAGGCAAGGGGTTAGACACACTATACCTTGAGCGATCCACATGCTCGTCCACCGTCTCGTCCGTTGTACCGCTTTCACGCTGAGAGTATGATGAGGCGTTACGCCAGACAAAGCTATTGTTGGACAAAGGGTATATACAGCCGTCTACATCACCTATGGTGCGCCATTCTTTTTGTGCAAAGAAGGATGGAATCCTCCGGATGGTCATTGATTACCGAGCACTAAAAGAGACTGTGAAAATAGAAAGCATTTTCAGCTCCATGCTACTCGGCGCCAATCAACAAAGCAAGACCTCGTCATATCCGTGTAAGATCGGCATCTGGAAAAGTTGACACTTTACCACAGAAATCCCAACGATATGCTCGAAACACCAAAGTTTCATTAAGGCAATGCAAGTTGAAAAACAATTGCAAAGGATTAGCAACCCAAAGCAAACCAAACGAGGGGAAGCGCACACTCACCATCGTGAAGTGCCACCTTCCTCCCCCACCGTCCCCACGGAAACGGCGGAGCCAAACGCCATTAGAAAGATTACAGAAAAATCCGAACTTTCTTGCTTGGATCCACACACCAAGCTTGGCGTCGACCTTCGTAGGCCAGAACCATCCCCGTCATCCGAACTTATATGGGTGCGAAGAACGGATTCTCCCAACCAAAGTCCGTGAAGGTGATACCAAGGTGTTGTTGATCCGTCGATCTAGTGGGAAACAACCCAAATACGACGACAGGCAGGAACGAAGACACACTTAAGTATCGACACCATCCGCAAGACACACTAAAGCGTCAATCGGGATCAACAACCAACATCGCAAGTCCACCGACTTGGATATGGGCCACCAAAATGTAATATTCTTGGAAAGGATGGCCCTGCACCGACGAAAGTGCTAGTATGGTCCGAGCACCATACCATATATAGTGCGAGCCTATGAGGCTACACCCAGTACCAATGTACCGCCCGGCACGTGCGGGGCCGATCCCCGGCACCGTCTGCCTACCGGCGCGCTACATTCTCCCCCTCCTAGGTGACCGAGCTCCCGGGAGGCCTGCCGAAGCAAGCCACAGTCACAGGCAGAGGCATATAGAAGGTCACTGCTACACTTCTATATCTTATACATTGAGCCGGTGAGTCTCCTCCAGACACCAAACCGCAGCCGCAACTGCCAGCCTGGGTGTACACTTGCCTGAGGTATCTCTATGGTACGCCTAGACCAAAATCCCGCAGTGACGGGGCCCAAAGGGCAGTCGTCGGCGTGAACAGATGTACACTCCACGTGTACACATTCCCACGAAGAAGCAGTGAAGTTGCTAACTTCAGGGCGGATAGTAGGGGCAGGGGCTGGACGACACTTAGCCACCAAGTCAGGGGACGTTCTGTGATCACGCGAACGTATGGGTAAACCACGACCCCCCGGTGACGCAGCTTGACAGGCTCGTGCTGCTGTGTTTCCCCTAGTCAACCTTCCCACGACGACGTGCCCCGCCTCTTGGTGCCCGTGCGTTGACTTTGTCCCAGTATCCCTTTACAACATTGGGAGCATTTGCCAAATTCCGTTCCTCTTCCCAGGTGTCATGCTCTGACGAGGAACCCGTCCAGCGGACAAGGTACTCATACTTGGGACGGCCACGTGAATTGACACGACGGTGGTCCATTAAGGCTTCCACCTCCTACTCATCCTCCCCCTCCAGCACCTCTGCCGGTGGTGGGGGTTGCATCGAACCATCCCGACGGTAGCGTTCCAGGTTGGAGACATGAAAGACATCATGAATCCGCCATCGTGCTGGGAGGTCAAGCTCATAAGCTTGGGTACCCACACGTTTCACCACTTGGAACGGCCCTACCCAACGCGGGAGGAGCTTGGGCGTGCCCACCTTGAAACGAAGGTTCTTTGAGGAGAGGCGGACCCAGTCCCCCACACCAAATTGAACTTTCCTTCGTTTGGTGTTGGCATACTGCGCTTGTCTCGCAGTGGCCACCCGATGGGTCATCCTGGCCTCATTGATGAGGCGTTGCATGCCCTGAACAAAGTCAGACGCACCAGGTACCCGTCTGTTGGGGAGAATCGTGACTGGCAGGTGGGGTTGAAACCCGTAGTTCAGCAAGAACGGGCGAGGACCCCATGGATTCGTGATCGCAATTATTGATCGCGAATTCTGCACAGACCAACTTCTCATCCTAATCATCCTGGGACTTGGCCACATACATGCGTAGCATGTCCTCGAGCACTCGATTCACTCGCTCAGTCTGCCCATCCGTTTGCGGATGGTAGGCTGTCGACATGGCTTGTCGAGTCCCAATGGATTGACACAAGGCTCTAGAAAAGTGGCTGGTGAAGAGCTTATCTCTATCAGATACCACCACTTGGGGAACACCATGCAACTTCCACACATTGTCAACGTACAGCTTAGCCGTATACTAAGCCGTAGCTTTGGTGGTTGTTGGCATAAGATGCACCATCTTGGTCAGCTTATCCACTACGACGAAAATGGCATCATGACCCTTGCCTGTTCTAGGCAGTTGGGTAATGAGATCCATAGTCACCGTGTGCCAAGGATTCAGCGGCAACTCTATAGGTTGCAGCAACCCCGCAGGCAAAGTGTTCCGAGCCTTGTTCTTCTGACACAAGTGGCACGTTAGCACGTAACGTTCGATGTCAGCAAGCATGGTAGGCCACCAATAATGGCGCCTTACCAAGGCCAAGGTTTTCTTCACTCCTTGATGGCCAGCATACGGGCTATCATGCAGTTCCTTAAGGATGTGAGCTCGCAGCCCAAAAGCATCCGGAACCACGGCCTTCCCTTCCCTCAGAAGGAAGCCGTTAAAGTCTAGCAGACCTTCAACATTCTGCTTATCTTGGAACCATGGGTCTTGAGAAGACCCTGGACAAATTTGTCCTTCCAAGATAGAGCAACCCCGGCGGCGGCACTCCCCTCCCCCGCAGAGCGGATAGTACCAACCAAGGCACAAAGAGAGAGCGTTGGCAGACAACGGTGCGCCGGGTGCGAACACCCACCAATCACCACGCCATTGATGATTGGACAAGGAGCCTCGTAGTCGGACGGATGCCGACTCAAAGCGTCAGCCACCACATTGGACGTCCCTGGGGCATAGTCCATGCGAAAATTGAACCGCGAAAGGAACTCGGCCCACCTGGTTTGCCGTCTACTTAAAGTAGGCAAAGTGTCCAAGTAAGGGATAGCCTTGTGGTCCGTGACCACACGAAACTCAGGGGCCCCCTCCAGGTAGCACCTCCAGACTGTCAATGCATGCACCACAGCGAGAAGTTCTTGCTCCCTAGTAGGATAGTTAACCTCAGCGGGAGTCAAACGACGACTCTCGTAGGCAACTGGGCGACCCTCCTGGTACAACACGGCCCCCAACCCTGCCAAAGACGCATCGCAATGGACCTCAAACGGCTTTGAGAAGTCAGGATACGCTAAGCAAGGTGCATGTGTCAAGGCATGTTTAATCTCGGTAAACGCCCGAACACACCCAGCACTCCATACCCAGGTCACACCTTGGCGTAGGAGTCTGTACAGTGGCGATGCAAGTGCTGCAAAATTGCGAACAAACTTGCGAAAGTAAGTTGCCAGCCCCAGGAAAGACCGCAACTCGCCAACATTCTTCGGTGTGCTCCAATTAGCAACTGAAGCCACCTTACGTGGGTCCACTTTAATCCCATCTGCTGAGACTAAATGGCCCAAGTACTCCAGCTCATCCTTGGCGAAAGAGCACTTCTTTAGGTTAGCATACAACTTATGCTGCCGCAACAGTTCAAGGACTTTGCGGAGATGCTCCCTATGCTCTTCAATGGACTTGCTGTAGATGAGGATGTCATCAAGGTACACGAGCACAAACTTGTGCAGGTAAGGAGCAAAGATAGCAATCATGGCAGTTTGAAACGTGGCCGGGGCATTAGTCAGCCCAAATGGCAAAACCCGCCACTCGAACAACCCCGCGGGTGTTCTGAAAGCTGTCTTTGGCATATCCTCATCTGTGATCCGGATCTGGTGATAGCCAGACGTGAGGTCAAGACTAGAGAACACTGTAGAACCCTGCAGTTGATCAAGAGTTTCATCGATACGAGGCATCGGATACCTGTTCTTGACCGTCTGTCGATTCAAAGCTCGGTAATCAATGACCATCCGGAGGATTCCATCCTTCTTTTGCACAAAAAGAATGGGCGCACCATAGGGTGATGTAGACGGCTGTATATACCCTTTGTCCAACAATAGCTTTGTCTGGCGTAACGCCTCATCATACTCTCAGCGTGAAAGCCGGTACAACGGACGAGACGGTGGACGAGCATGTGGATCGCTCAAGGGTATAGTGTGTCTAACCCCTTGCCTCTCAGGCGGAAGGTGCGGGACATCTTCAGGGAAAACATCTTGGAATTCACTGAGTATGTCAACAACAGGAGAGTTGGGAGAAGGAATGGAGACATTCGGATCGGTAGATAGATCGGTTACAATTGCCAGAAAGGACTGGCAGCCCTTCCTGCTTAACCTTCTAGCCTGCACTGCAGACAAAACCAATCTAGGCACATCCTCCACTTCTGAACCCTTCAAAGGCCTCTCCTCCTTAGGCGGGCAACGCAAAACGAACGGCTTGTTCTTTCTTGTATACCCCCTAACGGTGTCCTCTTCAAACATGAGATTTGCACGGAATGTCTTTAACCAGGGAGTCCCCAACAGCACATTCCAATCCATGGCAAAGTCTAGCACAAGACACGACACCTTAGCAAACTGTACCCCCTGGATGACAATGTCTAAGACAGCACATCCGATGTGGTTTACAGTTCTCCCGTCAGCCAACTTAATGCTTAAAGAATCCCCCTTCGGCGGCACAATCTCCAAGTGAAGGGCTTTAGCAAAGTCTGCACTGACCACATTGCAAGAAGCTCCCGAGTCCAGCATCGCCGTGGCCTTGCTCCCCTGCACCTCGGCAGGAAACACCAAGCTGTGACACGGCTTCTTGACAAGCAAATGCATGAATAGACGTCAAACATGCAAGGCTTACATCGCCAAGCGAAGGCCCACACCTTCAAGCATAAGAAGGTCCCGTGCCCGGGCTTGTCTTCTTGCCAGAAGACCCCTTCTTGGCCTCTTGCCGGGGCAGTCGAATACAAAGTGGTCTGGGTTGCATCTGAAGCAAGGGCCACCAAAATGTAATATTCCCATGGGGTCCTCGCCCGTTCTTGCTGAACTACGGGTTTCAACCCCACCTGCCAGTCACGATTCTCCCCAACAGACGGGTACCTGGTGCGTCTGACTTTGTTCAGGGCATGCAACGCCTCATCAATGAGGCCAGGATGACCCATCGGGTGGCCACTGCGAGACAAGCGCAGTATGCCAACACCAAACGAAGGAAAGTTCAATTTGGTGTGGGGGACTGGGTCCGCCTCTCCTCAAAGAACCTTCGTTTCAAGGTGGGCACGCCCAAGCTCCTCCCGCGTTGGGTAGGGCCGTTCCAAGTGGTGAAACGTGTGGGTACCCAAGCTTATGAGCTTGACCTCCCAGCACGATGGCGGATTCATGATGTCTTTTATGTCTCCAACCTGGAACGCTACCGTCGGGATGGTTCGATGCAACCCCCACCACCGGCAGAGGTGCTGGAGGGGGAGGATGAGTAGGAGGTGGAAGCCTTAATGGACCACCGTCGTGTCAATTCACGTGGCCGTCCCAAGTATGAGTACCTTGTCCGCTGGACGGGTTCCTCGTCAGAGCATGACACCTGGGAAGAGGAACGGAATTTGGCAAATGCTCCCAATGTTGTAAAGGGATACTGGGACAAAGTCAACGCACGGGCACCAAGAGCGTGCCCGTGCACCATGGGCGTGTCGTTGTCACGGGCATGAGGGCCCTGGTGACAAGCAAATGGTGTCCCATTTGCTTGTCAAGAAGCCGTGTCACAGCTTGGTGTTTCCTGCCGAGGTGCAGGGGAGCAAGGCCACGGCGATGCTGGACTCGGGAGCTTCTTGCAATGTGGTCAGTGCAGACTTTGCTAAAGCCCTTCACTTGGAGATTGTGCCGCCGAAGGGGGATTCTTTAAGCATTAAGTTGGCTGACGGGAGAACTGTAAACCACATCGGATGTGCTGTCTTAGACATTGTCATCCAGGGGGTACAGTTTGCTAAGGTGTCGTGTCTTGTGCTAGACTTTGCCATGGATTGGAATGTGCTGTTGGGGACTCCCTGGTTAAAGACATTCCGTGCAAATCTCATGTTTGAAGAGGACACCGTTAGGGGGTATACAAGAAAGAACAAGCCGTTCGTTTTGCGTTGCCCGCCTAAGGAGGAGAGGCCTTTGAAGGGTTCAGAAGTGGAGGATGTGCCTAGATTGGTTTTGTCTGTAGTGCAGGCTAGAAGGTTAAGCAGAAAGGGCTGTCAGTCCTTTCTGGCAATTGTAACCGATCTATCTACCGATCCGAATGTCTCCATTCCTTCTCCCAACTCTCCTGTTGTTGACATACTCAGTGAATTCCAAGATGTTTTCCCTGAAGATGTCCCGCACCTTCCGCCTGAGAGGCAAGGGGTTAGACACACTATACCCTTGAGCGATCCACATGCTCGTCCACCGTCTCGTCCGTTGTACCGGCTTTCACGCTTAGAGTATGATGAGGCGTTACGCCAGACAAAGCTATTGTTGGACAAAGGGTATATACAGCCGTCTACATCACCCTATGGTGCGCCCATTCTTTTTGTGCAAAAGAAGGATGGAATCCTCCGGATGGTCATTGATTACCGAGCTTTGAATCGACAGACGGTCAAGAACAGGTATCCGATGCCTCGTATCGATGATACTCTTGATCAACTGCAGGGTTCTACAGTGTTCTCTAGTCTTGAACTCACGTCTGGCTATCACCAGATCCGGATCACAGATGAGGATATGCCAAAGATAGCTTTCAGAACACCCGCGGGGTTGTTCGAGTGGCGGGTTTTGCCATTTGGGCTGACTAATGCCCCGGCCACGTTTCAAACTGCCATGAATGCTATCTTTGCTCCTTACCTGCACCAGTTTGTGCTCGTGTACCTTGATGACATCCTCATCTACAGCAAGTCCATTGAAGAGCATAGGGAGCATCTCCGCAAAGTCCTTGAACTGTTGCGGCAGCATAAGTTGTATGCTAACCTAAAGAAGTGCTCTTTCGCCAAGGATGAGCTGGAGTACTTGGGCCATTTAGTCTCAGCAGATGGGATTAAAGTGGACCCACGCAAGGTGGCTTCAGTTGCTAATTGGAGCACACCGAAGAATGTTGGCGAGTTGCGGTCTTTCCTGGGGCTGGCAACTTACTTTCGCAAGTTTGTTCGCAATTTTGCAGCACTTGCATCGCCACTGTACAGACTCCTACGCCAAGGTGTGACCTGGGTATGGAGTGCTGGGTGTGTTCGGGCGTTTACCGAGATTAAACATGCCTTGACACATGCACCTTGCTTAGCGTATCCTGACTTCTCAAAGCCGTTTGAGGTCCATTGCGATGCGTCTTTGGCAGGGTTGGGGGCCGTGTTGTACCAGGAGGGTCGCCCAGTTGCCTACGAGAGTCGTCGCTTGACTCCCGCTGAGGTTAACTATCCTACTGGGGAGCAAGAACTTCTAGCTGTGGTGCATGCATTGACAGTCTGGAGGTGCTACCTAGAGGGGGCCCCTGAGTTTCGTGTAGTCACGGACCACAAGGCTATCACTTATTTGGACACTTTGCCTACTTTAAGTAGACGGCAAACCAGGTGGGCAGAGTTCCTTTCAAGGTTCAATTTTCGCATGGACTATGCCCCCGGAACGTCCAATGTGGTGGCTGACGCTCTGAGTAGGCATCCGTCCGACTATGAGGCTCCTTGTCCAATCATCAATGGCGTGGTGATTGGTGGGTGTTCGCACCCGGCGCACCGTTGTCTGCCAACGCTCTCTCTTTGTGCCTTGGTTGGCACTATCCGCTCTGCGGGGGAGGGGAGTGCTGCGGCCGGGGTTGCTCTGTCTTGGAAGGACAAATTTGTCCAGGGTTATACTCAAGACCCATGGTTCCAAGATAAGCAGAATGTTGAAGGTCTGCTAGACTTTGACGGCTTCCTTCTGAGGGAGGGGAAGGCCGTGGTTCCGGATGCTTTTGGGCTGCGAGCTCACATCCTCAAGGAACTGCATGATAGCCCGTATGCTGGCCATCAAGGAGTGAAGAAAACCTTGGCCTTGGTAAGGCGCCATTATTGGTGGCCTACCATGCTTGCTGACATCGAACGTTACGTGCTAACGTGCCACTTGTGTCAGAAGAACAAGGCTCGGAACACTTTGCCTGCGGGGTTGCTGCAACCTTTAGAGTTGCCGCTGAATCCTTGGCACACGGTGACTATGGATCTCATTACCCAACTGCCTAGAACAGGCAAGGGTCATGATGCCATTTTCGTCGTAGTGGATAAGCTGACCAAGATGGTGCATCTTATGCCAACAACCACCACGAAAAGATCACGGTTTGGTGTCTGGAGGAGACTCACCGGCTCAATGTATAAGATATAGAAGTGTAGCAGTGACCTTCTATATGCCTCTGCCTGTGACTGTGGCTTGCTTCGGCAGGCCTCCCGGGAGCTCGGTCACCTAGGAGGGGGAGAATGTAGCGCGCCGGTAGGCAGACGGTGCCGGGGATCGGCCCCGCACGTGCCGGGCGGTACATTGGTACTGGGTGTAGCCTCATAGGCTCGCACTATATATGGTATGGTGCGAGCCTATGAGGCTACACCCAGTACCAATGTACCGCCCGGCACGTGCGGGGCCGATCCCCGGCACCGTCTGCCTACCGGCGCGCTACATTCTCCCCCTCCTAGGTGACCGAGCTCCCGGGAGGCCTGCCGAAGCAAGCCACAGTCACAGGCAGAGGCATATAGAAGGTCACTGCTACACTTCTGGGAGCTGGGGCTGGGGTCAACCCAGACCACTTTGTATTCGACTGCCCCGGCAAGAGGCCAAGAAGGGGTCTTCTGGCAAGAAGACAAGCCCGGGCACGGGACCTTCTTATGCTTGAAGGTGTGGGCCTTCGCTTGGCGATGTAGCCTCGCCCAAGCTCCTCCCGCGTTGGGTAGGGCCGTTCCAAGTGGTGAAACGTGTGGGTACCCAAGCTTATGAGCTTGACCTCCCAGCACGATGGCGGATTCATGATGTCTTTCATGTCTCCAACCTGGAACGCTACCGTCGGGATGGTTCGATGCAACCCCCACCACCGGCAGAGGTGCTGGAGGGGGAGGATGAGTAGGAGGTGGAAGCCTTAATGGACCACCGTCGTGTCAATTCACGTGGCCGTCCCAAGTATGAGTACCTTGTCCGCTGGACGGGTTCCTCGTCAGAGCATGACACCTGGGAAGAGGAACGGAATTTGGCAAATGCTCCCAATGTTGTAAAGGGATACTGGGACAAAGTCAACGCACGGGCACCAAGAGGCGGGGCACGTCGTCGTGGGAAGGTTGACTAGGGGAAACACAGCAGCACGAGCCTGTCAAGCTGCGTCACCGGGGGGTCGTGGTTTACCCATACGTTCGCGTGGCGAGGATTCTAGAGCCTTGTGTCAATCCATTGGGACTCGACAAGCCATGTCGACAGCCTACCATCCGCAAACGGATGGGCAGACTGAGCGAGTGAATCGAGTGCTCGAGGACATGCTACGCATGTATGTGGCCAAGTCCCAGGATGATTAGGATGAGAAGTTGGTCTGTGCAGAATTCGCGATCAATAATTGCGATCACGAATCCATGGGGTCCTCGCCCGTTCTTGCTGAACTACGGGTTTCAACCCCACCTGCCAGTCACGATTCTCCCCAACAGACGGGTACCTGGTGCGTCTGACTTTGTCCAGGGCATGCAACGCCTCATCAATGAGGCCAGGATGACCCATCGGGTGGCCACTGCGAGACAAGCGCAGTATGCCAACACCAAACGAAGGAAAGTTCAATTTGGTGTGGGGGACTGGGTCCGCCTCTCCTCAAAGAACCTTCGTTTCAAGGTGGGCACGCCCAAGCTCCTCCCGCGTTGGGTAGGGCCGTTCCAAGTGGTGAAACGTGTGGGTACCCAAGCTTATGAGCTTGACCTCCCAGCACGATGGCGGATTCATGATGTCTTTCATGTCTCCAACCTGGAACGCTACCGTCGGGATGGTTCGATGCAACCCCCACCACCGGCAGAGGTGCTGGAGGGGGAGGATGAGTAGGAGGTGGAAGCCTTAATGGACCACCGTCGTGTCAATTCACGTGGCCGTCCCAAGTATGAGTACCTTGTCCGCTGGACGGGTTCCTCGTCAGAGCATGACACCTGGGAAGAGGAACGGAATTTGGCAAATGCTCCCAATGTTGTAAAGGGATACTGGGACAAAGTCAACGCACGGGCACCAAGAGGCGGGGCACGTCGTCGTGGGAAGGTTGACTAGGGGAAACACAGCAGCACGAGCCTGTCAAGCTGCGTCACCGGGGGGTCGTGGTTTACCCATACGTTCGCGTGATCACAGAACGTCCCCTGACTTGGTGGCTAAGTGTCGTCCAGCCCCTGCCCCTACTATCCGCCCTGAAGTTAGCAACTTCACTGCTTCTTCGTGGGAATGTGTACACGTGGAGTGTACATCTGTTCACGCCGACGACTGCCCTTTGGGCCCCGTCACTGCGGGATTTTGGTCTAGGCGTACCATAGAGATACCTCAGGCAAGTGTACACCCAGGCTGGCAGTTGCGGCTGCGGTTTGGTGTCTGGAGGAGACTCACCGGCTCAATGTATAAGATATAGAAGTGTAGCAGTGACCTTCTATATGCCTCTGCCTGTGACTGTGGCTTGCTTCGGCAGGCCTCCCGGGAGCTCGGTCACCTAGGAGGGGGAGAATGTAGCGCGCCGGTAGGCAGACGGTGCCGGGGATCGGCCCCGCACGTGCCGGGCGGTACATTGGTACTGGGTGTAGCCTCATAGGCTCGCACTATATATGGTATGGTGCTCGGACCATACTAGCACTTTCATCGGTGCAAACAATTCGGATCCCCTCCGGTGACGCAGCTTGACAGGCTCGTGCTGCTTTGTTGATTGGCGCCGAGAAGCATGGAGCTGAAAATACTTTCTATTTTCACAGTCTCTTTTAGTGCTCGGTCACCTAGGAGGGGATAGTGAGTGTACGCTTCCCCTCATTTGGTGTACTTTGGGTTGCTAACCCTTTGCAAATGTTATCAACTTGCATTGCCTCATGAAAGATTTGTCCTCTTGGGCTAGTCTGAAACCCGCTCTGCTTCACCTCACTATGCAAGTTGCCGGTGTGGCGTGCAATGAGCGATGTGGCGGGGGTGGTGAAGCTACCACATATGCTGAATCTTTGTAAGCGATGTGCTCAGGTGTCTCCAAGGAAAAGGAGAAGGTGGCTGAACGCGAGGAAGGGGAAATTCCTCGGGACCGGGGGACAAAGCATCCTGCCAGCAACCACCTCCTACAGGAGGCATACGGCACTTGGCCAAGCTTCAAAAGAAGCATGGCCTAAGCCTGGACATGCGGGAGGCAACATGCAAGCTGGCTCGGGGAGTTTGCTTCAGATGCAACCCAGACCACTTTGTATTCGACTGCCCCGGCAAGAGGCCAAGAAGGGGTCTTCTGGCAAGAAGACAAGCCCCGGCGCGGGACCTTCTAATGCTTGAAGGTGTGGGCCTTCGCTTGGCGATGTAGGCCCTGCATGTTTGACGTCTATTCATGCATTTGCTTGTCAAGAAGCCGTGTCACAGCTTGGTGTTTCCTGCCGAGGTGCAGGGGAGCAAGGCCACGGCGATGCTGGACTCGGGAGCTTCTTGCAATGTGGTCAGTGCAGACTTTGCTAAAGCCCTTCACTTGGAGATTGTGCCGCCGAAGGGGGATTCTTTAAGCATTAAGTTGGCTGACGGGAGAACTGTAAACCACATCGGATGTGCTGTCTTAGACATTGTCATCCAGGGGGTACAGTTTGCTAAGGTGTCGTGTCTTGTGCTAGACTTTGCCATGGATTGGAATGTGCTGTTGGGGACTCCCTGGTTAAAGACATTCCGTGCAAATCTCATGTTTGAAGAGGACACCGTTAGGGGGTATACAAGAAAGAACAAGCCGTTCGTTTTGCGTTGCCCGCCTAAGGAGGAGAGGCCTTTGAAGGGTTCAGAAGTGGAGGATGTGCCTAGATTGGTTTTGTCTGTAGTGCAGGCTAGAAGGTTAAGCAGAAAGGGCTGTCAGTCCTTTCTGGCAATTGTAACCGATCTATCTACCGATCCGAATGTCTCCATTCCTTCTCCCAACTCTCCTGTTGTTGACATACTCAGTGAATTCCAAGATGTTTTCCCTGAAGATGTCCCGCACCTTCCGCCTGAGAGGCAAGGGGTTAGACACACTATACCCTTGAGCGATCCACATGCTCGTCCACCGTCTCGTCCGTTGTACCGGCTTTCACGCTTAGAGTATGATGAGGCGTTACGCCAGACAAAGCTATTGTTGGACAAAGGGTATATACAGCCGTCTACATCACCCTATGGTGCGCCCATTCTTTTTGTGCAAAAGAAGGATGGAATCCTCCGGATGGTCATTGATTACCGAGCTTTGAATCGACAGACGGTCAAGAACAGGTATCCGATGCCTCGTATCGATGATACTCTTGATCAACTGCAGGGTTCTACAGTGTTCTCTAGTCTTGAACTCACGTCTGGCTATCACCAGATCCGGATCACAGATGAGGATATGCCAAAGATAGCTTTCAGAACACCCGCGGGGTTGTTCGAGTGGCGGGTTTTGCCATTTGGGCTGACTAATGCCCCGGCCACGTTTCAAACTGCCATGAATGCTATCTTTGCTCCTTACCTGCACCAGTTTGTGCTCGTGTACCTTGATGACATCCTCATCTACAGCAAGTCCATTGAAGAGCATAGGGAGCATCTCCGCAAAGTCCTTGAACTGTTGCGGCAGCATAAGTTGTATGCTAACCTAAAGAAGTGCTCTTTCGCCAAGGATGAGCTGGAGTACTTGGGCCATTTAGTCTCAGCAGATGGGATTAAAGTGGACCCACGCAAGGTGGCTTCAGTTGCTAATTGGAGCACACCGAAGAATGTTGGCGAGTTGCGGTCTTTCCTGGGGCTGGCAACTTACTTTCGCAAGTTTGTTCGCAATTTTGCAGCACTTGCATCGCCACTGTACAGACTCCTACGCCAAGGTGTGACCTGGGTATGGAGTGCTGGGTGTGTTCGGGCGTTTACCGAGATTAAACATGCCTTGACACATGCACCTTGCTTAGCGTATCCTGACTTCTCAAAGCCGTTTGAGGTCCATTGCGATGCGTCTTTGGCAGGGTTGGGGGCCGTGTTGTACCAGGAGGGTCGCCCAGTTGCCTACGAGAGTCGTCGCTTGACTCCCGCTGAGGTTAACTATCCTACTGGGGAGCAAGAACTTCTAGCTGTGGTGCATGCATTGACAGTCTGGAGGTGCTACCTAAAGGATGGCCCTGCACCGACGAAAGTGCTAGTATGGTCCGAACACCATACCATATACTGTGCGAGCCTACGAGGCTACACCCAGTACCAATGTACCGCCCGGCACGTGCGGGGACGAGCCCCGGCACCGTCTGCCTACCGGCGCGCTACAGTTTGCCAGGAACAATCAGAGGTGTATTCCAACTTCCCAAGGACTTCTGAACAAGAAAAGTTAAATATGAAAAACAAATTTCATTCATGACTAATCTTGTTTAGGGCCCTTGCTCTTCCCTTTCCCTTTCCAATGTTTTCCCTTGTTAAATCCCTTAGGCCCAATGTGTGAGGGAGGTGGAACACCTTGCAGTGGTGCTGCCACTGGTTGATTGTTTCCTTGCCTCGGATAGAATCCAGGCTGAAAATTTGATGGGGTGTGCCCACTAGCTTGAGCTTTGGCAGCTAGATATTGCTTTTTAGCAACACACTGCCATGACTCGTGGCCTAGTTTATGACAAAAATAGCATTCCCTATCCTTTGGAATAGAGGTTCTAGAATCAATTTTTCTCCCGGACCCAAAAGGGGGTGCTCCCACCAAACCCAAGGAAGGTGGTGCAGGGGGCTGTTGTTCCACCACTCCTGCTGCCACTTGAGGTGTCTGGGTGTAGACCCTCTTCCTCTTGGGTCCCTGTGCATCCACATATGTGCTTTTGAGACTTGCCTCATATTTAACAACATAAGTGCAAATGTCTTCCAGATCAGTGAAAGGACTGCCTGTTGCAGGGTTCACAGTGCATGCAAGTTTGAGAGCAGTATTAAGACCCTTGGTAAAAAGATGTAACTGGTCTTGCATGGCTATTTGATAGTCAACCTCTACATCTGCTAAGAGAGACATAAATCTTTCAATATATCTCTCGACAGTCTCATTTCCTTGAAAGACTTTGTCTAATTTTGCCCTGGCAATGGCCACTGTGTCTGTGGAATCATATCTTTTAACCATAAAAGTTTTAAAATCCTTCCATTCCAATGTATGCTCATGTATCCCTTCCTTTTCTAGTTTCCTTACATGTGTGTCCCAAACTTTTGTAGGTCTTTCTTCCATCAATTGCACTCCCAAGGCCACCCACTTTCCTGCAGGCACATTGGTTAGTTTTGCATAGCCTTCCAACTTCCTTGCAAAATAGCAAAAAGATCCCCTCTTTCCCGAAAACAAAGAAGGAGGAGTTGCTCTTACTTGTCCACTAGGGCGAGGAGTCTCCTCCACCCCGTCCCCTCCAACTGCCTTTCGGCAAAAAGCTTTTCCTTAAATTCCAAAAATAACTGCTCCTTTATTTTATTGGTTAACTTGATCTTCTTTGTCTTTGGTGTGGACGGAGCCGGCGACGGATCGCGAGATGCCCCCTCCATCAAGTCCTCTACCAGCTCCCCTGAGCTTTCCAACGCTTCCAAAAATTCTCTTTCTTCCGAAGAAAGGTTTTTAAACTTCCCAGAAGAGGGCGGTGACATCTACGGCCCACATATGAGAGTTAGGACCTTCCATCGAACGATCTCCCTCCTACGACTTTCCTCCTTCCACCACGCGAAAGACTTGCAGAGAACAATTCGGCATCTCGCCGATACCAGATGTCGTAGAATGCACAAGTTAGAGAGAATTTCCAAGTTGTGAGAGAGAGAGAGACAAGGCCGGATGGCCGACAAGTTGGACGCTCTTTCCAATTACAAGTAACCCCCACCTCACGGAGCTTCCACTCCCTACTTGTGGTCTACTAAGCTTCCAAATTACCTGAGTGCGTGTCTTCCCGTGGCTTACGTCTCTATCCGTTCCTTCCCGTGGTTCGTGATCGTGTGTTCACGTTCCTCCAATGGTAGCGCACTAGTCCACCAAACCTCTACAATAGTATCTAGAAAATATCCTAGAATCCTACTATGAGAGTAACGTCCATAACTATCCAATGGAATTCGACGGCTAGGAAGCCAAGGCTAGACGCTAGGCACGTGCGTACTCGCGTTGCTCGTACGACATGTGCGCCACATGTGCGCCTAGGCTAGGGGGTAAGGGAAATGTCCAGAAATGCCGGGAAATCCCTACATTCCATCACAGTCCTCCCCCTTCAGCACCTCTGCAGGTGGTGGTGGTTGGACTGTGCCATCTCGGCGGTATCGTTCCAGCCGTGATACATGGAACACGTCATGTATCCTCCAGCGTGCCGGGAGGATCAACTCATAGGAGTTGCCCCCTACAGACTTGGCAACCTGGAACGGCCCGACCCACCTAGGCAACAGCTTCGGTGTGCCCTCTTTGAACCGCAGGTTCTTAGCCGACAACAGGACCCAATCTCCTGGAGCGAACGTGACATCCTTACGCTTCGTGTTAGCGTAACGTGCCTGGCGTTCCGTCGCAATGCGATGTGTGCGCCGAGCTTCTGCCACTAGTCGCTGAATGCGTTGGACAAAGCTCGAGGCAGCCGGGACCCTGAACTCTGGCAGCACCGATACTGGTAGGTACGGGTGATGACCATAGTTCAACATGAACGGCGTGAAGCCTGTGCTGGAGTGCTCTGCATTGTTGATAGCAAACTCAGCACACGACAGCTTCTCGTCCCAGTCAGTCTGTGACTTAGACACATACATGCGAAGCATGTCCTCAAGAACACGGTTCACACGCTCTGTCTGCCCATCCGTCTGAGGATGATACGCCGTGGACATGGCCTGCTTGGTCCCAAGCATCCGACACAAGGCTCGAGTGAAGTGGCTCGTGAACAGGGGATCCCTGTCAGACACCACTTTTCTAGGCACTCCGTGGAGCTTCCAGATATGATCCACAAACAGCTTCGCTGTCTGCTCAGCAGTCGCCGTGGTCTGCGTAGCCACCAAGTGAACCATCTTCGACAGCTTGTCCACCACAACCAGTATGGCATCATGCCCATCCCTGGTGCGAGGCAACTGGGTGATGAAGTCCATGGTCACCGTGTCCCACGGTTTATGCGGAAGCTCAAGGGGATGCAACAGCCCCGAAGGCTTTGCATGTCTTGCCTTGTTCTTCTGGCAGAGGTGACAGTGAGTCACATACTGCGTCACATCCTGTGTCATCGTCGGCCACCAATAATGGCGGGCAACCAACTTCAGGGTTTTGTTCACACCTTGGTGTCCAGCATACGGGCTATCATGCATTTCTTCCATAAGGTGGGATCTAAGCCCAAATGCATGCGGCACAACAATCTTTCCTTCGTGTAACAGGAAGCCGTCGTGTGCGACCAGAGGCGCCACATTGCTAGGTTCCTTGAACCAAAGGTCTTCCTGATAACCACGCACAAACTTGTCCTTCCACGTCATGCCCTCTCCCCCACCTGAAGGAGGCCTAGACTCGTGTCCCATACCACGAGCCTCTGCAGCCAAGGGAGTACCCTGTGCCCGGGTAACGGCGCAAATGACATCCCGAAGGGAGCGATTTGGAAGACAAGGGGGACCCTCCGAAACGTATGAACGAGTGGAACGAACCACCACAGTGTTCACCAATGAGTTTGGAGGTGAATATCCCACCGGCGTGCGGCTCAGCGCATCGGCAACCACATTTGAGGCACCCGCCATATGTTCCCATGTGAAATGGAACCGGGAGAGAAACTCTGCCCAACGTGTCTGGCGGCGGCTCAACTGTGCCACAGTATCAAGGTAGGTAATAGCCTTGTGGTCAGTGACCACGCGGAACTCCGGCCCACCTTCAAGATAACAGCGCCACACCGTTAAGGCGTGAACCACTGCTAGCAGCTCTTGCTCCCCAGTTGGATAATTGATTTCTGCCGGTGTGAGGCGACGACTCTCAAAGGCAATGGGGCGGCCCTCTTGATATAAGACGGCCCCAAGACCTGCCAGTGAGGCATCCGTATGCACCTCAAACGGCTTAGAGAAATCCGGGAAAGCCAAGCACGGAGCTTGAGTCAAAGCCTGCTTAATAGCATCAAAGGCTTGCTGACACGAGCTCTTCCAGTCCCAAAGGACACCCTTGCGAGTCATGCCATGCAGGGGCATGGCCAGCCTTGCAAAGTCTCGAATGAACTTACGGAAGTATGTTGCTAATCCAAGAAAGGATCGTAGCTCCTTCAAGCACGTGGGCTTAGGCCAATTGTAGACTGCAGCAGTCTTGCGTGGGTCAACCTTTAACGAAGTGAGACGTGTAACTAAGATTTATAACAGCTAAGCAAGGGTTTCAGGCAAGGGTGACACCGAAGGTAGAAATCGAAGTTCCAATCCGTTACAAGTTCGCAGCCCTCCTCACGCAGGTCGTCCGAGTCTCCAAAGAACAATATATTATGACCAATAAAGATATTTCTAGATGCCTCCCTTGTAACAGAAAACCCAAAGACAATGATAACCACCCGAGTTCCTAGTCCACCTATGCGCGGATCCGGCTACGTCGTCCCTCTACGAGATGCTCTCGCGAGCATAACGATATGGATGACGAGAGGAGACCCACTAGGATATTACAGTCATTTTCCTACACACAAGGACAACGAGATCTACTCGTATCCCAAAGGGCACGAAGAAACATGAACTACGCGCACATCCTACGTGAGACGCGTCACGCTGACGCGGCACCTCACTACATACTCCCCCCCTTATTCCTGTGCGTCCCCGCGCAGAAGGCAGAGCGCAACAACAAACAGACAAGGCAAACAAAGGAACAGAAAGACCTTCCAACATGCGGAGACTCAGACTTAGACCTACGGGCAACCCGCCTCCCGTGTTGCCAGACCCCAGCCGAATGCTGCGTATCGGGGTCCCCACCATAATGCAATAAGAACAAGGATCAGGCATGACTAACAAAACAAAAGACAAAACACTGAGAGAAAAACGAAAGTCCACATGATGAACAGCCAAAATGAGACACAAGGGCAGAGCTAAAAGTCCAGATGTCCAAAAGTCCAGAGTCCAAGGGGAGTCCAATTCCAACATATAGTCCAGTATTACGCCAGGATTGCACCATATTGAGCAGGTGTGGTAGTGAAGTGAAAAGGCCATACACCTAATGTGCACAAAAATCTATCCAGGTAAGGGACCCATGGTCAACCCTACCGGGTAAGGCAGCCTTACCCTAGCCTATCCAAAGTCCATATGGCCATACAGAGAGACCCCTCCAAGGAGGGCCAACCGGTCGACGGGACCCTAAGGGTGGACCCTAGGAGTCGTGCCCTTGGGAGGCAATGGCGGGAGCCCGTGACTCTCTCTGTATTCTTCCACTTTCTTGTGGCAACAACGCGTGACCTGTGCAAGTTATTTCCAGCTATCCTCATTTGGCTCATTCGGATCGTACAGAGTGCGGCCGCGTTCGCCAGTGAGTGGCTTGTGATCCACAATGCCACCACACCCGGGATCCACGATACATGCACACCTATGTCCTTAACAATTGTGCTAGAGTATAAGCATCAGCATTCATTGTTGTAGCAGCAAAATGAGCACACTTGTTAAGCCTATCCACGACAAATCAAATAGCATCATTTCCACTTGGGGTCTGTGGGAGGTTGGTAATAAAGTCCATAGACACACTTTGCCACTTCCTTGCTGGTATTTGTAAGGGATGAAGAAGACCAGCAGGCAAAGTATTCCGAGCCTTGACTCGTTGACAAGAGTCACAATGAGCAACATAGGCTTTGACATCCTCATACATTCCCGGCCAATACCATTCCCTTGTTACAAGCTCGTACATGCGAGTTACTCCAGGGTGACCAACATGAGGTGGATCATGTAAAGCTTCCAAAATTCCACGTCGTAGGTTCTCCACGACAAGTTCCCCATCTTTCCTTTCCTCAAACAATGCAGGAACATATTTCCGTCCATTCCTCTCCCAAAAGCCTCCCTTTAGACTAACCTTCCTTCTATTCGCACGCGCTGCCAACCACGGATCGTATGTGTAAGCCTTCTCAAGTTTGCCAAGTAGGGATTCGTACCCATCGGTCTCGCGGGTAAGCTCACTCGGGCTGGCCAACCCGATTTGCTCCATCGTGCGAGGGAGCTTGGGGTCTCGTGAGCGGGCCCGGGAGCGTGA
>KV908375.1:5000-12500 GCA_002005505.1 Botryococcus braunii
CTAGTCATGTGCCCCAAAAGAGCGTGTGTTTCTGGCCCTACGCAACTCTCTGATTCTTGCCAAAGGGCACAGCATCGACAGGCCTGACAAAGGACACAGCAACGACAAGCTGGACGATGAAGTGAGGTGGGAGTTGGGCTGCAGGCGGCAAGGCGGAGACGAGCACATCCATTACGTAACCAGATCGCCTTGGCTACGTGCGGCAGTGCTGGGGGCAAATGATGGACTTGTTAGCGTGGGCAGTCTGCTGCTTGGCGTGAGCGCCGCCAATCCGTCTACCAAGACTGTCCTGCTTTCGGGGGTCTCTGCCCTGCTAGCTGGTGGGCGACCCCTGCCATTACACCGAAAAAGACCACTAAGATTTCGACAAAAAGCTACGTGTTTTCTGAAAGTTCATCTTCGAATTCATCCTTTACAACCGTCAGCGCGGACCGGCTCAGTTGATCACCCCAGACCTTTCTGAAATCAACACCGTTCAACGTGCGGCTTTCGAGACCATGCCGTCGCTGTTTGCTTGGGCAGAAGACGCAGCGGGCATCGGTGGTGCATCCCGGGGGGGGGCGGGGGGGGGGGGTTGGACATCGTGGCCTGCCAGCGGGGTTTGCTGGAAGCGCATGCATCAGGGTGGGGTTGGCGGCTTGCCTGAGCACCTGCAGATGGTTAACATGGGAATGCCGCCCGGGAGAGGGGGGGGAGTGGGATGTAGGAGCCTTGGGAGCCATGAGGAGGGGTGTGCACACGTTTGCTTGAGCAGAAAGGGAGAGCAGCGTGGCCTGGCGGACGGACAAGTGAGTACATTTGTTTCCTTGGGTTGCCGCTTTTTATTGGGTTTGTTTCAGGGAGGGGGATGGGGGTGCAGCAGGAGGTTATGGGGGAGGGCGTGCAGTTGGCGGGTTTGCAGCGTATGAGAGGTGGCGGAGGTGCGGAACATGGGGGAGGAGTGGAGTCCATGGGGGGGGGACTCTTCTAGAATGAAGGGGAGTCGGCCGACAAAAACGAGGGAAAATCGTTTGAAAGGAGACCCGGGGAGGTCGAACCATGGTTGATGCTCATGGGCGCGTGCGGGACCTGCGCAGGGGCCCTCAGCATGGGAGTCGGGGAGTACATAAGCGTGTCGTCGCAGCTGGACACGGAAAAGGCGGACATCCAGAAGGAGGTGGAGGCCCACGCGACCTCCAGTGGGCGCATCCACGAAACGGAGGAGCTGGCGCAGATCTATGTGTCCCGAGGCCTGGACTATGCCCTTGCCCGTCAGGTGCGCTCAGCTCCCTCAACGTGGGAGAGAGCCACAGAGCGCAAGCAGCCAGAGGTGCAAGAGCCATAGAGCGCAAACAGCCAGAGGAGCTCATGCAGGAAATGCGCCATGGAGCGCAACCAGCCAGAGGGCAAGAGCCATGCAGGAAGAGAGCCATAGAAGAAGAGAGGCATGGAGATCGTACTGCAGCTTTGCGATGAGGAACTGCCATGGCCTGGCCGGAGCGTTTTCTCGGGCCAAGCCTCCAGATTGTTCTTCGGAGGTTTTGGCTGGGACAAATTTTGCTCTCGAACTGGGGGCGCGGTGCCCTACAGGCTCGGGGCATCGCACCCCGAGTTATGTATTGGACGCAAGCTCTTTGGCCTGTGCAGATATGGGTTCCTGCACTTTCAAGGGTTCGGAGAAGTTGTGACGGACTGCTGTCGCTGCCTCAAAAGCCGCCCCGGGGGGGGGGGAGATGTTTCTGGGTTGGAAGCAGGGGGCGGCATACCAACAGTGTGTGTAGTATTGTCATCCCATCGATGTGTGTGGAGCTGTGTGAAAAGGGAAGTGGGGGGGGGGGTGAGGCAGGGGAAAGAGAGCCCAGAAGAAAGAGAGAGGGGGGGAAGAGAGAGAGAGAGAGAGAGAGAGAGAGAGAGAGAGAGAGAGAGAGAGAGAGAGAGAGAGAGAGAGAGAGAGAGAGAGAGAGAGAGAGAGAGAGAGAGAAGGGGGGGAGGAGTGACAGAGAAAGTGTAAGCGAGTGGTGCGCTCCGTCGCTGTGAGTGTAGTGCGGGTTTCAGCGGGGCGTATGCAGGAGGAAGCAAGGAAGGAGATATTTGGAGGCTGCTGCATGAGCTGAAGCGGGTGGTGGGGTCCCAGGTGGCTGAGAAGCTAGAGAACACGGATGCAATCAGGGCGCACGCTCGAGACGAGCTGAACATCGACATGGACGAGCTGGCGAATCCCTGGCAAGCTGCCTTTACATCCATGCTGTCCTTTTTTGCGGGAGCAATTGGTCCCTTGCTCGTGGGCATACTCGTCACGGTCCGCTCCCTGCCATGCCCTCACCCTCTTCTACTTGTTCTTCTTTTTCTCCTCCTCCATTTCCTCCTCCCCCTCCTCGTCCTCCTCCTTTTCCTCCTCATCTGGTTTCTCGTCGCGGAAGCTCGGGGTTGCTAGCTTGTACTAATTAAAGGGAATCTGGCCGCCTTCAAGTAAAAGTAATGGTCAGCAGCATGGTTGGCCGTCATGAACTCAGGTTACGTGAAGAGAGACAGAGGGTTCACGTCATCTCGGTTGTTGACCTGAAGAGAGACAGAGGGTTCATGTCATCTCGGATGTTGACGTGAAGAGAGACAGAGGGTTCACGTCATCTCGGATGTTGACGTGAAGAGAGACAGAGGGTTCACGTCATCTCGGATGTTGACGTGAAGAGACACAGGGTTCACATCATCTCGGATGTTGACGTGAAGAGAGACAGAGGGTTCACGTCATCTCGGATGTTGACGTGAAGAGAGACACAGGGTTCACATCATCTCGGATGTTGACGTGAAGAGAGACAGGGAGTTCATAATTTTAAGTTCACGGAAGCGAGACAGAGAGTTCATGACTCATCATCAATGAATGCCACTGAGCAAGGTGGGCCAGGAAATTCTCCCGTTTGGGCAGGGAGGAGGCTTTTACCACTTCCAATTGGGGGAGGGATGCAGGACCCATTCTGGAGGCAGATATCGATTCTGGGAGTGGCAACGCTGGCGCTGCTGGTCTTTGGATCGATAGGAGCTTGGCTGGGGGGCGCGCGCAAAGTGCGGGGCGCGGCGCGCGTTCTGCTGGGGGGCTGGATCGCCATGGGGGTGACCTACGGCGCCGGCGCCCTCGTGGGGGGGGACGTCCCCCTCTGAGCCTCTCCCCTTTCTTCTCAGCCTGAGCCTCCAGACAGTTTTGAGGCTGGGCCTCTGAGCAGTTTCCAGGCTGAGGCTCCCGTCTGGTTTCAGGCTGCTGGGCCCCCTCGGGTTTCAGGCTGCTAGGCCCTATTGGGTTTCTAGCTGGACCTCTGTTCAGATTCCAGGCTGAGGCTCCCGTCTGGTTTCGGGCTGAAGGTGCTGTCAAGAAAAGGCTGAGGGTTCTGTCAGGTTTCAGGCTGAGGGCCGTTTCGTAATTACTACAATCTTTTTTCTCTTAAGCACGTCAGTTCTGGCTAAGGGCCCTGTCGTGGTTTTGGCTGAGGCTCCCGTCTACTTCTAGGCTGAGTGGCCAGCCGGGTTTCAGGCTGCTGGGTCCTGTCAGGTTTCAGGCTGAGGGCCCTGTTGAGTGTCTGGCTGAGCTCCCTGTTGAAAAGCAGGCTCAGGGGTGCTGTTGGGATTCAGGGCTGAGGGCCCTCTTGGGTTCTAGGCTGCTCGGTCCCGTCTGGTTCCAAGCTACTGGGTCTCTGTCGGGTTTTAAGGCTAGGTCCTATCGATGAACTGGCCAAAATGGGGAGAACTGAGCGGGGATACCCCTCACCAGTAGCTGGCGGTCCTTTTCGAAGCATGCTGATCTGCAACCACTCTCCCAACCTCAGGAGAGAAGATGCTAGGAGATGGGGCAAGGGATTTGCTTCACTTCCCATCCGCTGCGGGGCCATGTCAACTGCGATTTGCAGGCTTAGAATTAAGTTGAAGTACGCTGTACCTGACTTGGGGCCCTATATAGGGAACAAGGAAGATGGGGAGTGTGGTCGCATTGACGACGTTGAGGGGAACTGAGGGGCTCGCGGGCCACAGCTCTCCAAGCATGGTCTGTTTAACTAATGTAGAGGGGAGAATGGAAGGAAGGACGCAAATAGGTAGGTGGAATGGAGACAGGAAGGATAAAAGTTTAGGGTAAGGGCTCGTAGCTCTAGTGAAGAGGCTCTTTGCTGGCTAAAGCCCTCCATTCGGTGCGAGCAAGAGGGGAACATACCAGGAAGGGAAATAAGACAGGAACAGACCAAGCCAGGGGGTTTCACAAAAGCCCGCTGTGCATTCCTTCCATGGGCATTTACTGTTCATGCAAAACACTAACGGACATGACTATCAGATAAGAGCATTGTGAGGGGACTAGAAAGAGTGATTGGGGGACCGGGGGACACAGATGCTACAATATCATGTAGCCACACGATATGTTCCCCGATTATGTATCCCAGTTGCCAAAGCAGGCACATTTACCCCCAAGACCAAATTTACACCCAGAGGGCCCTGTTCTAGTCGGTGTTACCTATAATCATGTACGGACGTGTGCATAAGCGTTACCGCATATATGGTTGTAAGCTCGCAGATTCTCTGCACTATGTAATGGTGATTGGATGATTATCAGGTATGAGTGTCCCTCTCCCAGCAATGTTCGTACAACGGAAGTGTCTACCTCCAAAGCTTTGGGTGTGTCTCGGCCAGCAACATTCACATGAGTGTAGGCTTGTTGAAGCCATACCTGCTGGTCATGTGCACAAGGGTTATACGAGGTTTAAAAGGACCGGCTCTGAACATCCCTGTTGGCTATTTTTTTTTTTTTTTTTTTTTTTTTTTTTAATTTAAAGGACCGGCTCTGAACCTTCCCTTTAACTATATATTTTATAAAATTATATAAGTTTTATATATTACCGTACCTACACTAATTATTGGGCACTAAATGTTTCGGCGCCCAAATTAAAAATAAATCGAATTAACGGGCGGATGGGGTGCCCAATAATTAGCGCCATTATTTTCCGGAATTTTGTCGGTGGTACGTGTGTCCTCGAGGGGCAGGGATGTTCCGATGACTCCAAAATATCATTAAAAAAATACTGTGATATGTTTTTGTCACAAAACCCACCGTTTTCAACTATCTAGTACCATGAAAGGGGGTTCTGAAATATATTAAAAAATATTCCGAGACCCTCTTGGAGGGTGTGCCCAATAATTAGCGCCATTATTTTTCGGATTATTTCTTATTTTTAATTATGATTTAGGGTTTTTTGGGTGCCCAAAATAAATTTAATGCCCAATAATTAGTGTAGGTACGGTATATATATTTTATATATTATATAAATTTTATATATTATATATATTTTATATATTATATATATTTTATATATTATATGTATTTTACATATTAGATATATTTTATGAATTTATATTCGGTCAACCATGTCACCAGACCCTGACCTTTTGCGACTGTGAGTAATGGTCAACCACAATATGGAGTTATGATAAATGCAACAGGAGGCTTCCCAGGGCGCCCAACACAGGAGACCGACATATCCCAGTTGACATACTGGGGCACGGGCGCATATAAACAGATTTATCCTGAGTCCAGCTAAAACAACCCACAGAGTCTACCATTGACAAGCTACTGTCCTGCAAGTCAGTTCCTTTCTGCACAGTTGGAGCACACTTTATACGCTTCCAAACCACGAGCTTTACACACTGACCCATCAAGTATTCTGATCGCTCTTCAAGCGACTCTCTCCTTTTCTTCGCGATCTTTCACTCATCTCCTCCACACTGTCGAGGGCCTCCCACACACATACTTCCTATGTTACTGTTCGGGCTATATTACCCAGTGTGATTCCTTAATTAACCATTGGAAATCACTAAACCTTGTGTGCCGGCAACAGATGCCTCCGCATGCATATGCAGCACGACACAAGTGTACATTTCACTCTCGCAGAGCAAGGCCTAAGTAGTACAAAGAAAAGTACAAAAACGTTACACTAAGAAAAGGGCTGATTAGCATCATGGCCTGCATTAAGCACATGAAGAGATCTGCCTCCAGCTACATTACCTACATACAATTCACCAACTTGTACCAACGCAAACCACACGGCCAACGTTTTTCTGTACAATGCGAGCCTCGAGCTCTCAGACCACACACTCCATATCCTCCAGTGGCGCGTTGCTTAAATTGTAAGCAGCGCACCCTTTCACACTTTGCCTGAGAAATCACATGGATGGAAACAGGGGGGATGACTTGTGAAGTGTAGCATAAACAATTCCTGCCCATTGGGCGACATCTGCAGGCGCTTCTTGCCTTCCCGCAGTTATACGAAGTTCCAGTTGAAGCCTGTCTATTGGATACCATGCCCATCGCTTCTTGAAATACCCATCGACAATCATGCGAACGAAGCCTGACCAGTGAGCCTTCCGAAGGTCTGAGGCAGCAGGACCTGTCCACAACACCCTGAAATACATTAGTGCTCTCTCTGGAGCCTTGCAACAACGCCACATAGCTCTTGATTATTGGAATCAGTTGCAAACATGTACTTATCGGGGGAAAAAAAGAAAAAACAAAACAAACAAACAAACAAAAAAAGAAAAAACAGGGGGGGAACAAAAACATGACAATTGGGAGCGTAGCATAGCGAAGGCTACTGCTAATTATCTAACATCTCAGCAGAAGCTGAGGTTGTGTTGGGATCTGCTGTGCTGAAAAAGGAAAGAAAGAGGTGGAATGAGCAGAGGAAAACGAATGCGGGTGATAGACCCAAATGACCAACAGCATTTCTAAGCAAAACTAAATGCTTTGCCTCTAAATCAAAGTTCATCTCTGCGATTTCAGCAGCAAGGGAAACTCAGCCCTCCAGTGCATACCACTGGAAACTGAAAGCATGCATCGGACCAAGATTAGGAGTTACCTCTTGCCCACCGGGTGGGAGACTTGGCTGCCATGTTACTTTCTCCAATGCTGCAGATGGCATCCAGAGTTAACCATACAATCGCTAAATCTTGAAGGCACATCTCTACCTGCAGAGCAGAAAGTTGTGACTCCTGATGGATTTGCTTGGATGTGGCCTGGAAGAAAAATTGCGTGTAGCATTGTCATCTGCAAATGAGTGTGCTGCATTTGTGAAATGATGGCATAAGCTACTTCCACTCTGCACGAAGGAGCTACCCACACCAAATGCGTCTTGCTCACATGCTTGGCTGTCTAGCAAAGTCTGAGTTATCTTATAGATCACCTCTGCATCATGCGCTGGATCTGAGATATCTCCTTGCTGGTGCCGGAGTTCTAACAAAAGGGTGTCCTCTGATATACCACACTCATATGCCATGACAGCCATTTGTGTGAATTCCTGCATGAAACGCCCTCAAAGAAGATAAATCGTTGATTCATGCAACTTAAGGCATGTAAATCAATCGAATGCGTTTGGGTATACAAGGGAGTGGTAGAGGTCTCAATCTATCAGTTAGAGGGCTACTGTACAGTTTTGCTGTAATTGGTTCCCACATTGTAGGACTATTGGCTTAATGACAGCAGGAAAGCAGGCTGCC
>KV908375.1:17500-20000 GCA_002005505.1 Botryococcus braunii
TGGACGTTCCGACCATCAAGTGCGTTCAAACCATCTTCAAGAACCTTCAAGAGCAAAGAGGCAGTTAAAAAAGGGGTATCAATATGAATTACCACGGTATTTTTAATAAGTACAAATCGTAACAGCAAAAACCCACATTTACACTACCTAACAGACGAGAGGGTAAAGCCACGCCTATATAACGAGGGGCTGTTCAATGTTCCTTTTATAGTCGGATAGAACTCTTCCCAATAATAGGTTCATGAAAAACACTTTCTTTTCAGGGCTCGGGCAACATCCCTGGAGAAAGCCTTGGACATCTTGTTGAACCCAATTCTGTCCCATATGGAGATACACCTGAGCCGTGGTGTTCAGATGCATTATCCAAGGGAACCAGGTCCCCCCAACATAGTCCCAAGAGAAGTTACCTGGGATAATGTAGATTTAGCAGATGTTGTACACTTGTTACCATTAGCTGCTGACTACCCTGGAGCCCCCTGTTTTTTGACTGTGCAAGCAGGCATTACCTCACTCCTTGGTCTACTGCATGCTATATCTGTAGCTGGAGAAAATATGGAGGTGCGGAGGGTCTCTAATTGTACCGTTTGTTTTTTCTGAGTTACTTTTGAAGTTTGCTGGGGAACAAACATGGATGCTTGTTTTGCAGCTTCCTGTTCCACCACCTTTATTTGAGGTTTCCTCAGTGAACCGACTTTTAAGGCTGGTAGCAAGGGCAACATCTGTTGACCCTGAAGATTTGACACCCGAAGTTGTCACCAAGCAGTGGAGATTGTTTGGAGAGCTCGCAGCAAGTCTAGGACTTCAACCTAATGAGCACTTGGCTGTGGCACTATCACCAGCGTCAAAGTTGCTTATGGTTCACTTCTGCAGCATAACCACCAATGGTATTATAAAGCTGGATTTTCAGGTATGATAGAAACTGTATGGTTTCAGAATTCTATTTAACTGCTGACACAACTGCATTTGTTCAAGTGTTGCATGGCATAAAACTTCCGTGGGGATGGGTGTTCAGGCTCCAGAGACTATGGTCTTGTCTGGGGGAATGAGGGCTGCAAAAGAGCAAAACCTCATGGATATTATTGGTCCTTGTCTGTTGCTCCCACAATACAGAGAGCCAGGCGACAGGAGCCCACTTTTTGAATCCCAAGAATTTGGTGATCTCGGCCATGAGTTATCACACAACACAGAGAAATTCTTCATGCATGCCGCAAGAGAACTGGTTGGTCTGGATAGATGTAAGTTTATCCCCACATACATTGCTGGCAATGTTGGTAACAACCCTTTTTGCAGCTGCTTATGTCACTGTGCTGTACCAGATGCAGATCAAGTAGAACCAGAGGCAGACTCCCTCTTTGTATACAATGCATCAGCTGGCAAGTTCTGGATAAACCCCCATCTCAGCAGATCCTCGTCGGAGTCAGCAAGATACATATTTGCAGGATGGTTGATGGGACAGCTCTTCACTAACAGGACATACCTCGGCATTCCCCTGCCCGAGGTCCTTTTTGAGAAGCTGCTGCATGGAAAACACTTCAAGGTAAAAGTCTTGTTGGTTCAACGACTTTATGTCGTAAAACGTCAATGAAAGTTTTCACAGTTGTCAAGGTTTGAGAAGTCCATTCCTTCATGCAGGCATCCATTGAAGCGCTCTCTGAATTTGATACAGAAGCAGCAGCCAGCATTCGTAATGTGATTCACATGCGGGAAGATGAGTATAAGGCACTTTTGGAGCAGGAAGGCCTTCCACTGAGCATGTCCCGCATGACATACATGAGGCGTGCTATCAGGGAAATTCTAGTGGACAGCATCGATTGGCAGTTCCAAGCACTCTCTCAGGTGGATGGGGAATGCAGTACAAAATTAGGGCGCAAGACTCATGTATCTATAGATGTATTTTAGAAACACTTCCGTGCTCATATCAAGTCTTGTGGGTTACAGGGGTATTTCCAAGCGGTAGATAAGCAAATATTGCAACAGTGGAGAGTAACGCCTGCTGACCTTGCAGAATTAGTTCTGGGAAACGGGTGCCCCATGATCAAGCAGTTTTGCAACAGGCAAATGCGGCATTCTCCTATAATGTTCTCTGAAACAGACGCTACACAAACAGCTCCGATGTTGCTTTACAGGGTGAGTATCCTGAGTAATGTATGCCGTCCAGCTGGGCTATTGCCAAATATTGGCTGACCATAAAAATAAGCAAGTAAATAATTCAGCAGTCCTCAATCCTGACCCTTGATGTGATGGAGGGCTACACATGCTGATGGAATGTTTTGCAAGCAAGTGTTTACTGATCAGCAACTTGAGCTAAGCCTTAGAGACGATGCACTCTAAACATACATGGACAATAACCGCACAGTCGTGGGACCCAAGCACTCCCAAAGTCACCTGTTGCAGAAAATGTTCCTCTGGTAATCCATTGTCAATAAAGCAAATGCTATGTTGCGCAGGGAAAGCCAATTCCTCTAAGCACACCATGCTCTGTGAAGAGAACTGGACGTAG
>KV908375.1:25000-35000 GCA_002005505.1 Botryococcus braunii
TGGGCTGCAAATGTGAATTGTGGATGGAGTATTAAAGACAATGTGAGAGATCATTGACGACAAGGGTGTGTGTTGCAGCCACCATGCAGATCTTTGTGAAAACACTGACTGGGAAGACCATCACTTTGGAAGTTGAGTCTTCAGATACAATTGACAATGTGAAGGCCAAGATTCAAGACAAGGAGGGTATTCCTCCAGACCAGCAACGCCTCATTTTTGCTGGAAAGCAACTTGAGGATGGACGCACACTAGCGGATTACAATATTCAAAAAGAGTCGACTCTGCATTTAGTCCTTCGTTTGCGAGGAGGCATGCAAATTTTCGTGAAGACTCTTACTGGGAAGACAATTACCCTTGAAGTAGAGTCCAGTGACACGATTGATAATGTGAAAGCAAAGATCCAGGATAAGGAAGGTGAGGCAACGTGGTTTTTGGCCTCTGCTCCATTAGATTTCCTGCTGCTTGTTGTCTTCCTCGGACACAATACACGCACTTCTCACAGTTGAAAAAGAAGTGGAGACCTTAGTGCATTAAGGTTACCATGGCATGATTACGGGTCCTTCACAGTGGAGTGGAATGAAGCAGACATTAAGGTTCCTTTTCACCTCCAAGGTTTGGAAGAAACGGGGGGAATTGAGGGGTAGGAGTCCGCTTCTGCATTTGGTGCATGAGGTCTCACATTGCACTCTGATTGGTCTTGCGGGGCAAAACTTTATTCTGGAGGATTTTCTGCTGCTTGTTGTTTTCGTCCCCGTACACAATGCACACACTCCTCACACCTTGGAAGTGGAGATTTAAGTGCATTTAGGTTACCATGACGTGGTCACGGGTCCGTCACCTTGGAGTGGAGTGATGCAGGCATCCCTCCGGATCAGCAGCGCCTCATTTTTGCAGGCAAGCAACTGGAGGATGGCCGCACCTTGGCAGACTACAACATCCAGAAGGAGTCGACCTTGCATTTGGTGTTGCGGTTGCGTGGAGGCATGCAGATTTTTGTCAAAACTCTTACTGGAAAAACTATTACTTTGGAGGTTGAGTCGAGCGACACGATTGACAATGTGAAAGCAAAGATTCAGGACAAGGAAGGTGAGATCAGCAGCCATGGCTACGGTTTTCATCAAGTGGGGATGGGCTGGCTCAAGTGGTGGGTTTGCTCAGACAGGTCTCGGGGGTTGTGGGGAGAAGCTCTTTGGTGGTGGGGGTTGGCCTTGGGTGGTGGTGGGGCTGCAAGTTATTGCTAGAGATGCTTGTTTTGTGGGTTCTGTAGGTATGGCCTCGTGGAGATAATCCTGCCTCATTTGTAAGGGTTGTTAGAATCAGGCCAAGTCCAATTTTTACTGTTCCAGAGAGGTATCGTACTCGAGGGCAATTGGGATGTGATGAAGTGCAGCTGTGCTGTTGGGCTCTAGGGGTGTTGAACATTGGCGGGTGTCATATCGCCTTAGTGGTTTATTTAGGCTGTCAGCCATGAAAGGAACAGTAGCGGTCATTTGGGTAGCAGGGGGTAATGGGTAGACCAAAATTTTGTTACTTTTTTTGATCACAAGAAGTTGTTATGGTTCAGGCATCCCACCAGACCAGCAGCGGCTGATTTTCGCTGGCAAGCAGTTGGAGGATGGCCGCACCCTAGCTGACTACAATATTCAAAAGGAGTCCACTCTGCACTTGGTGCTGCGCCTCCGGGGTGGCATGCAAATCTTTGTTAAGACCTTGACCGGCAAGACCATCACATTGGAAGTGGAGTCCAGCGACACGATTGACAATGTGAAAGCTAAGATTCAGGATAAGGAGGGTGAGCGCCCTCTTCCGTACTTCATGACATCATTGGTGAAAGATGGTCTGTCATCCACGGCATCTGTGTTGGGACTGCACGATGTCTTCTACGTTGCTTTGCAGCCTGTGTGGTCATAGGGTTGAAGGTTCATCTCACTTGCCCAGATGTGGTGCTTCCTTCCGTTTGTTTTCTTTGTGCCCTCATAAGTTCTCTTGCTTCAATGTGTGGAGTTGGTCACCTGCAGGTATTCCTCCCGACCAGCAGCGGCTGATCTTTGCGGGCAAGCAGCTGGAGGATGGCCGCACCCTGGCAGACTACAATATCCAGAAGGAGTCGACACTCCACTTGGTGCTGCGTCTGCGAGGTGGGATGCAAATCTTTGTCAAGACCCTGACAGGGAAGACCATCACCCTGGAAGTGGAGTCCAGCGACACCATCGACAACGTCAAGGCAAAGATCCAGGACAAGGAGGGCATCCCGCCAGACCAGCAGCGCCTGATCTTTGCCGGGAAGCAGCTGGAGGATGGCCGCACCCTGGCAGACTATAACATCCAGAAGGAGTCGACGCTTCATCTGGTGCTGCGTCTGCGCGGAGGGATGCAGATCTTTGTCAAGACCCTGACAGGGAAGACCATCACATTGGAGGTGGAGTCCAGCGACACCATTGACAACGTCAAGGCAAAGATTCAGGATAAGGAAGGTGGGCACCCTGCATTGCGTAATGGTCATTTGTCAGTTTGTATCGAGCAGAAGCCGCTGCACGGCTGGCAGTTTTGAAGATAGTAGTCTGGCATGGTCATTGGGGTGGTGGAAGAGATGGGGTGAGATAGAAGGGGGGGCTTTGGGTGGGCAGTGAAAGTAGTTCAGGGCAAGTTGACCTCGAAGAAGAGGAGGGAACAGGAGAGGTGATGGTTGTGCGGCGAGGCAGAGGGTGGTTCTGAAGGGTAGGGGGGGGCAAGGGGAGGGTTTTGAAGGAGGGAAAAGTGAAGGGAGAAGGAAGGAAGGAAAAGTGAAGGGAACCGGCCGGTTTGATGCATGGTGGTTATGGGCAAGGTGTGCTTAGGAAGGAGACCTTTCTGAGCAGCGAGACGGGGACGGGAGAGGACAAAGTTGTGAAAGGTTAAAAGTAATAGGGAGGAATGCTGAATGGAATAAAGTGGGGCAGAGAATTCGGGAGGCGCATGGGTGGTTTGGGTGACTGCTTGTATGGGGAGCTTTGCCCCCCCCCCCCCTCCCCCTCTCCCCCCCCCTTAAACCCCCAAATGTTTATGATAAATTTAAGAGGATCAGAAGTGAGGAAGGGAAAAGGTCAAAGGGTCTTTGTGATCTGATTTGTGTGTGTGAAGCAGATCTAGAGTCCCCCATTTTGGGACCAGTGATTGATTGGGTAGCGGGATGTGCAGGTATTCCTCCCGACCAGCAGCGGTTGATCTTTGCGGGCAAGCAGCTGGAGGATGGCCGCACCCTGGCAGACTACAACATCCAGAAGGAGTCAACACTCCATCTGGTGCTGCGCCTGCGAGGTGGTATGCAGATCTTTGTCAAGACCCTGACAGGGAAGACCATTACCCTGGAGGTCGAGTCGAGCGACACCATCGACAACGTTAAGGCAAAGATCCAGGACAAGGAGGGCATCCCGCCAGACCAGCAGCGCCTGATCTTTGCGGGGAAGCAGCTGGAGGATGGCCGCACCCTGGCAGACTATAACATCCAGAAGGAGTCGACCCTTCATCTGGTGCTGCGTCTGCGCGGAGGGATGCAGATCTTTGTCAAGACCCTGACAGGGAAGACCATCACCTTGGAGGTCGAGTCCAGCGACACTATCGACAACGTCAAGGCAAAGATCCAGGACAAGGAAGGTGGGCACCCTGCGTTGCATAGTGGTGCATTAGCCAGCCTCCATGTAGCAGATGACGCGGCACTGCAGGCTTGTGTAATTTGTGAGATGTATGTAGTGTGTTATGGGTTCTTAGGGGTGGTGGGAGGGGGTTTGGGAGGGAGGATGGAGTATCAGCGGTAGGCAAAGTTTTTAGTGTGTGTTGGCAAACTTGGAGGGATTGGGGTGTTTTTTTTTTTTTTTTTTTTTTTTTTTTTTTTTTTTTTTTTTTTTGGGGGGGGGGGTGGGGGGGATGGAGAGGAAAGTGAAAATAGGTTTTTTTTTTTTTTTTTTTTTTTTTGGGGGGGGGGGGGGGTGGGGGGATGGAGAGGAAAGTGAAAATAGGGTGGTGAGGAGGTAGTGATGTGTTAGGGTGCCAAGGGAGGGCGAACATAGGGGATAATAAGGTTTGAAAGAGGGACTGAGGATAGAGAAGGAGAAGGGGAAAGTTCAAGAATAAAAGGGGTTGGTGCGGAGGGCTGCGGTGGTAGGTTTCTTGTTTGTTGGAGATGAGGGTGGGACCAGAAGTGTGGGATTGGGACAGGGTGATCTAAAGGGAGGAATGATGGCGGAGACAGAAAGTGTCACATGCAGGGCATGTGCCAGGTGTTTTGTGTGTGATTGGGGTAGGGGGGTTTGACAATTAAAAGGACAGATGGAGCGAATAGGGAAATGAGAATGAAACGGATATAAAGCTACATTACAATTAAACGTGTCAAGGCAGCTGCTGAGTGTTGTTCTGAAGCCTGGGTTACAAGGAGAAATGAGGAGCATGCAAAGCCTTTACAAATTGGCAGGCCTGACTATACCATTCTCTGTAATTCTTTTCAGAAATTGGAAACACCTAACTATGTGATGCTCAGGGTGCTTGCCCCCGGAAGGGGGGGAGGGGGGGCAAGGCGGAGGTTGGGCAAGAAGAGGTTTTTCTGCAGGGTTGGATAAGTTGCTTTCCTTAAGTGCCTATTTAATTGTGGTGTCATCTTTGGAAGATAAACAGTGAGTGGGTGCTTGGAAAAATGCAGGCATCCCGCCAGACCAGCAGCGCCTGATCTTTGCCGGGAAGCAGCTGGAGGATGGCCGCACCCTGGCAGACTATAATATCCAGAAGGAGTCGACGCTTCATCTGGTGCTGCGTCTGCGCGGAGGGATGCAGATCTTTGTCAAGACGCTGACAGGGAAGACCATCACCCTGGAGGTCGAGTCCAGCGACACCATCGACAATGTCAAGGCAAAGATTCAGGACAAGGAAGGCATCCCGCCAGACCAGCAGCGCCTGATCTTTGCCGGGAAGCAGCTGGAGGATGGCCGCACCCTGGCTGACTATAACATCCAGAAGGAATCTACCCTTCATCTGGTGTTGCGCCTGAGGGGGGGTCAATGAACGGAAAGGGATGCAGCACGAAGTAGAACTCAAAAAACTCATCTCGTGATTCGGGAACTCAGGAGTATCACAATGATCAGGCTGAGTAGACATGGCAAGCCCGAGATGGGGCATCTTGGTTGCGTGACGTTGATCATGCCTTCGAGGGGAATGCTGCCTTTTGTGCAATGTGGTTTCTAACTTGTCAGTGATGAACACAGCAACTATAATTTAGGTTCTCCCCCTGTTGTATCACGGGGTTGTCCTTACTGTTTTGAGGTTGTGTATTGAAATGGTTCTTACCCCAAGTTCCAGCCTGCCTTTGACGGTTTGCACAGCCAGCCCTTACCGCACCACCATACACTTGACTTGTCCCTGTTCTCCGACTTGCTGTTCCTTCACACGTGTAATCACACCTGGGGTTACTAACAGTGGACGGGGGAGACTTCTGATACCAAATTGCGAAGGCTTCTTAATTTGGGGGAAGGCTCCCTAATTTCTTCAAGTGCAAATGGAGTAGTGCACGAGGTGGAATATCTCTGGGGGACTTCGTGAATGTATGCGTACCTACCTAATTTTGCTGTACATCAGCACTACCCCCGGTACCAGTGGTAGTACCACAGCGAAGTCACATCATATGGGAATAAGCGAATGCTATAACCCTCGCTTGAACTCAAATCCAAATGGGAAATACAATATGCCCATCTCTCGTTCTCCTCCCTCCTCACAAGATGGGGTTTTGGGTAAGGCTGGATCCTTTGGAAGGAATATGGGCCATTTGCAGTGTTCCAAAAGAATCTTGGGGTAATCTTTTCAACTGAACCGTTTTGCTGGTCTCTTCCGAAAAAAACTTTCCCTAGATATTATTTTCTAACACCTACGCTCTAAATGCCTCGTCATTTTTCTGAAAACATATCGGGAGTGTCGAGCAAAACAGTATCCCCTAGCGTGCCCCTGCCTCCCTCTCCCCTTCCCTTCTATCTTCGCCCCCCCCCCTCTCGCCCCCCCTCTGTCTCTCGGGGGGTGTGTGTGGGTGTGGGTGTGTGTGTGTGTGTGTGTGTGTGTGTGTGTGTGTGTGTGTGTGTGTGTGTGTGTCCACTCTAACTCGCTTCCACAAGAACATGGGTCTGTGTTTCGACCCTATCACGCTTCCACAAGGATCTGTGTCTGCCTTTCTACCCCGCCTCGCTTCCATAAGGACTTCTGGTCTGGCGAGAAGTAAATGGCAGTACCCTACCGCCTTGTACAGAGGCAGGCTCTCTTGACAAAAAACCTCAATGCCACTCTGATACCTACTGAGACGCAGAAATTAGAGTAAGCATCGAATATTCTGAGGTCTTGTGATTATTCTTCATCACCTTATGAGGAACGTGAGGACCAGTATTAAGCTGCCATCAACAGCATGTCAACAGCGACACAAGTTATACTGGGTCAGTAGTAGCTTCTCATTGCAATGCTGCGGTATGGTACATGTACTAAAGAACTACTGTCCGTGGCGGAAGAAGGGGTGTGTCTCTGGAGGGCATTGCCTCCAACTGCGTTAGAGAGATTTGAGCATGCACCGACAGATGTTTTGACACACGAGAGAGCGCGCGAGCGAAAGAGCAAGAGCCCGCGCGCCGCGCGCGAGAGAGAGAGAGAGAGAGAGAGAGAGGGGGGGGGGGGGGAGGGGGGGGAGGGGAGGGAGGGAAGGAGGGAGGAAGGGATGGAGAGGGAGGGAGGGAGGGAGAGAGAAGGTGGGGAAATAGGGTCAAGAGAAAATAGATATGTCTGTGTGTGTCTCTCTCTCTCTGTGTGTGTGTGTGTGTGTGTGTGTGTGTGTGTGTGTGTGTGTGTGTATGTGTGTGTGGGTGGGTGTGGGTGTGGTGTGTGTGTGTGTGTGTGTGTGTGTGTGTGTGTGTGTGTGTGGGTGGGTGTGTGGGTGTGGGTGTGGGTGTGGGTGGGGTGTGTGTGTGTGTGTGTGTGTGTGTGTGTGTGTGTGTGTGTGTGTGTGTGTGTGTGTGTGTGTGTGTGCGCGTGTGCGTGCGTGCGTGCGTGCGTGCGTGCGTGCGTGCGTGTGTGTGTGTGTGTGTGTGTGTGTGTGTGTGTGTGTGTGTGTGTGTGTGTGTGTGTGTGTAGAGGGGCATTGCCTCCAACTGTGTTAGAGAAATTTGAGCATGCACGACAGATGTTTTGACACGCGAGAGAGCGAGAGAGAGAGAGAGAGAGAGAGAGAGAGAGAGGAGAGAGAGAGAGAGAGAGAGAGAGAGAGAGAGAGAGAGAGAGAGAGAGAGAGAGAGAGAGAGAGAGAAGAGAGAGAGAGAGAGAGAGAGAGAGAGAGAAAGAAAGGAGAGGAGGGGGGGGGAAGCATATTGTAGCATACTGGGGACCTACAAAGGTTTATTCAATCGCTGAACGTTTCCTGACATGGTAATATTATTGTTTTAAGGTTCTATATGTAATGTGAACACCAAAGAGTAAACCTGCAGCACTGTGGACTGGTATAGGGTTTCTGTTATCATTTCGCTTATTCGTTGTGCAGGCAAAAAAAAAAAGGAGTTTTGAAGCTTCGCTTTGTGATGCAACCGCGGAACACCGCTGTCCTGACATGTTATTATTATTGTTATTGTGTTAAGGCTTTATATGGAATCTGAACACCAAAGAATAAACCCGCTGCACACTGGGGACAGGTAAAGGGGGTCTGGTATCGTGACCCCAATTCGGGTTGCACGCAAAATTGAGGAGCTGTGAAGGTTCCCTTGTGTTTCAACCTCTGAAACCTTGTCCACAAATAAATGGTTATTTTAAGACACCGAAATGAAGCCCAGAACGATAGGATAAATGTGTAGCATACTGTGGTCCAACAAAGGTTAGTTGTTTGCGTTGCGCCGGGTCCCATGTATAGGCAAAAAGCAGGAGTTGAAAGGCTTTCCCATACGATCGAACCATTGAACGTTTTTGTGCACATGTTACTAGTACTGCTGTAAGGCTGTATATGGAATCTTAACACCAAAAATAAACTTGCAGCAGAATGTGGACCTGCAACAGTTTTTGTGTTATCGGTTTGATTATTCGGTGTGGAGGCAATGAGAGGAGTTTAGAGGGGTCCCTGTTGAGTCAGCCGCTGAACCTTTCCTGATATGTTAGTATTAGTGTTTTAATGGTCTACATGGAAACTTGCCAACCACACGCGCAACTCCCTGAAGGGATTAGGGTTTGGAGGGGGTGTTTCTTGCGGCAGTGTATCTGAGAAGGTCCCCACTGGAGACCCCTGCCGCAGTGTATCTGAGAGGGAGTGGAGGGTGGTTGGCCCCCACCGGGGACCGTGGGCGGTAGGGTGAAAATGGTGTCTCCAGAGTCCCACGACCCCTTGAGCAACGGTCCCGCACGGATCTACGACACCGTAACCTACGTTAGGGGACTCTTTGCCAGCGGCACGATTGCTAACCTTGTCAAAGGTTGTGCCAAGATATCATTCCGCGTGATTCAATCAGGTGTGAATGTTGCAGATCACATCGAGAACTGCCTGCAACCTGCCGGGGTCTGACGGGATCCTGGTTCTGGAATAGTTCGGCTGCTCTAGCATTCATGTGTATCGATGAAAAAGTTTAGATTTATACTTCATCGGAATTAATCTCATCATTATGGGGTGTAGCATATGTTTTAGTACTAACGCCAGGAAAGTAGAAGTCAGAATTTCAGAAGACGTGTTTCAAAAAATATAGAGGAATGACAGTTTGAAACTCAGAATTACAGGCTTACCAAAGCAATATAAGTCATGAGTGTTTTATTCAGAAGTCTAGATTCCCGATTGTTGCGAGAGTCGTTGAGGGCTGTTGCCTGCGCCGCCTCGTCGAGCACCGCCTGCACGTGTTTGCCGAACGTCGTACAGCGCGCATTGAATGGAAAGATTGCAATGCCAATGCTGAATAGTTCAGGACAAATGGCAATGTTGCGGCAGTGCATGAGCACAGCTGCGACTCCAGCCAAAGAGCGACAGAGAAGCATCCGCAATTTCGCTATTATAGGTGTGTGTGTTTCCTGCGATTGGCCTCGACCTGGGGGCTTGTTAGGCTGCACGTTTTCAGGACACGATGTGCATTTTACTCTAATTTGCCTCTTATGGCTATCTGGTTGGAATCTCGTACGCGAATATGCTCTACCATAGGTGGTCCCTATTGCAAAGCGTGGCATTTATGACCTGAATATGTACTGATCAGAGCCCTGACACAACAGAGAGTCTCTCACTCGCGGTGTCGCAGCACATGTGGATCATGGGAAGACAACTCTTATGGATCAATTGTTGGCTGCCTGCGGGGGACTTGGGGCTGGTGCGGCTGAAAGAGTTATGGACAGCGGTCAATTAGAGATGGAGAGAGGCATTACTATAACGTCGAAGTACACCTCACTGAGGTACACAAGGCAGGGGGCAACATACACCTTGAACGCGGTGGACACTCCAGGGCATGCTGATTTTGGTGGCGAAGTCGAGCGGTACACTCATCCCTGGCTCTCCCCCTGCCTTAAAACCGGCCTTCTCCCCTCCCTACTACTCAGCCTCCCTCTTTCAAAGCTCGTCTTTCTGTGCCCTACAGTCCCCACAGTCCTTTCCCTCCCCCCTTTACAATCCCTGTTTGTCTGTGCGCCCTGCGTGCTTGCCCCCCCCCCACCTCTCTCTCTCTCTCTCTTCTCTCTCTCTCTATTCTCTCTCTCTCTCTCTCCTCTCTCTGCTCTCTCTCTCTCTCTCTCTCTCTCTCTCTCTCTCTCTGTGTGTGTGTGTGTGTGTGTGTGTGTGTGTGTGTGTGTGTGTGTGTGTGTGTGTGTGTGTGGTGTGTGTGTGTGTGTGTGTGTGTGTGTGTGTGTTTGCATGTGTGTGTGTGTGTTGGGGTTGGGGGGGGAGGAGTGGGGGCCACATTCACATGTGTTCATGGGGGGGGGGGGGGGGGGGGGGGGGGGGGGGCGGAGGGGAGGGCGTGGGCTACAGAGGCCCAAACTGGCGCAGGACGCACAG